>JAGFNQ010000702.1:164169-343372 GCA_024364735.1 Boesenbergia rotunda | reverse complement strand
GCTTTTGCAGCTCAGGTACATAGAGGCTAGCATGATGCAACTCGCAAGTTCAGAATCGGTCACATGTTTCTGATAGGCCATTAGCTGGTCTGGAGTTGCACCTTCTGGAGGATGGTTGGGAAGTTGATTTTCAAGGACATATGCAAGCTTCTCTGCCTTGAGGACTATCCTCAGGTTTCGAAGCCAGTCCATGAAGTTTGGCCCAGTCAGTTTATTAGTGTCCAAAATGGAACGCAAGTTTAGAGAAGACATGATCGAGTGATTATCCTAGAAATACAAATTGAGATTATGTGAGAAGAATGATTAAAGAATGTATCAACATACATTAATAAAAATCCTATTTATTTTTCAAATTGAATAACCCTTTTTATCAATTCGGGAGATCGTAGGAACATCTCCAAATAGGTTGATATCCAACCATAGATAAGAACCACCATGGCTGTGGCCATCAAGTTTTTCTTAGCTATGAAGGTAGGTAATTATACCGATTACATATCACATATATGTAACTATCACTTTATGCTATCAACTAATTGAATGTTTGCATAAATCATTGGGTTGTTAACTCATTAACAAGTATGCAACATTATACATAGCACCCAATTGCACCTCTCTTTACATCGACCTTGGCTGTGGCACAACAAATCGATGCTCCAAGCTTAAGGCTGACCCATTAATCAAGAAGTAGTTTTAATATGGTTGGAGCTCATTCAACCGTTTAGTCAGGCTTGGATGTGTCCAACAACCAAGACTAAGGATTGACCTCTGACTCCAACTATATTAATCATAAACTAATTCCACGGTTTGAACATGTTGAGGTTCAAGTTGGGCATCGATGTGTCCATCAACCCAAACGAGAAATAAAACTCCGATTCTAACCATATTAATGGAAGGTGTTGGCCTTAATATTTTGTAAGGGGTTTTGGGTCTCACCCTTTCCTTTTAATGCACATTCATGACATATAATTATGTCATGACTAACGATTTCCTTAATAAAGTATGTATGTGACTTAATTTATCAAGTCTCATTAATTGGATTAGGAACCGGATTTCCTAATTCTAATTTCATACTTTATTGAAGGAATTGTTTTGGGAAACAATTTCCTAAATTGTCATAATCAATTTCGGAAATAATATGTTTAAGACTTTGATTTCTCTAAATCAAATCTTATTAAATTAAGAGACAATTCCCTTAATTCAACCACATATTATTTTCATGAAAATCTCATTTAAGAAACTCTATAGGAAACCATTTTCCTAATTAATTTTGGAAACAACAATATGTAAGAGCATCACCTCTTAAATCATATTTTATTCATAGATTTAATTAATTACAACAAATCGTTTTCTAAGGGTGGCTCCCCGAGGCTCAGATACCCAAAGAAAAGTAATTTGTCGTAAATCCAATTTGGTCCGCTTCGGAAGCGTAACCAAATTAAACATGACAATTTCATTTAAAATTGGGAAATTAAATTACAATAACTAACTTTAAATTGGACGGCTCCCCGAGGCTCAATCCAAAATAAAGAATTTTGTTGTCAATTTAAAAACCAATTCAAATTTAATTGTCAATTAATTGTCCATAAATTTGTCTAGACTTTCTTGAAAGAAAGTGCCCAAAATTGCGAGATTTCATAATAGGTTTTCAGAATAATTGTAAGATTCTGGTACAAAGAAAACTTACATATTTCTAAAATTGGAAAATTTCTAAAATAGAAAATTTCCAAAATTGGAAAGTTTCCAAAGATGGGAAGTTTTCACAATTATCATAAAATTTCAGAAACTAGAATATTTCAAACGTTTGCGAAATTTCATGAGGATTTCCAAACTTTGAAATTCCTAAATCTAAAACTTATAATAATTGGAAAATTTCCATAATTGAAATTTTTTCCAAAATTGAGATTATGATAAAGTTTTCCGCAAAACAATTATATGATTATGTCGAACACTAACCGGCTCTGATACCAATGTTGGGACCGGGTGCATGTCGACAAGGATACGAGTTCGTAATATTTTAAAATTTTACGTGCAGCGGAAGAATTAGCATAAAATAATTTCACAAATTATTTTAACCACGTATCTAGCATGCGACCTTATGATGTGTGGACGTAATCATAAATTAAAAGATTGCGGAAAAGTAAACTAATTTACTTTGTACCTCGCGTAACTCGAAGAAAAGGGACGAGATCCAACCGTAGCATCCCTTGGAAGCTTCGCCTCTATTCGCGTCCACGCCAAGTTCTCTTCGGGATGACTTCGCAAAGTCATGAGTTTTGTGCCGACGAGAACTACTAGATTCTCTAAAGGTACAACTAGAAGAACAAGAGAAATGAATGGAAACTAACCAACAAGAAACGGAATCTAAATTCCGGGAAGAGAGGAGTTGCGATCCGCTTCTTCTTCTTCTTGTTTGGCTCCTTCTTGGTGATCCTTGCTCACACCAACCCTTGGAAGGGTGAGGTTGTGCCGGCCCTAGGTTGGACAAGAGGCGCCGGCCCTAAGAGTGGCAAGGGGCGCCGGCCCTAGGAGGGAAGGAGAAGGAGAAGAGAATAAGAGAGAGAGAGGGAGAGAATTAATCTCTTGATTACTCTATTGATTGGAATTCAAGGCTTGCCTTTGGTTCCTTTATATAGTAGCCTCTCCCTTGCCAAGTCTCTCTTTTAACGGAATTAACAGAATTAGTTTTCATAAGAAATTTATCTTATAAATTCTCTTATGAATTATTCCGTTTAAACCAAGTTTTATTATAACTAACTTTATAATAAAACAAATTCATCTCTCCTTTAATTATGGAATAAATTTTACAAGAAATTTATAAACTTTCTTTTTATGAAAAAAATCAATTCATAATTGATTTTATAAAATTAAAATAAACCATTCCATGGATCATTTTAATTTCCACAAAAGAATAAATTTCTATAAATTTATTTATATAAATTTCTCTACACAAATTTATTTATCCATAATTTATAAAACAAATCGCGCTAGATTTATTTTATTAATTAAACCAAATAAATTGGTTTCTTCCCCTTGTTGTGGCGGCCAAACCAAAGGGATTTAGCACCCTCTTTGGCCGGCCAAACCAAACCGAACCGATCGCGAATTAAACTCATTTAATTCGCCCGATAAGCCTTCAAAAGACTTAGCCATTTTAAGTTTCCGTTGCGCCTCTGATTAACTCAGATTCGACTTATTTCTCTTGATCGAAAAATCCAATTTTCAATTCGTTTTAAATCCCTCGAATTACTCGTAGTGCGTGTGACTAAATAGGCTTTCGATTTATGTTGGCTGTCTATAATCAACTAATTATAGAACGATCATGAGTGGCATCTAGTAGTACATCATGACCCCCAATTAATCGAAAGATCAACGGTTTGACCTCAGAAGTAATTCTGAAACCCTTCAGCAACTCTAATGAATCGTGCCCCATTCCCTTCACCATCTTATACCCACTTGGTTCAGGACATGGTCTGTGTGTGTCAGTCCCCACTAGGCTGACTACGTCACACCTAGACCAAGTAGTGTCTTTCTCGTCCTTTGGATTTCTAATTACTCTCATGTATTTAAGAGACTCATACTCTAAACATGACATGCTCTGGCCAGAGGCTTTGAGTAACAATCCGACGATAGGCCTGGGTATACATCTCCTCGCAAGGAGTGGTGAATCCTTTGTAGGCTGCTCAAACATCTTCAGGCACTTCGGCTTATACCCAATCATCCTGGGTCCACACCTCCTAGGAGATGCTTGCTTAAGATGTTAAAGTATAAGTCTCCATGACCAAGATGACTTGAACACCGCAAGTCAAAGGAACATCGCACTTAAGCTGCAGTAAGAACTTCATTGACATATCTATATAGATTACCATATGAAGTTTTACAACTAGTCACTCCAATGAACTAGTTCCCTTAACTAGCATCCATGTTTATCTCCGGACATCCCAATGTCACCAGCTAGTGAGAATCAGCTGATTAGAGAATAACCAATGCTAGTCTCAACAGAATTGATAATGTCCGTTTTTATCAATTCATCGACTAGGGATATTTTCAATACTTCACAATTGCACATTTAGAGATAATCACTAGTTGTGATCCCATCACAAATTCTCTTATGCTGTGAATTGTATTGCGGACATTCAGTAGATGAGTTTAAGATCCCAATCAAATACACAAACATGTATACTCAAATAGTGAATTATCATTTATTAAAATGAATATTTACAATCATAAGGCGATTGCCTTAGGACACTTCTCTCATATCACTAACACTAGTAAACCTAGGCAAGAAGTCCTGGTACGAAGAATTGGACACTAAGTCCTGATCATGGATTGGGCACTAAGTCCTGGCAAAGGGCTAGGCACCGAAGACCTGACTGGAAGTTGGGCACTAAGTCCTGGTCGAGGACTGGGCAAGAAGACCTGGCCGAGGGTTGGGCACCGAAGACCTGGTTCGAGGAATTGGGCACGAAGACCTGGCCGAGGGTTGGGCACCGAAGTCCTGGACCTAGGGTTTGGGCACGAAGTTTTGGTCCGAGGGATTGAGCAACTTAGCTGAGCGATGACTAAGGACAGAAGTAGAGACAGGTTAGGGTTCGAACGTCTCGAGATCCGAGAGTATTGGAGGCTAAGCAAAAGTCCACCCGAAGGATTGGTGGCAACCGTCTCCTGAAAGGAGTAGGTGAAAGGCGCGTTCTCGAGGGTGGGAACTTGCGTCAGTTCGACCTAGGGTTTCGTGGAAATCCGAAGTCAAAACCAAGTCCTTAAGCTTAAGATTGTGTGTATATTTGCTTTGTATTTGTATATCTTGCAGGTACCTAAAATGGAAGACAAAACAAGCGAACAACACACACCGCAGCTGAAAGCCAGGCGCCCCCATCAATGGGGGCGCCCCAATGGAATCAGGTACCCCCATCAATAGGGGTGCCTAAGTCAAAGAAGCAAAACTGGTTTTAGCGAACGAAGGCAGAACATGCTTCCATTTAGGCGCCCGGGACCATATGGACTCCCCCATCAGCTCAGGCACCCAAGTGGAGATGGATAAGCGCTGACCGAGCCTGCGGATAAGGGATCGCGCAGGAGAGGCCACGTGCAGGCACCCCCATCGACACAGACACCCGTATGGGTGCTATAAAAGGGGCTTCGACCCCAAGCATCAAGACATGACTTCCAATCATGATTCTAAGCTTCCCAAGTGACGACAAAGCTCTAATGACGAAGCTTTACGACCAGGAGGCTCCAGGAGGAAGTGTGCGGCACTTCAGAGATCCAGATCGGCCGAGTTTCAGATCTTGTTTGTTCGGTTTGAATTTACAATTCCGTACTTAGTTTTATATATCTTTGATTGTAATTTCTGCACTGTAAGACGGGTTTCTCCGCCTTCAGAAAGTCCAGAAAGGAGACCAATAGTGGGCGGGCGTTCCCGTGCTTAGGCCTTGGATGTACTGACCCTGGGGGGTCGGGAACCAAGTAAAATCCCGCGTGCGCTGTGTTGTCGTTCTTTATTTTACTGTTTATATTCCGCTGCTACTAACACTCTGTTTAAGAACGAACCGACTAGTTTTACTATGAAGTTTCCGTGAGAAGTTTACGGTCGATATTCACCCCCTCTATCGACGGCATCGGTCCTACAATTGGTATCAGAGCCAGACCACTCTTCACCGGACTAACCGCCGACGGAGCAACGACGCCAGGAGTTGAGTGGGAGCCCAGGGGTGAATCAGGTATAATTTTTTTTAAATGTCTGTTTTTAAGTTTCATATTATGTGCTTCACGTGCAGGGAGAGAGGACACTACAAAAATCAATGTCCTACTCGTAAGAATCGTTCCTCACCGACGGCAAAGGAGGCACCAGCGCCAGAAGTTCGAAGGAACAAGGACCACATCAGATGCTTCAAATGCGGAAAGTACGGACATTACAATAATAAGTGTCCGACAAAGGCACAAAAAATTTATGTCCCAAAAAATTTTAAAATTCCTGCACTTTCTTATGTAAATAAGTTAGATAATTTTTCTAAAAAGTTAAATTGTGTAAATAGTCAAGTTAATGTTCTGCATGACCAACTACAAAATACCGATAATATTAAAATATCAGAAATCAACAGTTTAATCCTTAAGGTTAATTCATTAATTTCTAAAATTAATTTTGAAATTAATTCTAAAAATTCTGATAATCCTGAAAATCCTGAAGATAATTTAGAAATTAAATCTGACAAATCTGGATTCAAATTCGAAAATCCGTTGGATAACTCTAAATTCAAATTTGAAATTCTTAAAAATATTTCTGAAGATAACTCTGAAATTAGTGAAGATATTTCTGAAATTAGTAAAGATATTTCTGAAATTAGTGAAGATATTTTTGAAGATAATCCTGAAATTATTAAAATTAGTTCTGAGGATAAGAATGATTTTGTTTAAAATATTCTTGAGGGTAACTTTGAAGATATTGAAAATGAAATTCTTTTAGATAGTAATTTAATTATAGATAATGTTAATGATTATTACAATACATTAACTAGTGGCTCAAATTACTCCACCTATATTGAAGATATTGAAGGATGTAATTTTGAGGATGAGGAGGAGATGGAATTTTCTGAGATCAAGGACATAGTCAATAAAAATCACAAAGATTCAAATAAATCAAAATTATTGAAAAAACTTGAAAAGATAAATAAGGAAGAAATAGTGAATGAGTCAGAAATTCTCGAAATAATGAAAATTATGAACTTAAACCCACAACTATTAATTAATCATTTCAACCTTAATTATCCAAATTTTAATTAATTCAAAGTTCAATTAATCTTTAATTAATTCTTAATTAATGTTAATTAATTCAAAGTTCAATTAATCTTTAATTAATTCTTAATTAATTTTAATTAATTCAAAGTTCAATTAAATCTCAATTAATTCACATTCAAATAATTAATCAGTTAAACTTTAATTAAATATTTAATTAATTCAAATTCAAATTAACTCTTAATTAATTCAACTAATCTTTAATTAATTCAAATTCTAATTAACTCTTAATTAATTCAATTAAAGCTTAATTAATTCAAATTCAAATTAATTCAATTAAATCTTAATTAATTCAAATTTTACTCAATTCTTAATTAATTCTTAATTAATTTAATTTCAATTAATTCTTAAATAACTTAAACTCAAATTAAATGAAATCTTACCCAAACTGCAACAATTAAATTAATAATATCAAATATGTCAAAGTGGGTTGGCATATTCGCGGGTTCACACGACATGTATCAAATCGAGAATTTGATACATTATTAAAAACTTAAATATAATGATTTGAATTGTTTGACTCATGCATAACTGCCATGCCATGCATATGCAATTTTCTTAAAATATATGTCATGTCATTCATGTTTAATTTTATGTATAATTTAGAACGGCTATAGGAAAAAGAATAGTTGAAACTTGAACAACCTAGTATTAGGTGGAGGTGAGATGATAGTACGTTAGGGAAACCCTTCTAATAAGGTCATGTATATTTTACTTAGTCTGTTTTAGTTTGGTGGAACTAGCCGAAGCTACCGATCCAAAACCTAAGCTAGTTAGACCAAAATTTTTCAAGAAGTAATTTTTCAAGTTGCATCAGTGATGTCCTCCTCTAAGTGTTTTAATATTTGACAATATACTTAAGTCAATGATACATTGAACAAGGGAAGGGGAGTTAAGAGAGGAGTAACTAAACTGAAAGAAAGTCCTAGTAAACCTAGGTAAGAAGTCCTGGTTCAATGAATTGGGCACTAAGTCCTGATCATGGATTGGGCACTAAGTCCTGACAAAGGGCTGGGCACCAAAGACCTAACCGGAAGTTGGGCACTAAGTCCTGGTCGAGGACTGGGCAAGAAGACCTGGCCGAGGGTTGGGCACCGAAGACCTGGTTCGAGGAATTGGGCACGAAGACCTGGCCGAGGGTTGGGCACCGAAGTCCTAGACCTAGGGTTTGGGCACGAAGTTTTGGTCCGAGGGATTGTGAGCAACTTAGCTGAGCGATGACTAAGGACAGAAGTAGAGACGGGTAAGGGTTCGGACGTCTCGAGATCTGAGAGTATCGGAGGCTAAGCAAAAGTCCACCCGAAGGACTGCGTGGCAACCGTCTCCTGAAAGGAGTAGGTGAAAGGCACGTTCTCGGGGGTGGGAACTTGTGTCGGTTCGACCTAGGGTTTTGTTGAAATCCGAAGTCAGAACCAAGTCCTTAAGCTTAAGATTGTGTGTATATTTGCTTTGTATTTGTATATCTTGCAGGTACCTAAAATGGAATACAAAGCAAGCGAACAACACACACCGCAGCTGAAAGCCTGGAAGCCAAGCGCCCCCATCAATGGGGGCGCCCCAATGGAATTAGGCGCCCCCATCAATAGGGGCACCTGAGTGAAAGAAGCAAAATAGGTTTTAGTGAAGGAAGGCAGAACAGGCTTCCATTTAGGCGCCCGGGACCATACGAGCGCCCCCATCAGCTCAGGCGCCCAAGTGGAGATGGATAAGCGTTGACCGAGCCTGCGGATAAGGGATCGCGTAGGAGAGGCCACGTGTAGGCGCCTCCATCAACACAGGCACCCATATGGGTGCTATAAAAGGGGCTTCGACCCCAAGGCTCAAGACATGACTTCCAATCACGATTCTAAGCTTCCCAAGTGACGACAAAGCTCTAACGACGAAGCTCTACGACCAGGAGGCTCCAGGAGGTAGTGCGCGGTACTTCGGTGATCCAGATCGGCCGAGTTTCAGATCTTGTTTGTTCGGTTTGAATTTACAAATCAGTACTTAGTTTTATATATCTCTGATTGTAATTTCTGCACTGTAAGACGGGGTTCTCCGCCTCTGGAAAGTCCGGAAAGGAGACCAATAGTGTACGGGCGTTCCCGTGCTTAGGCCTTGGATGTACTGACCCTGGGGGGTCGGGAACCAAGTAAAATCCCGCGTGAGCTGTGTTGTCGTTCTTTATTTTACTGTTTATATTCCGCTTCTATTAACACTCTGTTTAAGAACGAACCGACTAGTTTTACTACAAAATTTCCACGAGAAGTTTACGGTCGATATTCACCCCCCCCCCCTCTATCGATGGCACCGGTCCTACAACTTGGGGGTTGGATGGTCTTGTAGTTGTGTAGGTTTTGCTGCTGTGTTTCTTTGCCTATTGCTCTGTATACCTTGAGTCTTGTAGTTGTGAGGTTTGAGGATTAGGTGGTGGTCTTGGAGGTCCCTTGGATTAATTCGGGAATTTGTCTAATAACTGAATTATGATGATTAGGTTAAGAAGTGTTGGGGTTGCAAGGTTGCAAACATAGTCCCACATCGAAAACACATGGGAAAGATCATAGGCCTATAAGGAAAAAAGATATCTCCATTGATATGAGGCCTTTTGGGAGAGCCCAAGAGCAAAACGATGAGGGCTTAGGCCCAAAGTGGACAATATCATACCATTGTGGAGATATCTAAATTCCTTTCGGTCCTAACAATTGGTATCAGAGTCAGGTCGCTCTTCACTAGACTAACCGCCGGAAGAAGTACGAGCTAGAGCCATGATCCAGATCTGACCATGTGGGTTAAACCATGAATAAAGGATGTGTGGGCTCCCGTGTCTTGATCAAGAGAACCAGACACCAGTCAGAGAAGTCCTAGTTGTGGCTAGGTGGTGAAGTCCTAGTAGGTCGGGTGGACCGAGGGACAGAAAGTCCTAGTGGGTTGAGGATCGGACATCAAACGGAAAGAATTTTCACTTGAGGGGGGCTTGTGGTCCTTTGTTTGAGGGGGGATTATTGGGGTTGCAAGGTTGCAAACATAGTCCCACATCGAAAATATATGGGAAAGATCATAGGCTTATAAGGAAAAAAGATATCTCCATTGGTACGAGGCCTTTTGGGAGAGCCCAAGAGCAAAACCATGAGGGCTTAGGCCTAAAGTTGACAATATCATACCATTGTGGAGATATCTAAATTTCTTTCGGTCCTAATAGAAAGGAACTCATTATTATTTACAATTTGATTAAGTAGATATCGTAACTAGGATTTTATCCTAATTTTGTTTAAATATGCTTTAGCTAATTATTTAATTTTATAAATAGCTAAACTATATCTTTGATACAGGACTTTGATTGGATTCGTACATTAATCATGAGGGGTTCTCTCTGATACACACACTATATTTACGAGGCGGGTACTTCTTACTTGATTCTGTAGATTCTTTTTCCTTAAATGCATGGTTGTTTTTATTATCTGAGTAGGTTGCTTTATTTTAACTCAGTTCTACTTGTATTTCCCTGCTTGATACTTTCGATGCTTAACCCTTGAGTTATTCCAAATTTCATCTATATAGTCTCACCTATTATTTTTTTGATTTATAGAGTACCGCTTATACGCGAGTACTTGAGGACTATCATTTGACATATTTAGGGTCTTGCTGATATTATATATACCTTACCTAGTATATTAGTTGCATGTTTATTTATCATGATATTGATTAAATACATATGTATTATGTTGGCTTCATGGTTGTTGACCTGTTTGTGGTTGTGCATATTAGTGTCATACACCATCTTTGCATTATTTGCATTCTACGACAACTGGCTCTTTTGTGATTGAAATGGGTCATCGATTATATTTTTTATTGTGCCATGCTCGGTTAGAGTTGTGTGCAAATAATTGACACCCCCCAAGTGCTAAGGGTTCCCATAGGTGCTTTTGGGATTTTATAGCCACAGGTGTTGGGCTTTTCACATGTATAACCACAGGTGTTAGGTTTTTCTGCATAGCCACAAGTGTTGGACGCTTGTACCTTGCTAACCCAACTAGCCAGTATAACGGTAGTTGGAGTGTGTACAGATCAAGTCATTACATCATGTGCATATGATGCATTGTGTATTTGTTTGTGTTTGCTACATTTATTTGAGCTATGATTGCTGCATATGATTGACATGCATATACGGTTATAATCTGCACTTGTTATGATCTGAATATGCTTAGAAGTACAGGTAGGCTGATTGGTGTGTCATGGGGATTTGTGATTATGCCCTTGCATGTTATATAGGTTTCAGGTATGTGTATTCATATAAATGTTATGTTTGATTTTGCTCTATATTTCGGAGACTGTATACCATTGATTCTTTCTACTTGTTATATTTCATTTATTACTATGCATTTATCTATCCTTATACTCGTTGAGTCCGTCTGGACTCACCACTCGTTGCTTTTCTTTTCGTTTCAAGTAGATGATAGTTGTGACTCGTGCTACCAGGAGAGAACCCATCTATTAGTCCCTTAGCGTCGGTGGTTATTTCGTATTTATCTTTATGAGACTTGTTATTTCAGTGGATGTGTTGTTATTTGTATTTTGTTATTGGACTTGTGGTCATTTCCATGGACTTTCGGTTTATCACATTATTTTTACGGAATTATTATGATGATTATTAAATGCATGGTTGTTTATTATTTTACTTGTTGTTATGATTGTGTGGTGGCCAGCTGTAATCGTATAGGGAAGATGCTACTCGTGTTTGGAGTAAGCATGGGCGCTGAGGGCGTGACACAATAAGAATCAAACAGTCACATTTCGATCTAGCATAAAATCTGAATATCGAGCTTTTGCAGACACTACTTTTGAATTGCTTTGGCTATATTGGTTACTTGAAAATATGGGTGTTTCACACTCCTCTCCTACAATTTTGCGTTGTGACAATCGTAGTATCATTCAAATTGCTCATAATGATGTTTTTCATGAATGAACCAAACATACTTGTTGGAACATGGATGGCTAGAGAGGGGGGGTGAATATAACCAGACATAAAAATCGCTTTCACTTTTAAGATTCCTCTGTAGTTAGGGTTAGTAGCACAGCGGAAGCAAAGACAAAATAGAATATAACTGCAGAAATGAAAAGCAAACCAAAAACGCTAACAAGGATCGTTTATAAGGTTCGGGGATAACTTGCCCCTACTCCTTGGCGTGCCCTTAAGGTGGGTGATCCCTTGATCGTCGGCAAATCAAGTGTGATGACCCGCCTTCTCTAACATTCTCCCTTAAGGTGGGCGCCACATTTACTGGACCTTAACTTTACCCTTATTCTTAGCCTTAGATTATAACTACTTGACTTCCTTTAACTTGCTATGAATTTTTTTTTCTTCCTTCTCTCTTTTTTTTTCAAAAAAAACAAAACAACTTTAATTTTATTAGCTTGGCCAAGATTTGAACCCTAGACCTCTTAGTTGTAACACTAAAGCACTAACCAGCTGCTCTATACCACTTCTTTTCAATGGTACCAGTCGAATGCTATATAGCCAGTCGACTGGTATCGGCCACAGAAACTTTCCGTGCCCGGCACCAGTCGACTGGCCTCATGGCAGTCGACTGGTGCATCGAACAGTAGGTTCTGTTCGATATCGTAGTCGACTGGTTCTGAACCAGTCGACTGGCACGCCTGAAAACCTGCATTTCAGACCTGAAAACCATCTCCAATGATCCACAAAACATATACTTCCAAGACATACAAAGACATAACTCCATTTCTATACTCTATACTAGTTTTATGAACATTTTAGCAACTTAAAACGAATCCAATAATTTGAAATTAGAATCCTTGCGAGATTTAACAAAACTATCAAAACGTAAGCAAAACACTCTAGAGTTTGTACCAAACTTAACCCCTATGCGTAGTTTAAACAAAGTCCTTCATTCTACCACTTCAAAATACCAAAACACATGTTCTACAAGACTTAGCCCAAAGATCTCTTCCACGGTTCCGCCGCCACTGAATATCAATGCAAGTCCCTTCGCCTCCTTAACTTATGCTTTTTCTTTACCTTTGTCTGCAATAGAAGGAAATGTAACTAATAAGCAAAATGCTTAGTAAGTAAATCCTAACTCACAAATCCAACGATAAGGGATAAACATGCTCTTTTCAAATAATGCTTGCTTCAAAACACATGCACTTTGAAATACTTACACATGGAAACTTTCATATACTTATCATGCTCAATCATACTTGAAAACATTTACTAGCACTAAAACATTAGCAAATCTAACATGCTTATAATTTCTTTTGAAACTTACTAATGACACATTTCCATACTTTAAAACACAACTTCTTTGCTCTTTCCCTTTAACATGCTTATAACATAACCATGTTATCCTACATAACAAAACATGCACTTTAGGAAATTGAAACACTTTCATATACTCATATACTTCAAAATAATAATCAACTGTCTCAGGCCTTGACACTGTACCATGGTATCAATGTACCAATGCGCGCATCCCTAATAGGTTTCGGGGTAGCTAGCCACCGCACCCTATTAGAGCTTCTTTCTAACTTTCTGTGGGCCTCTCTTTTGCCCGGTATGTGTCACTTTACAAAAGTAAAATACTTTCTTATTCATAATGCTTATACTTATCAAGCTATCTTTCTTTTTACATAAATCTTTGCACTACAAAATCTTACCTTTCTTACTTGGAACTTTCATCGAGCACCTTGCGTGCCCTTAACCCAAAACTCAATTTTGGGACTTTTCAAGAACTTGGTCTTCCATCCTTAGATCACATACATAAAAATCTACTCCAATTCAAGTTCTATGATTAAAAACATGTATTCTTGAGAAACTTAATCACACAATAAGCCCTATTCTCCAAGCATGCACATAAATCACAAAATCAAGGTTCTACAATGAGAAAACTACATGCGAAGCTACTCCTATTGCAGGTGAGTGATTTACTTACTCTTTTCTTGAAGAAAACTCACTAAGTATCTCGAAATTTCTAGTGTAAGGCTCTTTTTCTCTTCCTTTGCAAGAAAACTTCACCCTTGGCCCTAGGGAAGAAGCCCTAGGTTTTCTACTCCAAGAGGAAGAAGAAGGAAGAAGAAAACTCCCCCTTTCTCCCTATTTTCGCAGCTTCCTCCCTTGGCTCGCACGGCTTCCCGAAACCCTAAAAGGGGTCTTAACACAACTTAAGTGGAAGTTTAAATACCTCTTCATGAAACGGGCTAAAACAACTATAATATTATTTTGTTTCATCCTTTTTTGTGCTTGATACCCTAGCCCAACTGGTTACTTGGATGCCCTTAAGGCTTTGCTTCCCTTGTGGTCGCGGGATCAAATCCCACCCGACCCCTTATTTTTTTCTTTCTATTTTTAATCCGAAAAAAATGCTATAAAATTCTGAAAAATCCCTAATAATACTAGAAAATTATTGGGTGTTACATCAAGCCCCGGAAATCCGGATATCAAGTGTAACCTCCTTCTCAGTGGAGTAACCTCTCTACAGCCGGTTCAACAGAATAATGGAAATAAGCACAAGAACTACAAGAGGGCTTACAAAGCACCTAGGACAACAAGAACACAAGCGAACTCCTCACCGAGCTCCACTCAGCATAGATCTCACGCAAGAACACCCTGCTCTTCATGTCTTCTTGCTGATGGACTCGCCAAGCTCCTTGTTTCTTCCAAGTGCTCAAGTCGTGGATCAATAGATCACTCAAAGAGTAAGTTTTAGTTGCTTCAAGATTCAGAGAGATGCACAACAGATGGAGAAGCAGCTTGCCGCCAGAAGAGATCTCATTCCATCGTCTTCTCCATCAGCTCTTAAGTCTCTGCTCAAAACCCAGGTCACAGGCGCCTCTGCAGCTCCCAGCTGCTCACCAGCTTCTCTGCAACAACCTCAGCTACTCCTGACCTCATCTGGACTCATTGAACTCTCCAGCCAAGCCCAGGTCAGCTCGTCAGCTTCCAACCGTTGCCAGCCCACGCCATCTGTTTTAACCTGAGAAGAAGAAATGGGCAAACCTGCTCCAAGGAAAGATTTCCATTGACCCTCCTTGAGTGTTTGAATCCATCCCTGTCATCTGCACACTTAGCAGGTCATTAGCACAGCAAATAAACAGAGAATCACATATCAGAGCAAAGACCAGTAGTGTATCAGTAGTAATCAGAACGCGATCAGAACTCTGACAGCGCTTTTGAATTAAAGCTGTCAGCTACTGATTGGTCCCCGGACCTATCAGAGTGACTCCTGATCGCTCACCAGACTGATCAGGATGGGTCCAGACCGATCAGGCTCCAGCCTGATCGGTCCCCAGTGAGAAATCAGAAAGCGCGACACCTTCGTGATCTATCACCAGACCGATCCCAAGTCGTGGAGTGATTTTCCAGCTTCGCAGTCCAACCCTCCTGATCGGTCCCCAGACCGATCAGGGAATGGCCTGATCGGACTGGTGACCGATCAGGCTACTCTCTGACCGATCAGGCTCTAGCCTGATCGGTTATAGTGAGAAGCTCGCAACAATTGATCGTTCACCAGAACGATCTGAATAGTATCCCTGATCGGTCACCGGACCGATCAGGAGCTGATCAGTAGGCTTCCAAACTCACTGTATGCTTCCTGATCGGTCACCAGACCGATCAGGAGCCGATCAGTAGGGTTCCAAAACTCACTGTATGCTCCCTGATCGGTCACTAGACCGATCAGACATAGCTGGATCGGTCACCAGACCGATCCACGAGGGAACTCCGTGCCAACTTCCTTGATCGGTCACCAGACCAATCCAGGCAAGGTCAAATCTCCTCTAAGTCACGAGAACAAGCTTCCAGCCCTTCTCTGACTCATTCTTAGTCCCCCGGACCAAGACTCCGTGCCCAGTTTCACTCACTGGGACTTCAACCTAGCCCTCCAAGCTAGGACCTGGCCCTCCAAGCCAGGATTTCATCCAACCTAGCTCTCCAAGCTAGGACCTGACCCTCCAAGCCAGGATTTCATCCAACCTAGCCCTCCAGGCTAGGACCTAGCCCTCGAAGCCAGGATTTCATCCAACCTAGCTCTCCAAGCTAGGATTTCATCCAACCTAGCTCTCTAAGCTAGGACCTGACCCTCCAAGCCAGGATTTCATCCAACCTAGCCCTCCAGGCTAGGACCTAGCCCTCCAAGCCAGGATTTCATCCAACCTAGCTCTCCAAGCTAGGACCTGGCCCTCCAAGCCAGGATTTCAATCACCTAGCTTCCCAAGCTAGGATTTCATCCAACTCCGTGCCCAGTCCCCGACTAGGACTTAATCTCAATTATCTCATTAACCTAAACTAAAAACGGTGTCAACACCAAAACAACAATCAGGGTCAGACTGCATTAACAATCTCCCCCTTTTTGTAGTTTGACAACCCGATTTTATGTTTAGGGATTTGAATTCAATTGTCTCAAATTTCAGAATTGTAGGAGAATCAGGATCCTCCCCCTACAACAGTTAAGCTTGTAATTATCCCAAACTTAACTAACCACACTCTCCCCCTTTGTCAAACACTGAAAAGGGTGTAGACTGGTAGTTAAGTTTAAATATACTCCCCCTCATATCTAGGGGTTCTCCCAAAAACAACAAAGATATGATTTAATTTTGAGGGTATATGAACACATATGATAAATATAGAGCATGATAAACCAATCATATGCATCATATGAAATCATAGCATGAAATCATAATCAAATAGCATGAAATCATGAAGGTAAATAACATAAACATAAGATATTAATCATAAAGCGAAATCTATTCAGATAATCATAGCATGAAATCATAACTAAATAGTCAAGCACATCATGAATCCAAAACAGTCAAATGGTCAGATGCATAACACCGCATCAAAGAATAGTCAAAGTCAACACAAAGCCACAACAGGCAAATAGTCAGATACAACCACAAGATCAAAGGCAAAGTGCAACCACAGTCAATCATCAGCGGGGGGGGGGGGGGGGGGGGGGGGGTCATCGGCCTGCATAGGGTCGTAGGTCATGTCATCATCAGGTATGAAGGACCCCGGTGCAGTACTGCTAGAGGGCGCAGCTCCTGGAAATGTATGCTGGCGCCACTCGTCGTACCATGTCTGCTGCTAGGAGCGGATCCCCGAGACGTCAGACTCTAACGTGTGAAGTCGGCGATCGAAGGACCGAAACTCAGACCGGACCTCCTAGCACCAGAGCTCAGAGATATGAAGCTCATGCTGCATCGTCAGCTCTAGCTCCGAAACCTGCCAGCGGATGTCGGGATCTGGCTCATAGTCGTAGTCAGCAGCAACGGCGGGTGCCTCCTGATGTGTAGCCGGAGCTGGTGGTACCTGAACATGTGCGCCCCAAGGAAGCTCGCCAAGACCTCGCCCGTCCTTCCACACAAGACTCTGATCGTCCGGCCCAACAACGATGCCAGATTTGGCAAACGCGCGTCTGCCTAATCGGCAATCCTGTCTAACCATGGGCACTGTCCTGCCCTTGGTCACATCAACACCAACTGACTGAAGCCAGTCAGTGATGACGTAACCGAAAGGCATATAAACAGTGCGGCGGCTGGGCTCTCTATTAGATATGATCGACTAAAAGATGTTCTCCATGATGTCAAAGTCCAAATGGTGGTGCATGCCATAGAGCATCAAACAGTGACACGGATGAATCTCAGTCAAGGGTTTGGAAGTGATCGGCAGAATGCAGTTGGTGATTATCTTGAAAAGAATATAATCTACAAGAGAAAGTTGAAGGGCTGCAAAGGTAGGAAAATCATGCCCTAACTCATCGAGGCCAGCTGGTCTGGGATGGCCAAAGAAATGCTCGTAAATGCCATCAGGGGTGACGCCCTCAAATGGAGGCAGTAAGGGGTCAGGAAGCTCTGGGTAGATGGAATAGAAATTAGGCGATCATCAACCGCCAAGATACTCCGCTAAGACATCATAGGAGAAGTCAAGATTCCTCTTGGCTACCCGAGTAGTGAAATCAAAGCCCCCCTGCAGTCCTTATTGCAAGTTATTATAGAATCCAGAGACAAGGTCATAGTTGATTGTCCGCTCAAGAGAAAGAAAGAATTCGAGGTTGTAAAAATCAACCACCTCGAGGATAGAGGGACAATGTTCAGACAAGAAAGGTCTATCAATAGACCTACAAGAAAGAAGCTTGAAGGTTCTCGATTGAAAGGCTTGCTCAAAAGCAGCATTAGGAAAACGAGAACTCGAGCAAGGCTGAGGCCTTCGAGGGGGTACTGATGATGAAGGGCCTTTGCCCTTTGAGGTCCCCGTAGCCGGTTCTTTTCCTTTGGAGGATTTCCTAAAGGATTAGAATAGAGATCATGGCAACAAATATGGGATTGATCAGTGAAGTGAACACAAGTTTGATCATGTAATCAATGACACAAGAAAAATCAAGTGAACACACGAGTTTGATCATTCAATCAAGGACACAAGGAAAAGATAGAAAATTAAGGGCACGACAGGAAAAATGAATCACATGCAGGTTGGTTGGATCAAATGAATCATAAACCAATGAATTGATCAAGTGAGATTAGGTTTAATCAGTAAAATTGAAGGGTCATGGCAAGGTAGGTCACGGTAATGGCACACACATCACAAGATAAAAATTATGATTAGCACAAACTCATAATTTATGGAATGAATTGCAAGAGAAATTCATAAAAATGCCTTACTTTGGTGCCATGAAGTGAGAAATCTGGAGAAGATGGGAACCTAAAGAACTCGCAAGTTCTTAGAGAGCTCGAGGGAATCAGAACGTAGGGAGCAGAAGAGACTCGAGCGCTCACCCAGGCAGGGAAGAATGAGCTCGCAGGGAGAAGAAAAGGAGCTCTCGAACCGCTACAAAATGCAGGAAACTTGAGCAGGACAACTCGAGCGACAACCCAAGAACTCACAGCAAGAGAAGATCGCACGCGCAAGAGGAAGAAGATGAGGGGTTTCGGCGCTAGGGTTCGGGAAGTAAAGTGGATATGTGATTAAATGGGTTGGTGGACCGATCACCAACCAAAATTTAATGCGATTGAACGGATCACCGTTCGATCTGGGAGCGCTCAGACCAATCAGGCTGGAGCCTGATTGGTCTGGCTTGGTCCTGATCGGTCAGGCGACCGATCAGGCAAGCCCCTGATCGATTTGCCGATCGATCAGGGAGCGAACAGTAGGTTCGTGAGATTTTCTGTGACCCTCCTGATCAGTCGGTGGACCGATCACCACAGGGGGCCAGATCGGTCTGGGGACCGATCAGGCCAATACAGAAAGTTTTGACAATTTCTCGCGAAATAGCTGGATCGGTCGATTGGACCGATCAGGCCGACTCCTGATCGGTCTGTG
The DNA here is from genome assembly GCA_024364735.1 of Boesenbergia rotunda. NCBI lineage: Eukaryota > Viridiplantae > Streptophyta > Magnoliopsida > Zingiberales > Zingiberaceae > Boesenbergia > Boesenbergia rotunda. The sequence continues at coordinate 324,270 of JAGFNQ010000702.1, read as the reverse complement.
GACCGATCAGCCATACGTCTGATCGGTCTGTGGACCGATCAGGTATCAAAAATTTTCTGATACGAGTCTGAAACTGCAGTTTCAGACTTCCTATCGAACTCCGATGTTATCAGATGGAAAATTTTCGATCTTGGAGGTGTTCCCTTGACTATAATTGATCCCTGAACAAGGATCAAAGGTCCTTATGGATTTAACAAATCAATTTGCTTCACTCAAGTGAAGTCAAATTCGATCACAAACATCCATTCAATGTTTAACCAAGTTTGTATCAAAATGAAGTCTCCAATCAAGTTTCCTTGATTGGAATGTCCAAGTATGATCATGGAGCAAAATACACATATGTTATGCATTGGTTTTCCCCATACTTGGTCAACTTAATGATTATTATCTCGTCAACCTAATTTCTCAAGGGATACATTAACAATTTGAGTAATTAGGTTGATCCTAACATCTCACCCCATTTCTAGCAAACAAAAATGTTTTGTTAAACCTTATAGTTTGTGTGAGATGTCCCCATGTTACCCAATAATTGTTCCCAACAATTTGAAATAATCATGAAGGGGTTTGAATGCTTGTTAATCCTATGAAGCGCGACACATTCCCAATTCCCTTCGCAAGAAGCTAAACTCATTCTCGGGGAGTGGTTTAGTGAAAATGTCCGCTAGGTTTGATTTTGACTCTATATGTGAGAGTACTATATCTCCTCTAGCAGCATGATCTCTAATGAAGTGGTGACGCACTTCAATGTGGTTGGTTCTAGAATGATGGACTGGATTCTTGGATAAGTTTATTGTGCTTATGTTGTCACACAACACTTGCACACCCTTGTAGCTTAATCCATAGTCCTCTAGTGTATGAATCATCCACAACAATTGTGATACACTCTCTCCCATGGCGATATATTCTGCCTCGATTGTAGAGAGAGCAACACAATGTTGCTTCCGACTTGACCAACTAACTAGTGATGATCCTAAGAATTGGCAATCCCCACTCGTGCTCTTCCTATCCAACTTGCACCCAGCATAGTCGGAATCGGTGTAGCCAATTAGGTCAAATGATTCGGTACGGGGGTACCAAAGACCAACTCCAATTGTGCCCTTAAGGTATCTCAAACTTCTCTTAACAGCAATTAGATGAGATTCCTTGGCACAGATTTGATACCTAGCGCACATACCCACAGCAAAGAGTATATCAGGTCGACTAGCTATGAGGTATAACAAACTACCTATCATGCTCCGATATTGAGTTAGGTCAACAGGCTTACCACTCTCATCATTGTCTAACCGTGTATTTGTAGCCATGGGAGTGGTTACCTCTTTAGAATCACTCATGTTAAATTTTCGGAGCATCTCTTGAGTGTACTTTGATTGGTGCACATAGATTCCATCTCGAGTTTGCTTGATTTCGAGTCCAAGGAAGAAGGTCAACTCTCCCACTAGACTCATCTCAAATTCACTCTCCATGTGTCCAATAAATTCATTCAAATAGCCCTTATTGTTTGAGCCATAAATTATGTCATCGACATATACTTGGGCTACAAATATATTATCATCATCTCTTCGTAGAAATAGTGTAGGGTCTATTTGTCTTCTTACAAAACCTTTTTCAATTAGAATGTCGACAACTGCTCATACCAAGCTCGGGGTGCTTGTTTAAGGCCGTAGAGTGCCTTCTTGAGCTTGAACACGTGGTTTGGAAATTCGGAACTCTCAAACCCCGGAGGTTGTTCGACATAGACCTCTTCTCTTATTAAACCATTTATAAAGGCCGATTTGACATCCATTTGATAAAGTGTGAACCCACGATGTGCTGCAAATGCAAGCATCAACCGGATGGACTCTAATCGTGCCACGGGAGCATAAGTCTCATCGTAATCAAGGTCTTCAACTTAATGTAGCCCTTGGCTACTAAGCGTGCCTTGTTTCTTATGATTTCTCCCTTATGGTTCAATTTATTTTTTAAAGACCCATTTGGTTCCAATAATGGTGGTCTTCTTAGGTCTAGGGACTAGGTCTCAAACTTGACTTCTTTCGAATTGACCTAGTTCATCTTGCATGTCAATGATCCAATCGGGAACATTTAATGCTTCGTCAACTTTTCTAGGTTCAATTTCGGAAATTAGAGCAACTTCATTAGCCTCATTCCTAAAGAATGATCTAGTCCTAACCCCATGATGGATGTTTCCAACAATTTGGTCTTGGGGATGACTAGAGGCTAACCTAGTTTGCATTGGTGTTGGTGGTACTTCTTGGATGGTTTCACTAGACACAAGCTCAGCCTCAGGATCCGGCTGATCTATGGGTTGTCTAGGCTCACCGTCATCAAATTCATCACCATCAACAACACTCGGACTTCCATCCAAACTTAGTTTCCTAAGTTCGAATTGAACTCCTTCTACATCTTCTGGCTGATCATTTGCTTTGGGAATTTCCTCAAAAACAACATCAGAAGACTCTTCAACTAATCTAGACTTCATGTTATAGACCCAGTAAGCTTTGCTAACAAGGGAGTACCCAACCAGTATCCCTTCATCAGTTTTTGTTGTGAACTTTCCAAGATGGTCCTTGGTGTTTAGAATAAACACCTTACAACCAAACACCCTAAGATGTTTAACTATAGGTGGTTTTCCAAACCAAAGTTCGCGAGGAGTCTTTGTTAAATCCGACACATTTATCCCACTCGGGAATAATTTTTCGAAAAATTTCTAGAATTTTTCGGGCTCTGGGACGAAGTTTAAGGGTTTAAATGATAAGGGATTCTAAACCCTAGGGATTAAATTGTAAAAGCCAAAACTTATTGGACCAAACTACAAAAAGACCCACTTAAAAGCCAGTTAGGGCACAGTGTGCCGCCGCAGTCTACCCCACGCTCGATAGCCTTGCTTCTCTTCATCTCTCTCGCCCGCGTGCCCTAGGCCGAACTCAACGGCCGACCCATCTCTTCTCTTCTCTTCTCTTCTCCTTCGTCGATCGCCTCCTTTGCCTTTCCACCTCTAGATCTGAGCGAAGCTCCGGTGGTCGGTGGTTTCCTTCCCCACTCCAAACGACGGACACTAGGGGATCGTGAGAAGGTAAGCCTATCCTATTTTCTGTGCTCCCTTGATTCTACCAGCCAGAGAAACGGGATGATGGGGGGTTTTGACCATAGCTGTGGGACTTCGATGGATAGGGTTCCGGCGACAAGGGGCGAAGCTGAGAGCTGAGGACGAAGCTAGGCACCAACCGCTGATACTAGGTGACTCGATTCCTGCTAGATTGGCTGGACCTTGCAGGTGTGCGGCTCCACCTTAGAGTTGGTGGGCTGGAGCTCAACCGAGACATTGGCATGGATAGCTCAGTGGTCGCGTGAGCTTCACTATGTGGTGGAGATTGTTTCAGCTTACTGTGTAGGGCGACAATTGGAGGATTTGAATTGGTGGCAATTTGTCTTCTCGGATTTAGCTGTTGTAGACTTGAGAGTGGTTTTTCCTCAGCTTTGATTGTCGTGGCTCAGGTAAGGAGATAATCTTCTCTACATTGTTTTTATCTCTGTAATGGAGCAGCTTAGGTCTTTATAATTAGTTGTAGGAATTGATTGGTGGTGTGATGGAGTTAAGTGTAGCTAATATATGTTTGGATCTTGGCTGTGAGTTTGGTGATTGGAGTTAGACTAGGAGGTGAAACCTGATCTAACTGTGTTAAGGGAAACATAATCCTAAACCTTAATTATGCGGAGTAATTAGAAGCCTTTCATTTAATTAGAGGTAATTAAATGGAAAGGAAATAATTAGGTTAACCCTAGTATGGTTAGGGATTAATTAGCTCGTAATTATCTTTTTGTATAATAGCTAATTAAATACATCCTTGATACAGGAGTTTGATCGGATTATTGACAGGTGGTTCTTTCTACTTGATACGGACTTCACTCTTGGAGGCGGGTACTTCTTGCTTGTATTCTATAGTCCACTTTATCTTTATGCATGGCTATATGGTTATTTATGCAGTAGGCTGATATTGACCTTTATCTGCTACCGTTTTGTTATCCTGCTTGATACTTATGCTTGACCTTGGATATGATCTACATTTACTTCTATACAGTCTCGTTTATTTGTTATCTGATTCTGTATAGCATTGGTATGAGCATGAGTATGTGGATAGGGTTTAGCATACCATTATTTGGTTGCATTAGTTGATTCTATTCATGCCTGCACGTATGTCTGGATATAGAATTGATTGGGTTATGATGCATACATATGACCTGTGCATGATAGGTTGAGTTATGTGTCGATGACCTGGTAGGGGTTGCATGTGTTAGTCATGCACCATACCTGCACTGTTGCATGCCGGCGATCAGTGACTCCCTTGTGGTTGAGCTTAATCGTCTTTCGGCACATGATATGCACACACGGCCACTCATGAGTTAGTGGATACCGCTGGGTGTGTGCATTTGCTCTGTAGTGCTCCGCTCGTCCACTCAGGGGTAGTGGTTTCGGAGCGTGGTAGCACACAGAGATCCCTTCTCTTCCCATAGACCAGAGAAGATGAGAGAGATATCTCCCCCATCTATATATGGGGCGAGCGATAGCTCCACCAGCATCCTGTCCTCTCGGTCACTCAGGAGCAGTGATGGCAGATGTGCGGACAGTGTCACCGCTCTACCCACTCGGCCACACAGTATCTCCTGTCTCAGTGGCTTGACTGGAGTTAGGGGGTGACCATGACATTGCATCATATGCATATGATGCATTTGTGCATTGATTGTGTTTGCTGCATTTACTTGCTGCACTTGTTTGACATGCACATACAGGATGTACTGTTGGTATGGTTTGTTGACCCTACACTTGCTCGTTTGGTACGAGTCCTATTATGATCATGATAGACTGATTTCTGATATGTACAGTCCTTTATTATTTCAGTTATGCATGCTTCTAATATTATTATGGAGACTGTATCCTATTGTTTCTATATAGCTGCTTTAGCTACTTTTTAGCCATGCATATCTTTCTATATACCCGCGAGTCCACTTGGACTCACCACCCGTCGTAATATTTTTGTTTTCAGGTTGATAACTCGCCGGAGGAGTCCAGTTGCCAGTCCCGGGTCCCCACGACTCCATTTGGATGGATGCTTCCGCTGGTTTTGTTTTCTTTGATAGCATAGTCTACGTTTTGTATTCGTTTCATATATCGTGGGCTTGTATTGGATTTATTCGTACGGTATTGTACTTTTGAGTCCTCTGTTGGACTTTTTACTTGTGGTTTTCCTACGCACCTGCCCAGGGGGCACCTCAGGTGAGTTTATATTTCCAGTATAGTGTTTCATCATATTATGCTTTATATATATCTGTTTTGAGGCCTGAGGCCAATTTATAAACTGCGTGTGTTGTGTGTATGTGTAAATTGTCCGTCGGACAGTGGAGATGCTGTCCGATTTTATATTGGATCAGCGGCTCCAATGGTCTCGGGGCGTGACAATTTATTTTGGTATCAGAGCCAGGTTGCGAGATACCTCAGGTATTTACGGATTTTTCGGTGTCTATCTGATACCAATTTATTTTGGTATCAGAGCCCAGGTTGCCGGATACCTTGGGGACTTTTGGATTTGGGTTTACGTTACGTATTTGATTTACGGATTTGTCGGAGTTAAATCTGATACTTACTCGGTAGGTGTCAGATCTCGGGTTAGATGAGTCTATCCGAGTACATTTCGGATTTTCGGAGTCGTTTCACGGCGTGATTTGGACTATGGGACCTGGCGGCGACGGGACATCTCCGGGCAACAAATTGTGTAAGCTGATAAGGTTAGTTGACTTATACCTTAAGTAACCAATGGTTAATATTGTAACAGGTATGACTGGGCGTGGACGTGCCCCCGCACCGAGACGTGGTCGAGGACGACCACGTAAGTCTACTATTGGGTCTCCGGTGACCAGGTCACCTGAGAGACCGACGGAGACGGGGTCGGTCAGTCATGGACAGACTCCTCCGGTTGTTCCGAGGCCCCCATCTCCACTGCTGTCAGCGGTTCCGACCGTACCACCCGTGACTGCTACACCCTTGATTCCCTCAGTACCAGCACCGGTGCCTGCTACTGCATACTCAGCGGGACCATCATCGATACCTGTTGCTACACCTGTAGCGGTGCCTGCTACTGCATACTCTGCGGGACCATCATCGATACCTGTTGCTACACCTGTAGCGGTGCCTGCTACTACATACTTAGCTGGACCATCATCGATACCTGTTGCTACACCTGTAACGGTGCCCGCAGTACCATACCCGGTCGTACCACCGTCGGCACCACCCACAGCGTATCCAGCAGTACCTACACCTCCAGTGGTGCCCACAGTTGTCTACCCTTCGGTGCCTTCATCTGTACCTTTTGCAGGAGTTTCTGCGGCACCCCCAGCAGTTCCTGCTCCGGCAGTTTACCCGACCCCACCACTGGCTCCTGTTCCGGGATTTTTCACAGTTCCGTCTACTGTTTCTGGAGTAGCACCTTCTGCAGCTCCACTGGTAGCTCCTACTACTCCGGCAGATTGGGCCAGAGCTAGGGCACAGATACCCGCACTTGCAGAGTCGGTGAAAGGCCGATTCACATTATTCCACGGAGGAGCTGATCCTAGAGCTGCCCGTTCCTGGTTGGAGGCTTTGGAGGATACATTTTACTACATGGCTTGCTCCGAGTGGGAGAAGGCGGAGCTAGCTGCATACCATTTACGAGACGAGGCGGTTCCCTGGTGGGCCTCGCAGCGCACGATCATTGGAGAGCAGCACCTCACATGGGTCGTCTTCAGAGAGGCATTCGAGAGTCATTACGTTCCGATAGCCTATCAGATGACTCAGCGACAGGAGTTCCTGACTCTGCAGCAGGGGACTCGCATGGTTATGCAGTACAGCGCAGAATTCGACCGGTTGGCTGAATTCTGCCCCGAGCTGGTTACCGAGGACAGATCACGGATGATCCACTTCACTCGAGGACTAGCTGCGTATATCAGACTCAAGCTTGCCGGATTTAGTACTGCATCCTACCGTGAGGCTTTGGAGAAAGCCCTTTTGATTGAGATGACACAGTAGGAGGTGAACGCGGAGAAGAAAAAGGGAAAAGAGTCAGCTCAGGGTTCATCTCAGACTCAGCCACAGCAGACCTCGGGACAGAAGCATGGCGGTCAGGGACAGTCAGCTCAGAGCACTTCTGGGGCATCTGGCATGCCTCGGAAGTCTGGTCGTTACTCTAGAGGTTCTTCTCGGCATTCTCAGCAGTGTCAGCAGAAGAAGACCAACGGTAGTTTTCAGTGCACCTTATGTGGTTCCCGTGAGCATTCCATGACAGACTGCCCTGTGGGGCATGCAGTGTGTTTCTACTGCAGGCTTCCGGGACACATGAGTAGAGACTGTGCCCTGAAGGCACAGCACGAGGGGACTGGAGGCACGGGCCAGAGTGGCCATACTGCACATAGTGGCCATACCGCACAGTCAGGACCACAGCGAGGAGGACGGAGGACCCAGCATTCTTTTCGTCCACCCCAGACAGTCACTCCAGCAGTGGTTTATGGTATACCTGGATATGAGCACGTCAGTACTCCAGCGGCATCTCAGAGTTCTGTCTCGGCACCCCCGCAGCAGTATATGCCACAGCCTCAGTACTACCCGAGTTATCAGCCGGCACCGTATCAGCCTCAAACTGCGGTTGGAGCACCGGTACCCCAGCCTTTGCCACCACCGCAGCCACAGCAGTATCCTCCTCTTCCTCCCCCGCCAGAGTCTGGACGAGTTTTCGCTGTTACACGAGAGGAGGCACAGAGGGCTGACGGATCAGTATTTCGCGGTATTATCTCTTTATATTCAGTACCTGCAGATCTGTTAGTAGATACTGGTAGCTCGTACTCTTTCATTTCACGGATATTCTTGGCTAGGATTTGTAGGCTACCTACCGCTAGGGCTCGCCACCTGTCGGTATCTTTACCTTCGGGTGAGTCATTAGCAGTCACTCAGGAGGTCAGAGCCTGCCCACTGGACTTCGGTAGCATGATTCTCACCGTGGATCTGCTGGTGCTGGAGATGGTTGATTTTGATATCATCCTCGGCATGGACGACGGCATATCTGTTATTTCTGCGCTCCAGGCACAGAGATTGTTATCACTGGGCTGTCAGGGTTATCTGTTGTCGATGATTAGCGTGGATGACAGTAGTAGTGCCTCACTTCCAGATATTCCAGTTGTTCGGGAGTTCCCAGATGTCTTTCCAGAGGAGCTACCGGGTCTTCCTCCCAGGAGACAGATAGAGTTCACTATAGAGCTGATTCCGGGGACTGCGTCGGCATCTAAGGCTCCTTATCGCATGGCACCGAAAGAGTTGGACGAGCTGAAGGTCCAACTCCAGGAGTTATTAGACCGAGGGTTCATCAGACCGAGCGTATCTCCTTGGGGTTCAGCGGTTCTGTTTGTCAAGAAGAAGGACGGTTCTTTGAGGTTATGCATTGACTACCGACAGTTGAATGCAATAACCATCAAGAACAAGTATATGTTGCCACGGATAGAGGATTTGTTTGATTAGCTCAGAGACACCTCAGTGTATTCTAAGATTGATCTGCAGTCCGGATATCATCAGCTGAGAGTTAGAGACTCAGATATTCAGAAGACAGCGTTCCGCAGTAGATATGGGCACTATGAGTTCTTGGTAATGCCATTTGGGCTTACCAACGCTCCAGCCGTATTCATGGATTTGATGAACCGCATATTCCTGGAGTATTTAGATCAGTTTGTGATTGTCTTCATTGATGACATCTTGATCTATTCGTGTTCTGAGAAGGAGCATGCGCAGCATCTTCGCATAGTTTTGGAGACTCTCCGACGGGAGTGCTTATTTGCGAAGTTCAGCAAATGCGCATTCTGGCTATCCTCAGTCGGTTTTCTGGGGCACGTGGTTTCCAGCCGTGGTATTTCAGTAGACCCCCAGAAGATCGAGGCTGTCACTAGTTGGGAGCAACCGAAGTCAGTTCAGGAGGTTCGCAGTTTCTTGGGATTAGCCGGCTACTACCGACGATTTGTTGAGGGCTTCTCGAGCATAGCTACGCCGCTGACACGCCTTACCAGGAAAGGCGTGAAGTTCACATGGACAGAGGCTTGTGAAGCTAGTTTCCAGGAGCTGAAGCAGAGATTAGTGTCGGCACCCGTCCTCGTTCTTCCATCAGGAGAGGACGGATTTGTGCTTTATACGGATGCATCTTATCAGGGATTGGGCGCCGTTCTGATGCAGCACGGGCGGGTAGTATCTTATGCTTCTCGACAGCTGAAGGAGCATGAGAAGAACTATCCAGTTCACGATTTAGAGTTTGCAGCCATTATCTTTGCGCTGAAGATCTGGAGGCATCACTTGTATGGGATCACTTTTGAGATATTCACGGATCATAAGAGCCTCAAGTATCTTTTCACGCAGAAAGAGCTCAACCTCCGACAGAGGAAGTGGATGGAGTTCCTGAAGGACTACTATTGTACCATTAGCTACCACCCTGGGAAAGCTAATGTCGTGGCTGATGCCTTGAGTAGGAAGTCTAGAGGGGTACTGGCCTACCACCGAGTTCTGGTTACCGAGATCGTCCAGAGTTTCTCAGAGTTGGGTCTAGAGGAGCAGGGTCAGACTGAGAGGGGTATTCTGGCGACCATTGTTGCTCATTCTTCCATCCAGACGAGGATCAGAGAGGCTCAGGTGAGCGATCAGCATCTGCAGTTCCTCGGCAGTCGAGCAGCAACAGAGCAGCAGTCTGATTTCACACGAGACGATGCGGGTGTCTTGTATTTTCGCGGGAGACTTTGCGTACCCGAGGGCCACCCTATTTTGGAGAAGCTATTACAGGAGGCACATCGCTCCCGATTTGCTATCCATCCGGGGGCCACTCGCATGTATCGGGATCTGAGACGTTCCTACTGGTGGAACGGAATGAAGCGAGATATTGCTGACTTCGTAGCCCGATGCCTGGTATGCCAGCAGGTTAAGGCAGAGCACCAGAGACCTGTTGGGCTACTTCAAAGTATTCCCATTCACGAGTGGAAGTGGGAACACATTACTATGGATTTTGTGGTGGGATTGCCTAGGACCAGACGAGGCCTTGACGCGATTTGGGGGATCATTGATCGATTGACCAAATCCGCGCACTTTTTAGCTATTCGGAGGACCGATCATTGGATAGATTAGCAGAGCTTCATTGCCGGGAGATCATCAGATTACACGGCATACCGTTGAGTATCATCTCTGACCGAGATCCGCGTTTCACTTCACGTTTCTGGCAGAGTCTGCAGAAGGCCATGGGTACCGAGCTCAGATTTAGTACCGCCTTCCATCCGCAGACCGATGGTCAATCAGAGCGTACCATCCAGACCTTGGAGGACTTACTGCGAGCATGTGTTATGGATTTCGGGGGCAGTTGGGAGGATCATCTACATCTTGTCGAGTTCGCCTACAACAACAGCTATCATGCGGCTATCCAGATTGCACCGTATGAGGCGTTGTATGGTAGGCCTTGTCGGACTCCCATTCTCTGGGAGGAGGTTGGGGAATCCCAGCTGTTAGGACCTTAGAGAGCTTAGCACGAGGCAGAGTTAGTCCGTACTATCAGACGCAGGATATTTGAGGCGCAGGATCGTCAGAAGAGCTATGCCGACCGGAGACAGAGACCTCTGGAGTTCTCTGTAGGTGATCATGTATTTCTGCGAGTTTCACCCACGAAAGGGGTGAAACGATTCGGTCTTCGAGGTAAGCTTGCTCCGCGTTACATCGGACCATTCCAGATTCTGGAGAGGGTTGGAGCAGTTGCTTATCGTTTGGCCCTTCCACCATCCATCACCGGTGTACACGATGTATTTCACGTATCCATGCTGAGGAGATCCATACCAGACCCTTCACACGTGCTGTCGGATGTCTCAGTTCCACTTTAGCCTGACGCGTCTTACGAGGAAATTCCTGTACGGATTGTGGGTCACCAAGAGCGTCAGTTGCGGAACAAGACAATCCGGCTAGTTAAAGTCGGATGGCGGCATCACTCAGATAAGGAGGCTACCTGGGAGCTTGAGGATGTCATCCGAGCTCGTTATCCCCACCTGTTCACTTAAGGTATGTTTGATTAGTTACTGTTCAGTATTTATATCAGCATACTTCTTGATAGTGTTTACTATAGTGAGTACCGAAATTGGGGACCAAATTTTTATTAGTAGGGGAGGATGTTAAATCCGACACGTTTATCTCACTCGGGAATAATTTTTCGAAAAATTTCTAGAATTTTCCGGGCTCTGGGACGAAGTTTAAGGGTTTAAATGATAAGGGATTATAAACCCTAGGGATTAAATTGTAAAAGCCAAAACTTATTGGACCAAACTGCAAAAAGACCCACTTAAAAGCCAGTTAGGGCACAGTGTGCCGCCGCAGTCCACCCCACGCCCGATAGCCTCGCTTCTCTTCATCTCTCTCGCCCGAGTGCCCTAGGCCGAACTCGACGGCCGACCCATCTCTTCTCTTCTCTTCTCCTTCGTCGATCGCCTCCTTTGCCTTTCCACCTCTAGATCTGAGCGAAGCTCCGGCGGTCGGTGGATTCCTTCCCCACTCCAGACGACGGACACTAGGGGATTATGAGAAGGTAAGCCTAGCCTATTTTCTGTGCTCCCTTGATTCTACCAGCCAATGAAACGGGACGATGGGGGGTTTTGACCATAGCTGTGGGACTTCGATGGATAGGGTTCCGGCGACAAGGGGCGAAGCTGAGAGCTGAGGATGAAGCTAGGCACAAACCACTGATACTAGGTGACTCGATTCCGGCTAGATTAGCTGGACCTTACGGGTGTGCGGCTCCACCTCAGAGTTGGTGGGCTGGAGCTCAACCGAGACATTGGCATGGATAGCTCAGTGGTCGCGTGAGCTTCACTATGTGGTGGAGATTGTTTCAGCTTACTGTGAAGGGCGACAATTGGAGGATTTGAATTCGTGGCAATTTGTCTTCTTGGATTTGGCTGTTGTAGACTTGAGAGTGGTTTTTCCTCAGCTTTGATTGTCGTGGCTCAGGTAAGGAGACAATCTTCTCTACATTGTTTTTATCTCTGTAATGGAGCAGCTTAGGTCTTTATAATTAGTTTGTAGGAATTGATTGGTGGTGTGATGGAGTTAAGTGTAGCTAATATATGTTTGGATCTTGGCTGTGAGTTTGGTGATTGTAGTTAGACTAGGAGGTGAAACCTGATCTAACTGTGTTAAGGGAAACATAATCCTAAACCTTAATTACGCGGAGTAATTAGAAGCCTTTCATTTAATTAGAGGTAATTAAATGGAAAGGAAATGATTAGGTTAACCCTAGTATGGTTAGGGATTAATTAGCTCGTAATTATCTTTTTGTATAATAGCTAATTAAATACATCCTTGATACAGGAGTTTGATCGGATTATTGACGGGTGGTTCTTTCTACTTGATACGGACTTCACTCTTGGAGGCGGGTACTTCTTGCTTGTATTCTGTAGTCCACTTTATCTTTATGCATGGCTATATGGTTATTTATGCAGTAGGCTGATATTGACCTTTATCTGCTACCGTTTTGTTATCCTGCTTGATACTTATGCTTGACCTTGGATATGATCTACATTTAATTCTATACAGTCTCGTTTATTTGTTATCTGATTCTGTATAGCATTGGTATGAGCATGAGTATGGGGATAGGGTTTAGCATACCATTGTTTGGTTGCATTAGTTGATTCTATTCATATCTGCACGTATGTCTGGATATAGAATTGATTGGGTTATGATGCATACATATGACCTGTGCATGATAGGTTGAGTTATGTGTCGATGACCTGGTAGGGGTTGCATGTGTTAGTCATGCACCATACCTGCACTGTTGCATGCCGGCGATCAGCGACTCCCTTGTGGTTGAGCCTAATCGTCTTCCGGCACATGATATGCACACACGACCACTCATGGGTTAGTGGATACCGCTGGGTGTGTGCATTTGCTCTGTAGTGCTCCGCTCGTCCGCTCAGGGGTAGTGGTTTCGGAGCGTGGTAGCACACAGAGATCCCTTCTCTTCCCATAGACCAGAGAAGAAAAGAGAGATATCTCCCCCATCTATATATGGGGCGGAGCGATAGCTCCACCAGCATCCTGTCCTCTCGGTCACTCAAGAGCAGTGATGACAGATGTACGGACAGTGTCACCGCTCTACCCACTCGGCCGACACAGTATCGCCTGTCTCGGTGGCTTGACTGGAGTTAGGGGGTGACCATGACATTGCATCATGTGCATATGATGCATTTGTGCATTGATTGTGTTTGTTGCATTTACTTGCTGCACTTGTTTGACATGCACATACAGGATGTACTGTTGGTATAGTTTGTTGACCCTACACTTGCTCGTTTGGTACGAGTCCTATTATGATCATGATAGACTGATTTCTGGTATGTACAGTCCTTTATTATTTCAGTTATGCATGCTTCTAATATTATTATGGAGACTGTATCCTGTTGTTTCTATATAGCTGCTTTAGCTACTTTTCAGCCATGCATATCTTTCTATATACCCGCGAGTCCACTTGGACTCACCACCCGTCGTAATATTTTTGTTTTCAGGTTGATAGCTCGCCGGAGGAGTCCAGTTGCCAGTCCCGGGTCCCCACGACTCCATTTGGATGGATGCTTCCGCTGGTTTTGTTTTCTTTGATAGCATAGTCTACGTTTTGTATTCGTTTCATATATCGTGGGCTTGTATTGGATTTATTCGTACGGTATTATACTTTTGAGTCCTCTGTTGGACTTTATGCTTGTGGTTTTGCTACGCACCTGCCCAGGGGGCAGCTCAGGTGAGTTTATATTTCCAGTATAGAGTGTTTCATCATATTATGCTTTATATATATCTGTTTTGAGGCCTGAGGCCAATTTATAAACTGCGTGTGTTGTGTGTATGTGTAAATTGTCCGCCGGACAGGGGAGATGCTGTCCGATTTTATATTGGATCAGCGGCTCCAATGGTCTCGGGGCGTGATAGTCTTTCCTAGAAATCTATGTATGAGAACTCAGTTTTGCACGTAGCAAGCTGTGTTCACAGCTTCAGCCTATAGGTAACTCGGTAAGGAGTACTCATTGTGCATGCTCCGTGCAGCCTCTTGTAACACCCGGTTCTTCCTCTCCACAACACCATTTTATTGTGGTGTTCTAGGAGTAGAGAATTCGTGTCTATACCCTCTCTCTTGACAAAACTCTAAAAATCTTTGATTTTGAAATTCACCTCCATGATCACTCCTAATTGTTTTAATTGTTGATGATTTTTCGTTTTCAACTCTTCTACAAAATAAAATAAAATCATCTAAGGTTTGGTCCTTATATTTTAGAAAATAGGTCCATGTATATCTAGTAAAATCATCAATGATCACAAAACAATATCTACTACCATTCAAGGATATAATAGTGCTACAATCAAACAAGTCCATGTGAAGTAAATCCAAAGCGATAAAAGTACTTACAGTGCTTTTACCTTTATGTGCAGATTTTGTTTGCTTACCCATTTGACATGCATCACGAAGTTTGTCCTTTTCATACTTGATACTTGGTAAGCCACGAACTAGTCCCTTATTGGCCAATTTCCAGATATTCTTCATGTTCACATGTGCTAGTCTCCGGTGCTAAAGGGTGGACTCATCTTCTCTTGACATGAAACACTTAACAAAAGCATTAGTAGCACTTTTAAAGGAAACTTGGTAAATGTTATCTACTCTTGTGTCTACTAGTACCGTGTCAAAGGTGTCATGTTGTCTAACTAGACATTGACTTGATTGAAAATCAATTGTGTAACCCGCATCACACAATTGACTAACACTTAGGAGATTAAATGTCATCTCCTTGACTAGAAAGACATTCTTAATCCTAAGACATTCAGATATTTGAATGTCTCCTATTCCTACAACCTTAAGACTACCATTGTTACCAAAGGAAACATTACCTCTACTTTTTCTTTGAAGGGTAGTGAATAAGGATCTATCACCGGTCATATGTTTGGAGCACCCACTATCAACGAACCAAGTTGATAGATGCTCCCCCTCAATCACAACCTACACAATACGAAAGATAGAAGATTTAGGTACCCAAATCTTGGGACCTAAAGCACCTACTATGCAAGACTTAGGCACCCATGCCTTGACCACTTTCCTTTGAACCCTAGGAGTCTTAAGTGGTCTAACATCAGTCCTAGACATTAAGGAAACAAATGATGGTTCTTTAGGTCAGTAACCAATACCGGCCCTATTGTAAACCGCCATTTGTGCATTCAAAATCATATCTAACGTCTTTGAGCTAGTTGAGAACTTCTCAAGAACACTCTTGAGTCTCTCAACCTCACTCTTCAATGATTTGTTTTCATCTTCTAACATTTCTACATGCAAATCATCAACATCCTCATCCCTAGAGGATTTCAATTGTTCAACTTCTACTTTCAATGATTTAACCTTATTTTTTTGATTTCTTTAACAATTCGGTTAAACATGCAATAGTTCTATAACATTTGTCTAATTCGGGAGAGATTACCTCTTCATCATCCGAAGATGATGAAGCCGCGTTTGAGGAGTCCGTGGATTCATCACTGCTCTCTTCTCCTTCAACATGGCGTGTACTCTTCTCATCCTTCTCCTCTTCGGATGAACTAGAGGAGGATTCATCCTATGTAGCCTTCAAGGCCTTCTTCTTCTTCTTTGATTTATCCTCCTTCTTCTTGAGCTTTGGGCAGTCCTTCTTGAAGTGCCCTTTCTTGCTACACTCATAACAAGTAACATTAGACTTATCAATTTTAACTTCACTAGGGTTACCTTTACCCTTGAAACGCCGGCTCTTCCTCATCATCCTTCTAACAAAGTTGGTCATCTCGGAGGAAGAAGACCCGCTGCCATCCTCCTCAGACTCAGACTCGGATTCGGATGAAGATGAAGAAACCTCCTTCTCCTTCTTCTTCTTGTTGGTCTTTTCCTCTGCAACTAGGGCAATCCTCTTCTCCTTGGGGCCTTTGTTAGCCATTTCATGAAGCTCCATTTCACAAAATAAATCATCTAATTTTACAATTGACAAATCCTTAGAAACCTTGTAGGCATCCACCATGGATGATCACAAAGCATTCCTTGGAAAAGCTTTTAACACATACCTCATAAGGTCGTAGTTCTTGACCTTTTCGTCAATAGAGTGAAAACCGTTGAGGACTTCCTTGAATCTACTATGAAGCTCGCTTACCGTTTCACTCTCCTTCATGGAGAGATTTTGTAGTTGGTTGAGGAACAAGTCCCTCTTGGCTATTCTCGGATCTCGGGTACCCTCATGGAGTTCGATGAGCTTATTCCACAAATCCTTTGCACTTGTAAAGGGACCAACCTTGATTAGTTGATCTTTGTTCATTCCACATTGCAAAGTCACCACAGCCTTCGCATCGGCTTCTCCTTTTCGTGTTTGCTCAGCCGACCACCGTGAAGACTCCAACTCTTTTCCCTCCACGTCTCTTGGAGGGGTGAAGCCTTCCTTCACGGAGAACCACATTCCGATGTCGGTCTTGAGGTAGTACTCCATGCGAGACCTCCAATACTGAAAATCTGATCCATCGAAGAAGCAAACCAAAAATACTAACAAGGATCGTTTACAAGGTTCGGGGATAACTTGCTCCTACTCCTTGGCTTGCCCTTAAGGTGGGCAATCCCTTGATCGTCGGCAGATCAAGCCCTGGAAATCTGGATATCAAGTGTAACCTCCTTCTCGGTGGAGTAACCTCTCCACAGCAGGTTCAACAGAATAATGGAAATAAGCACAAGAACCACAAGAAGGCTTACGAATCACTTAGGACAGCAAGAACACAAGCGAACTCCTCACCGAGCTCCACTCAGCACAGATCTCACGCAAGAACACTCTGCTCTTCGTGTCTTCATGCTGATGGACTCGCCAAGCTCCTTGTTTCTTCCAAGTGCTCAAGTCGTGGATCAACAGATCACTCAAAGAGTAACCTTTAGTTGCTTCAAGATTCAGAGAGATGCACAACAGATGGAGAAGCAGCTTGTCTCTAGAAGAGATCTCTTTCCATCGTCTTCTCCATCAGCTCTTAAGTCTCTGCTCAAAACCCAGGTCACAGGCGCCTCTGCAGCTCCCAGCTGCTCACCAGCTTCTCTGCAACAACCTCAGCTACTCCTGACCTCATCTGGACTCACTGAACTCTCCAGCCAAGCCCAGGTCAGCTCGTCAACTTTCAGCCATTGCCAGCCCGCGCCATCCGTTGTAACCTGAGAAGAAGAAATGGACAAACCTGCTCCAAGGAAAGACTCCCATTGTCCCTCCTTGAGTGTTTGAATCCATCCCTGTCATTTGCACACTTAGCAGGTCATTAGCACAACAAATAAACAGAGAATCACATATCAGAGCAAAGACCAGTAGTGTATCAGTAGTAATCAGAACGCGATCAGAACTCTGACAGCGCTTTTGAATTAAAGTTGTCAGCTACTGATCGGTCCCCGGACTGATCAGAGTGACTCCTGATCGGTCACCAGGCCGATCAAGATGGGTCCAGACCGATCAGGCTCCAGCCTGATCGGTCCCCAGTGAGAGATCAGAAATCGCGACTCCTTCGTGATCGATCACCAGACCGATCCCAAGTCGTGGAGTGATTTTCTAGCTTCGCAGTCCAACCTTCCTGATCGGTCCCCAGACCAATCAGGGTGTAGCCTGATCGGACTAGTGACCGATCAGGACACTCTCTGACCGATCAGGCTCCAGCCTGATCGGTTATAATGAGAAGCTCGCGATAATTGATCGTTCACCAGAACGATTTGAATAGTATCCCTGATCGGTCACCGAACCTATCAGGAGCCGATCAGAAGGCTTCCAAACTCACTGTATGCTCCCTGATCGGTCACCAGACCGATCAAGAGCCGATCAGTAGGGTTCCCAAACTCACTGTATGCTCCTTGATCGGTCACCAGACCGATCAGACATAGCTGGATCGGTTACCAGACCGATCCTCGAGGGAACTCCGTGCTAACTTCCCTGATTGGTCACCAGAGCGATCCAGACAAGGTCAAATCTCCTCTAAGTCACGAGAACAAGCTTCCAGCCCTTCTCTGACTCATTCTTAGTCCCTCGGACCAAGACTCCATGGCCAGTTTCACTCACTAGGACTTCAACCTAGCCCTCCAAGCTAGGACCTGGCCCTCCAAGTCAGGGTTTCATCCAACCTAGCTCTCCAAGCTAAGACCTGGCCCTCCAAGCCAGGATTTCATCCAACCTAGGCCTCCAGGCTAGGACCTGACCCTCCAAGCCAGGATTTCATCCAACCTAGCCTTCCAAGCTAGGACCTGGCCCTCCAAGCCAGGATTTCATCCAACCTAGCCCTCCAAGCTAGGACTTGGCCCTCCAAGCCAGAATTTCAATCACTTAGATTCCCAAGCTAGGATTTCATCCAACTCCGTGCCCAGTCCCCGACCAGGACTTAATCTCAATCATCTCATTAACTTAAACTAAAATCGGTGTCAACACCAAAACAACAATCAGAGTCAGACTGCATCAACAATACTAAGAATGACTATTATTTTGTTCGATAACATTTCTAACATGTCACTTTACAACTTGTTTCAGTTTCTTCTAAGGACCAAATTATTGATCTTTTCACTAAAACTCATCTTCTTAGACAGTTTAATCATTTACTTCACAAACTCAAGTCGGTCTATGTTATTCCACCTTGAATTTGAGAGAGAGAGAGCGAGAGAGAAGAGGGGAGGGTATTAGTGTATCAATAATTAGAGTAGATCTAGGATAGAATTGTACAAACTTAAATAGTATAATTATTGTCACTGATTTTCCTTCTTATTTTAACCTAAATGATTATCATTTTTTTTATCCTAGATGATGCAAATATATAGAGACATACTTCTTTTGTAGTGAGACAAAACTGAAGGGAAATATTATCTATTAACATAATAGAAAACAAATGTCAACAATGCATCAGACTACTTCATCCTAAAACAAGAAGAACTACACTATACAGATGGAGTTACAACACAAAGACATAGAAAATAACATTCAATAACTCAAATCAAAGAGAAAAGAGAGAAAAAGCTTAGTCATTGTGTGTGTCAATGTCTTTGAATGAACTCCAAGCTCTCAAGAGGATAGAATCTTGACAACTCTTTGGAAACGACCCTCTCCAAAGGTTCCTTGTCTCCTAAGGTTCCTTGTCACAAGGAAACCCTCTTCATAGGGAGGGGGAGAACCCTTTAATATCTCGATACCTTAAAGAAATATCCCCTTTGTTCCTTTATACCCTCTAAGGATGTTAAAACTAACAAACTTTCTTAAAAAGTTAAGGGCACTTTCCTACACTACACAATTTCCTCAAAGGAGGGGGCATCACCACACATCCATGAAAATGATATTTTTGGATCCTGAAACTAGACTATTACGAGTTTCATCTTATGCCCAATTATGGATCTCAAAATGAGCTTCGATTGATAGATTGTGTGCCTCTTGATTCGTCCTGAATCAAAAATTATGATATTTAGAAGTTTGTTATGCTATTTTGCATCAACGACCTGGCCAAGCAGCAAGGAACATGGCTGCGCTAAAAAACACAATCTGACCGTGCTCCATTCTGAAATCCCCAATTTGATGTTTTTCATTTGACACTTCTTCCCGGATGATTCACAGGTGTGTTGGGAAGCAGGGGATGGTTGTGGATCATGCTATATTCTTTTAGCTTTTCATCTCTAAATTCGCTCCAAGCATAAAGATCTTCTCGTCCTATCAATATAAAGCACAAATAATAGTCATCCGAATAAACATGATGAAATGAATGCAAAACGAAGAAGGCAACCTAAATAATGCTCATGAAATGCAATCAATGCCATACTAAACAATACCAAAAACATATACCGGAATCACAAGTATCAACAGATACATACTTCGTACGTGGGTTGGCATGCAAGATGTGGTGTGGACACAATTCAAAAAGGTACTCACGAGCACAAACACAAGTACGCACTAGCCTACTTTTTTTTTCTCATTTTTCTTCTCTTTTTCGTCAGGACCGAACTTGAGCGCCGAAGGAGTTTTATTAAGGTCCATCTTGATCTCCCTTTTAACTCTTTTTTCGATTTCTCAACTTTCTTATGCCTTCGTCAAAGTCAGACCGTGTTCTCACCGAAGCCTCTTTATTACTCAACCCGCTGAGAGCTTCCTCGACAAACCGCCAATGTGGCAATAGCTAACCCTACAGGAATTGACCTAACTCACATCCCACCTTCGGGAGGAGTTCTGCTTTAACGCCCCACCCCTATGCATGTAGTCAGTCTAAGTGTGGGAGGGCTATTTTCTGTTAAATTCGTCCTAGTGTGCATTTATCTTTACCTCCCTTCGGTGTTCATGGAGTCGTATGAATCAATTAACTAGAGTAAAAGATGATATGATCCATCCCAAGTAATCTAATATCATCAGTCCCATGGCAATCCCATCAATCGATCAATGACGGAGCTCATCTAAGTGAGGGAGGGCCATTTTCTATAGAACAACAACCAATATTAATGATTCATTCGAGTTCATGCAGCACATAGCCGAAGGAAACAGTGTGTCAGCGGATACAGATTTGAATATGTACAAAGCTAACTTTTTTAGCCTCTCTTTTTTGCCCAAACAAACATACAGATTTGAATATACGGCAACTTTTTTAGCCTTTCTCTTTTTTGCTCAAACCAACATTTCTTATCTGTAACTCCTTTCCCTCCTTATTCAAATCACTCAATATCTTTTTTTCTTACTCTACTTTTTAAAGCGCGTTAAAAGTTCTCAAGTTTCAAAATTTAAAGTGCTAATATATTTAAGCCAAGTCATATGTTAGGAAACTATACAACATTGTAAATTGACTCAAAATTGTTTATAGGCATCTATAAAAAAGGATTTCGAGTATAGAGTAAAAACTGATATTATTTATATCAAACGGCTCAGTATCATTAGTCCCATGATAAAATATAGATATGTAAATCATGAAAGAAATTTACTCGATAGATCCTTTATACGAAAACATCATAAGCTTAATAAAATATTTTAGAAAACAATTTTAAGTTTGATTAGAGCAAACACTGTGATTTCGGCTACTATATTATTATGTTGGTGATTTCGACCAACATATAATGATTTGTTTGGATGAAATATAAGATTAAGGTACTTATACATAAATTATGATGGCTATGTTACAATAAAATATCTCTGTAATTTATTTATATTTTATTGTGGGATTACTGATAATAATCTTTCATCTTTTACTCTAATTGATACATAAATTATAAAAAAAAAATTTAAAGTTAAATTTGATAATTCTAAAATTTGTTTTTACTAAAATACCTTTCCAAAATTTTAAAATCCAAGTAGCATTTTGATCAAATTCATCCTCTTAAAGAAGCAGGGGACTGATATTTTTTTCCTTATTTTTTTAATCTAGTCGTCATTCCGCATTTAATATTTTTGAATTGTCATTCTCTTAGATAAAATTAATTCACAGCAAGCGAGGGCATGAGTAGAGACTCACATGGACCCTACCTAGCATGGTCTCGGTAACGACTGCCCAGTCTACTGTTCCATATGATAGACACGTTAGGTCGGATTTCTAGTCTATCCATCCATATTTTACTAGCTAGCTAGCGAGACTTTAGGCCATGTTTACATGAAAGACTACTCTTTGACTATTATTAATGCGAGGGGATGCATTTCCATTTCCATTTCCATTCAGACCATGCATGCCCTACCAAATACTGTTTCCACATTAGTGCCAAATGAGCTGTGTCCTTCTTCTTCTCACGATGTCCTATTCAAAGATTCCCCTGAAATCTAGCTGTTTCTGTCTCCTCTCCCATCGGCAAGCATTTAGTAGTTCCCAAAATTTATTCGAAATAATTCGCCAGAAAACAACTGAACTTGGAATAAAATCCAAGCAGCTTACATTTTTTTTAATTTTCTCAAACCTTTTACTGATACAAATTAACTTAACTATCCTACTTTGATTAGCTTGATGCGTACAAACTGGAGATCAAAGTATATTTATTTGTTCAGATCACTCGATGGCTGATATATATCTCTACTGCTGCAGATCGTCGATGATCAGGCGGCGACGACGGCTATCTTCATCCCTGCCTGGCAGTGGCCGGCGATGCTGCAGATGAAGTAGTTGCGGCCTCGGGCAAGGGTGACGCGGTCGTTGCCGGAGTTGTAGGTCCTGGAGCCTCGCGGCGCGGAGCAGCCGTTGTAGCCGGCCGCGCTCACCGCCACCACGTTGTGCACCGACGGGCTGTACCTGAACACTGCACGCACGACGCTTTAACACACATCTCATATATAGATAGATAGATATATATATATTCGTGCGATATATCATCATCGAGAAGAGAGGTCGGCGATGCTGTACCGAGGACGTCGCCGGCGCGGAAGCGCTTCCCGCGGGTCCAGCTGGCCATGTTGAAGGTCCAGCCGCCGCTGTCGCCAACGGTGTAGGTGGCGGCGTCCGCGGTGTGGCCGAGGAGGAGGAGGAGGAGGAGGCAGAGCAATGTGCCCAGCCCGAGGGCGCGGGTCGCTCGGCCAGCACTGCCACTTCCCTGAGCCATCTCTCTTCTGAATCCTGATCACTTCAACTAAACAAAAAGAAGAAGAAGAAGAAGAGGAGGAGATGTTCTATGACTTGAGTGAAAATGAGAAGGAAAGGGTGGATTATATCGAGGGGAGGGAAGGGATAGGTCAAATAATGGTGAGTGGGGTGGGGGGAAAGTAGGGGAACTGGATTTAGGACGGGAAGTCGTTGGGGGAATTAAATTTCTCTGTTTCGGCCATGTCGGTAATGGACTCGTCGAACTATAATTGAAATCGACCAACCACTCACCCACCCACCCACTGAGCCCGCACTTCCACCTCTGCCATGGAATTCATTACTTTCTACAAGGGAGTCAGAGCAGTCTCTGTGTTTGTTCACGCTGGAGCCGATTGAACGGCACTTGGGAAGTCACTTCAGTGAAGCTCTTCGCAGAAGGATCTTTCATTTTGATCATCTCTCCAGTGTTGCTCTAGCTAGGCCTCCCTTAAACGAGCTTAGTGGAGTTCGATGTTTTTTCTCGAGCTCGGTTTCGTAGCACACGCGGCTCTGTTTCCTTTTGTTGCAGGAAATGGCCCACGCGGCATGCATGATAGCTCGAGTCATGGAGCTTTTGGCGGTAATGGAAGGATGAAGTGGATGGAACGCCAAACACCGAACGCCGAACGCCGAACGCCCATGCAAGCTTAATTTTTGTTTTGTTTTTCCTTTCCAGATCGATCGAACAAAGATTCTTTAATTCCACACTTCGTTGCGACGTACTTGATGCGGTATGAAATCTGCGTGATCTCATTCGCATCTTAACTTCCGCACATGTTTCTTTTATTATTTTTTATACGGATATTTAACTTTTCAAATGATTAATGTCATATTCCAGAGACACATGTTCATTCGAAAATCGGACAGTATATCCCCTATACGACAGACAAGTTCGGACATATAATACATCACATCTCATTACATAAGATGACTCAGCCATCATAATTGAAAATAAAAGTACAACCACGTAATTTATATCTTTCAGAATGATATACATAAAATGAATTAAACTTCATAAAATCTTTAACGTCTTTTATCGAAAATAAAGCTAATAAAAAGTCTGAATACAAAGAAAACTCCAACACTAGACTACGACAATATTAGACTAACAAAATATATAACAGTGCATTAAGTAAATGCGAAAAATATGGAAAGCAGAAATAAGTACTACGGTAGTAAAACCAAATACGGAAACAAACTCAACAATGGGGGGACTGGCAACTGAATTCTCTCTTGGCTCCAAGTAATGCAACTATTTACTATCTGAAACAAAAATAAGAAGCATGGGTGGTGAGTCCGCACGGACTCAGCGGGTATATGAATAAATAATAGCATGACATAATCAAGCTGTAATAAGTAGAGATACAACAGGTACAATCCATAAAGAATATAAGGAGACCTAAACATATATAACATATATATAAAACGATATAGTATAGAATATAATGACAACTAAATATGTAAGAAAACCACATGATATAATAACAACAAAACCTCTAAGCATGTATAAAACAATACGACATCAAAATATCAACATATACATGCATGTCAACCAAGTGCAACAATCATAGCTCATATAAATGCAACAAACACAAGAAAATACATAAATGCAATCCATGCATATGATGCAATGACATGTGTCACCCCTGACGCCAGTTAAGTCACCAACACATCACATCTGTGTGAACCGAGAGGGTAGGGTTGTAACAACTGTACGCATACTAACGGATACCACAAATACACGTGGTTGAGTGACAGGATGCTGGGGAACCAACTACTCCAAAACCCCGATATAAAGGAGGAGCTATTAACAACTCCAATATCCTTCTAAAACAACGATAAGGGTTTCACTGTTTGTCTATAACTCCAACATGTGTGGCATAACAGGACAGTTGCTCGCACTCTAGCAACTACCACGACAACAAGTTATTGAGTGAATTGAGCAACTAAATGACTAACGACGGCTTAATCAAATGAAAGTCAATAGTCGTTAGTATGCAACGGTGCAGGTATGGGACATGTTACAAGATGCACCAATCACCGGAAATCAACGATGCAACAAAATCCAACAAGTATCAATGATGCAGCGATACAACCAACCAAGTATCGAAAACCAACGATTATGCATCTACACTACTAGGTAGGATATTTCTAATGTCAAATAAATATAATTGTGTTTAATAAACCTCTAAGTACTCGCGTACAAGCGGTACTTTACAGAATAGAAATTCAACGGAAAACTGTACGGATACGAAATTTCGAATAACTCGAAGATCAACGAAGAAAGGTATCAACGGCAACAATAAACAATCAACGACAAAGAACAAGGTCAAACAACCTATTTAGACATAAACAACCATGCTTTAAGATAAAAAAACTATACGAGTACAAAGGAGAAGTACCTGCCTTTTATAGAAGTTCGTAAACGAAGATGCCCTTCCATGATAACCAAACAAATCCAAATCAAGGTACTGAGTCAATACACAAGTTTAACTAATTATACAATTAAATAAATTAATTAAATTGCATATAAACAAAGTTAAGATAAACCATAATTACAACATCTTTGTAATCAATTGTATCTATCCATTACAATTGATTAGGTCAACCAATGAAATACCGACTAATACTTCTATCTTATCCAACTTCTATCTTCAAAATCCCTATTTGATTTTTATCAGAGAAAGCCACCCAGTCTAACAACAACAAAACATGATGCTCACGACACCAATTCAAAACGATAAAGACCCTTCAAAACCAGAATTGCTACATTGCTAGGGTTGCAATTCAATCTCCAATACCTCATCTACATATATTACATCCCAACTGTAATATAAAATACTCCTAACAACTATATATGGAGAAAACATTTAATGAACAACACTCTCAAGCAATATAATTAAGTACGAATCAACACCAACACATGCTTCTATGTGCTACACCTTATTAAATAGGCCACTGAAAACATTTCAAAGCAGTTCGCACATTACAATGCTACTGGTCACTAATTCATCTCACCTACGTGCAAACTTGTCGTGGAGATGAAAAACAAGTTAGTCGATCACAAGAAAAACAGTCGGATAGTCAGAGGTCTAAGGAAGCTTATCTCTTGACTGTTTAGACCTCGGCTCTTCTAGTGACACATGAGTTTTTGAGTCATCTTCACGAACATGAGTTGTGCAATCAAACAGATGACTCAATCAGTGAAATCAACAAAATGAACACATGTGGTAGAGTGATACCTCCGGCATAATTAAGAAAATAATATTGATAGATATGCGGATATAACAAGTAAGCCATCATAAGTTTTAGGACAACACATGCATGAAATGGAATTGTTTACCTGAGCCATAAAGGGAATTGGGGATGGACTGATGCTGGGCACAGGATCAAGAAGAGGAGAGAACGGCTTGCGCGAATAGAAATCACGAGGCTTCACTTCTACTCGGTTGCGTGAAGAAGATGAAGAAGATATCACGCTAAGAGAGGGTTGCGAGAGAGAGGGAAACTGTCAGCCAAATCGCAGGGTGGTTGTCGCCGCCGATTGAGGGAGGAGGAAGAAGATCGTGCGGTTAGGGTTTTTGCATGCGTGGGCTTCGACGTCGAGCAGAGGGAATCAGGGAGAAGTGTTTTCGAGAGGAATTGTTTAGGGTTTATTATAGTTTTGGCTATTTTAGCAATAAAGCCCTCCAAGTTTTCGTATTCCTAACAAGACCCCTAATTTTCAAATTTCACCCTAAAATTTCGGTATTTAACATTCTCCCCATTATCAAAAATTTGGCCCCCAAATTTTGCTAGCAAACCACAACAAATACTAGTCAACCACAACATGTACTAATCAACGACAACAGGTATCAACACCTCAAATATAATATAAATACTGAATAAAAACCAACCATATGCACCTCAAATAAATAGACGAGGGTAGCGAGCTCTGATCGTATCCTCGAGCTCCCAAGTAGATTCCTCATCAGAATGGTGCTGCCAACCAACTTTGACCAACCGGACAGTCTTGTTCCTCAACCAATGCTACTTGCGGTCCAAAATCCGCATAGGCACCTCCTTGTAGGTCACGTTTGGCTGAAGTGTGATCGGCACCTCCGTAAAACATGCGCAGGATCGGATACATATTTCCTCAACATGGAAACATGAAACACATCGTGAACTCCAGCTAAAGACGGTGGTAGTGCCAGATGATAAGCTACTGCTCCAATCCGCTCCAAAATCTGAAATAGACCAATATAGCATGGAGCTAGCTTACCTCGTAACCCAAACCGCTTCACCCCTTTCGTGGGTGATACTCGAATGAATACGTGATCGCTCACGGAAAACTCCAACGGTCTGTGTCTCCGATCTGCATAACTCTTCTGGCGATCCTGAGCCTCTGATAGCTGTGTTTGATAATACGGACTAGCTCTGCGTCACGCTGAATACTCTGAGGACCTAGCAACTGAGATTCCCCAACCTCCTCCCAGAGGGTGGGTATCTTGCAAGCTCTACCATACAATGCCTCGAAAGGTGGCATCTGAATAGCCGAATGATAGCTATTATTATAGGCAAACTCATCCACATGCAGGTGATCCTCCCAGTTGCCTCCAAAGTCCATAACGCAGGATCTCAACAAATCCTCTAGCGTTTGAATGGTATACTCTGACTATCCGTCCATCTGTGGATTAAAAGGCTGTACTGAATTGAAATTTGATACCCATAGCATGCTGCAAACTTTGCCAAAATCGCGAAGTGAAACGCGGATCTCTGTCTGATATGATGCTCAGAGGAACACCGTGTAGTCTGATAATATCAGGGCAGTACGGCTCTGCCAGCTTATCCAGTGAATCTATCCTCTAAATCCCCAAGAAATGCACAGATTTGGTTAACCGATCAACCATCACCCAAATCGTGTCGTGTCTCTTCCGAGACCTCGGTAATCCCACAACGAAATCCAAAGTAATGTGCTCCCATTTCCACTCAGGAATAGGTATCTCCTGAAGTAATCCAGCAGGTCTCTGATGCTCGGCCTTGACCTGCTGGCACACTAGACATCTAGCAACAAAATCCACGATGTCTTTCTTCATACCGTTCCACCAGTAGGAACATCTCAAATCTCGGTACATACGAGTTTCGCCTGGATGTATAGAAAACCGAGATTGATGAGCCTCCTGAAGCAACTCATCCATAACTGGATGTGACTTAGGTACGTATAATCTTCCTCGGAAATATATAATACCCTCGTTATCACGTGTAAAGTTAGACTGCTACTCTGAGGCTATCCGACTGCCTAGAAACTGCAGATGTTG
This sequence comes from Boesenbergia rotunda, assembly GCA_024364735.1. Lineage (NCBI taxonomy): Eukaryota > Viridiplantae > Streptophyta > Magnoliopsida > Zingiberales > Zingiberaceae > Boesenbergia > Boesenbergia rotunda. Next base: position 296,346 of record JAGFNQ010000702.1, on the reverse strand, counting down.
ATCACTAGCCTGAGCCTCTCTGATCCTTGTCCTGATCGAAGTCTGAGCAACCATAATCATCAATAACCCTTTCTCTGTCTGACACTGCTCCTCCAGTCCCAACTCTGAGAGGCTCTAAACTAAGTCTGTGACCATAACCCGGTGACAAGCCAAAACACTCCAGGATTTTCTGCTCAGTGCATCTGCAACTACATTAGCTTTCCCTAGATGATAGCTAATGGTACAGTCATAATCCTTCAAGAATTTTATCCATCTTCTCTGACGAAGATTCAGCTCCTTCTCAGTGAATAAATACTTGAGACTCTTGTGATCCGTAAAAATCTCAAACGTGACGCCATAGAGATGATGTTTCCATATCTTCAGAGCAAAAATAATGGCTGCAAGCTCTAAGTCGTGAACTGGATAGTTCTTCTCATGCTCCTTCAGCTGACGAGAAGTATAAGAGACTACCCGTCCATGCTGCATCAAAATTGCACCCAAACCCTAATGTGATGCGTCAGTGTAGAGTATGAAACTGTTCTTGCCTGAAGGTAACACCAATATTGGCGCAAACACCAATCACTACTTAATCTCTTGAAAACTGGTCTTGCAAGCGTCTGCCCAAACAAATTTCACGCCTTTTCTGGTCAGACGTGTCAATGGTGAAGCGATGCTGGAAAACCCCTCAACAAATCGTCGATAATAACCAGCCAATCCAAGAAAACTGCGCACCTCCTGAACTAATTTCGTCTGCTCCCAACTGGTGACAGCCTCGATCTTCTGGAGATCTATGGAGATACCTCTACTGGAAACAACGTGTCTGAGAAAATCCACAGAAGACAACCAGAAAGCACACTTGCTAAACTTCGCATACAACTGCTCCCGTCGAAGCGTCTCCAGAACGATGTGAAGATGGCGCACATGTTCCTCCTCGGAACGGGAGTAAATTAGGATGTCGTCGATGAAAACAATAATGAACTGATCCAAATACTCCATAAAGACCCGATTCATTAGATCCATGAATACTGCAGGAGCATTGGTAAGCGTAAATGACATTACCAAAAACTCGTAATGTCTGTACCGGGTGCGGAAAGCTATCTTCTGGATATCTGAATCTCTAATCCTCAATTGATGATATCTTGACCGCAAATCAATCATAGAATACACTGAGGTATCCTTCTACTGATCAAACATATTTTCAACACGAGGAAGGGGATATTTGTTCTTGATGGTCACTGCATTCAACTGCCTGTAATCGATGCATAACCTCATAGAACCATTCTTCTTCTTTACGAATAGCACTGGCGAACCCCATGGAGATACGCTAGGATGGATGAATCCCCTGTCAAGTAACTCTTGAAGCTGGACCTTTAGCTCGTACAACTCCTTAGGCGTCATACAATATGGAGCCTTTGATGTCGGCGCTATCCCCGAAATCAACTCAATCATAAACTCGACTTGCCTTCTGGGAGGCAAACCAGGAAGCTACTCTAGAAATACGTCTGGAAATTCTCTGACCACTGGAACATCTGAGAGCTAAGGGCTACTGCTGTCATCAATGCTGATCAATTATAATAGAAAACTCTGACATCCTTGCGATATAAGCTTCTGGGCTTGAAGTGCAGAGATAATATAAATCCCGTCATCTCTGGTGCCAATGAATTCACACGAGGGTTGGTTCGGAGGCCGAAACGTGACCACCCTCGATTGGCAATCAACTGTGGCATGATAAGCTACCAACGAGTCCATGCCCAGAATAATATCAAACTCTACCATCTCAAGTACTGACAAATCCACAGTGAGAGTATAATCGCCGAAGTCCAATGGGCACGCCTTGACATCCTGTATGATATCCAATACCTCACCAGATGGCAGAGACACTGATAGACATTGTGATCTAAGGGTAGGCAACATACTAATCTTTCCCATAAACAACCGTGATATGAAAGAACTAGAACTACCGGTATCAACAAGCAATTCAGCAGGAAATGCATAAACTAAAATCATACCATGAAAGATCAATCCATCGGCCCGCTGTGCCTCATCTCTGGTGACTGCATAAACTCGGCCTGTCTCTAGAGCTGGAGGTGGCAACGCCAAAATCTGCTGAGGCTGAGAAGATGAAGGTCTGACAGTCTGCTGGGGCTGATATCTAGAAGGCCGAACCGACTACTGAGACTGATAACCGGAAGCTCCAGCTGACTGCTGAGGCTGATAAACTGCAGGCTGGTACGCTGGGCATGGCTGCTGATAGTATGAACCCGTCCCAGAATACTGAGATGCCACTAGTGAGGGGTACTCATGACCAAGAATATAATATATCTGAACTAGTGGAGGAACTGTCTGCTGACATCCGGTCTGCTACTGACGGGATGACGTCTGAGTTTGACGGCTGACTCGTTGTGGCCTCTGTTGTCCTGATCGGCCGCCCTGGGGAGTAAATGCTGCAGACTTATGCTGAGCCTTCAAGGTACAATCTCGACTCTTATGACTCGGAAGCTTACAATAATAACAGATGGGGTGCTCTAGGGGACAATCTGGTCTGCTGTGGTCCCTAGATCCACACTGAAAACAATGAGCCCCACCAGTAGTAGACCTCCGGGTCTGCTGACAACCCTGCGATGATCCTGCTGAAAAACGTCCAGACTTCTAGGGTCGAGATTGAAACTCAGAAATCTCCTGCGTACTCTAACTCCTGCTACTGTGCTTCTGTCCAACAGTTTGCTATTTCTGTGTTGCTGCTGAACCTTGAGTTGTCTGCTTTCCTTTCTTCTTATCACCATGCAACTGATGCTGGATCATCTCGATGTGTAGAGCCCGATCCACAACATCTCGATAAGAAGTAGGAGCCCATCCAGACATACGTAACTGCATATATCCAGCTAGGCCCAGCGTGAACTGTGTCGTCCGCTTATCCTCTTGAGCCACCAACTGAGGACAAAACTCCGCTAGGCGATTGAATTCTGCCTCATACTTCATAACTGAGCGATCTCCTTGATGAAGAGCAAGAAACTCCTGCCGTCGGGTCGTACGAAACGCAGCAGGATAATATTTGCCCTCAAAAGCTTCACGAAAAGAAACCCAAGAAATTGGTCGTCCACCAATAAGAGTCTTCTACATGTTCCACCAAGTGACAGCCTGATCTCGAAGGTGATATATAGCCAACTCCACCTTCTCTATGTCTGCGAGGGTCATATAGCTGAAAGTGCCCTCCAATGTCTCCAACCAGGCATGAGTAGCATACGTATTGGTTCTCCATGGAATAATGTGAAACGACCCTTCACAGACGCTGCCAGTAAAGGAATCCGAGCTCTGTCCATAAACCAATCCGCTTGGGCAGGGGGTACCACTAATGGCACTCCAGGAACTACCATTGGTGGTACTGACGGACCTGCCTCTGATGGTCCGACTGGAACTGCTGTCGGATAAGGAGGAGGTACTCTCAGTGCTGGAGGTCTCAGCTCACCCAAAGGATCCTGGTGAGCTAATCCCCGATCAGTCAGCTCCACTCTGGTGGGCCTCTCAACCTCCTGACTCGTGTCTCCCTCGGCCTCCTCTGGCCTCCCCCGTGATCGTCGTCCACGACCACGAGCACGGGGTGGAGACAACTCAATATGACGGGCATATCTGTTAACACCACCAATATACATTACTTAGATATAATTTTATCCAAATTTAAAACCAACTTACTTCTTGTTTGCCGGGAGAGATCTCGTAGCTGCCAAGTCCTAAAACACAACCATGTCAAGAAAACGACTCCACAAAAATAAATAAATTTGTAAAATACAGATTGACCTCGTGAAATAACTCCGTAAACCCACAGACACCAAAACATCGCAAAACTTGGCTCTGATACCAAATATTCTCACGCCCCCAGAGGCACATGCTTACTCGAAAATCGGGCAGCATATCCCCTGTATGGCGGATAATTTGGGACATATAATGATAGATCGAAAATGCTTGCTAGAGGGGGGGGGGTGAATAGCAAATCGTCATCGTATTCTCTACAAGATTGTTAGCGCAGTGAAATATACAATAAACACAATCTAACAAATACTAACCAATGCTAACAATGACGGTTTATTTGGTATCCACCCCGGACGGGTGACTAATCCAAGAATTCGTCGGTGGATCAATCCCCGGATAACCTCCGGCTAGCTCTGTCGCTCCTTCTGGGTGGAGAAACCTCACCAAAACACCTTTAGAAGACCTGAGCACAAAGACTACTATCTTGCCTTTAACCAAGACAAGATTCGTCAAGCAAGATAGTAGGACACGAGCCACTTTAAATAGGGCTCGAGTCTGAAATAGCCGCTACCAGTCGACTGCCCCTGGGGTAGTCCACTGGTCCCACTCAGATTCGACCGTTATAGTACAACGTTCGAATCTGCCAACCTGTTCCAGCCTACACCAGTCGACTGCCCCTTGGTCAGTCGACTGGTCCAACCTAAGCCTAGGGTTTCACTCCCGAGTACAAGTCTCTCCGCACTCAAACCCTCCCGGCTTAGCCCCTGAGTACAAACACTCATACTCAGACCCTCACAACCCGGTTGACTCTTCACCAGCAGCCTCAACTGTTGCCTTCACGCCTCCTTCATCTTCGGCCCTCGTCCCTCAGATGCGCACGTAAACCTCCAGTTTGCCTCCATACCACCCTTCACGTACGCCTCGAAGTCCGCGTCCCTCGGCTCATCGTCCCGGCTATCCAACGGTCCCTCGGATGCACACGCAAGCCTCTAGCTTGCCTCCATGCCATCCTTCATCTGAAGACATCAACCAAGTCCATGTGTACCTGTACACCTGCACACTCATGTACACATATGAGAACACAATAAATCCTAACTTAACCATATTGCCCACACACATCAAAACCCTATGATCCTCCAGATCATCTCAGGGCCGATTGCCTCAACATATAATACATCACATCTCATCACATAAGATGGCTCAACCATCATAATTGAAAATAAAAGTACAATCACGCAGTTTATATCTTTAAGAATGATATAGATAAAATGAATTAAACTTCGCAAAACCTTTAACGTCTTTTATCGAAAATAAAGCTAATAAAAAGTCTGAATACAAAGAAAACTCAAACACCAGACTACGACAATATTGGACTAACTAAATATATAACAGTTCATGAAGTAAATACAAAAAATACGGAAAGTAGAAATAAGTACTACGGTAGTAAAACCAAACACAAACAAACTCAACACCGGAGGGCTGACAACTAAATCCTCTCCTGGCTCCAAGTAATGCAACAACCAGTTATCTGAAACAAAAATAAGAAGTAGGGGTGGGGAATCCGGGCAGACTCAGCGGGTTTATGAATAGACAATAGCATGACATAATCAAGCTGTAATAAGTAGAGATACAACAAGTACAGTCCATAAGGAATATAAGGAGACCTAAACATATATAACATATATAAAACTACATGGTATAGAATATAATGACAACTAAACATGTAAGAAAAACCACATGATATAATAACATCAAAACCTCTAAGAACGTATAAAACAACGCGACATGAAAATCTCGATATATACATGCATCTCAACTAAGTGCAACAATCATAGCTCATATAAATGCAACAAACACAAGAAAATACATAAATGCAATCAATGCATATAATGCAATGACATGTGTTACCCTTGACGTCAGTCAAGCCGCCAACATATCACATCTGTGTGACCGAGTGGGTAGGGTTGTGGCAACTGTACGTACTCCAACGGATACCTCTAATACACGTGGTTGAGTGGACATGATGTTGGGGAGCCAACTACTCCAAAACCCCGATATAAAGGGGGAGCTATTAACAGCACTAATATCTCTCTAAAACAACGATGAGGGTGTCATTGTTTGCCTACAACTCCAACATGTGTGACATAACAGGACAGTTGCTCGCACTCTAGCAACTACCACGACAACAAGTAGTTGAGTGAACTGAGCAACTAAATGACTAACGACGGTTTAATCAAATAAAAGTCAATAGTCATTAGTATGCAACGGTGCAGGTATGGTGCATGCTACAAGATGCACGAATAATCGAAAATTAACGATGCAACAAAATTCAACAAGTATCAACGATGCAGCGATACAACCAACCAAGTATCGAAAACCAACGACAGTATAAAGGCCACCAGAAAGGTTGAACGATGAAGTTCTTAACAACCTTACCGTTAGGGAAAGAAATGGCCTCTACTTAGAGGCTAAGGGCAGTACCAATCTAGATTTCCAACCGAGAGCTCTATAGTGACTTGGTAGTCCTTGAGATGAAGGATTACGATGTCATTTTAGGAATGGACTTCTTGAGCAAGTATAATGCTTCTATAGACTGCCGCAAGAGAAAAGTCAAGTTCACACCAGAAGCAGAACCTTCATTGGAGTTTATTGGAGACCCAAGGAGAAAGATAAATAGGTTCCTATCTACCTTACAAGCTCAGAGAATGTTAGAGAAGGGGTGCTCTGATTTTCTAGCTCATATAGTGGATGCAAGTCAAGGAGAAGGATTGAAGAGAGAAGAAGTGAGGGCAGTCTGTGACTATCCTGAGGTGTTTCCTGAAGAGTTACCAGGACTCCCTCCCAATCGGGAAATTGAGTTTGAAATTGAGTTGGCCCCAGGAACCAACCCAATTTCGGAGGCGCCTTATCGCATGGCACCAGCAGAACTGAAAGAATTACAAGAACAATTGCAAGAGCTGCTTGACAAGGGTTTCATCCGCCCTAGTCATTCACCTTGGGGAGCTCCTGTACTGTTTGTCAAGAAGAAAGATGGATCTATGCGAATGTGCATAGATTATCGAGCTTTGAATAAGGTAACCATCAAGAACAGATATCCTTTGCCAAGGATAGATGATTTAGTTGATCAGCTGAAGGGAGCCACGGTGTTCTCCAAGATAGATCTGCGATCAGGTTACCATCAGCTCAGAGTGAAGGAGAGTGATGTGCCAAGGACTGCTTTCAGTACAAGATATGGGCACTACGAGGTTGTGGTCATGCCCTTTGGAGTGACAAACGCCCCTGCGACGTTTATGGATCTAATGAATAGAGTGTTCAAGGATTTTCTGGACAAGTTCGTCATTGCCTTCATTGATGATATCCTAGTGTATTCAAAGACTCGGAAAGAACATGAAGAACACCTGAAGATAGTGTTGCAAACCTTACACCAGAAGGAGTTGTACGCCAAATTCTCAAAGTGTGAGTTTTGGCTTGATCAGGTGGCCTTCCTAGGCCACATTGTATCCAAAGAAGGCATTCAAGTTGATCCAGCCAAGATAGAAGCAGTCAGCAACTGGTGTAGACCCAAGAATGCCAGTGAAATCAGAAGCTTCTTAGGCCTGGCAGGATATTACAGAAAAAAAAAATTTGTGGAGGATTTTCCCAAAATAGCCTCTCCACTCACAGCCTTGACCAGGAAGAACAAGAAGTTTGAATGGTCAGATAAATGCGAGCACAGTTTCCTAGAGCTGAAGAAGAGACTGACCAGTGCTCCCATCCTGACTGTTCCAGAGAGTGACAAGGCCTTTGACATCTACAGTGATGCATCCAAGATGGGCCTTGGAGCTGTCCTCATGCAAGATGGTAAAGTAATAGCATATGCCTCCAGACAGCTCAAGGACTATGAGAAGAATTACCCTACCCACGACCTTGAGCTAGCAGCTGTGGTTTTTGCACTGAAGCTCTGGAGACACTACCTGTATGGAGTGCAGTGCAGAATCTTCACAGACCATCAGAGTTTGAAGTACTTCTTCACTCAGAAGGATCTGAATATGAGGCAGCGCAGGTGGTTAGAGTTGGTCAAAGATTATGACTGTGAAATCCTCTACCACCCAGGTAAAGCTAATAAAGTGGCAGATGCACTGAGCAGGAAATCCTGTGCAGCACTGATGTCCCTATCATCACTGTCTCTACCACTTCAGAAAGAAATAAAGGATTTTGGAGTCGAGGTAATAATTGGGCAACTTTCTGCATTGACTCTAGAGTCAACCCTGCTTGTGGACGTACAAAGAAAGCAAAGTCAAGACCCAGAGATCCAGAAGATCAAGCAGGAGATTCAAGAGGCAGAAAATTCAGAGTTTCGAGTATCAGATAGTGGCATCCTCTATCTTGGAGACCGCCTTTGCGTCCCCAATGATGAGGAACTAAGAAAGAATATTTTAGAAGAAGCCCACAGTACCCCGTACTCTATGCACCCTGGTTCTACCAAGATGTACCAAGATGTAAAGCAAAGATTCTGGTGGTCTGGACTCAAGCGAGACGTAGCTAGATATATCAGTACCTGCTTGACCTGCCAGAGAGTCAAAGCAGAGCACCAGAGACCAGGAGGAGTTCTACAGCCACTTCCCATTCCAGAGTGGAAGTGGGAAGAAATATCCATGGACTTTATCACAGGTCTCCCAAGGACCACCCATGGACATGATGCAATATGGGTGATAGTGGACAGATTGACCAAGTCTGCCCACTTCCTAGCCATCAAGTTATCGCATTCGGTAGAGCAATTAGCACAGCTGTACGTGAAAGAAGTGATCAGGCTTCACGGAGTTCCGAGGTCGATCGTGTCTGACAGAGATGGGCGGTTCACCTCCCATTTTTGAAGGTGTGTTCAGGACGCCCTAGGCACCAGACTTCAGTTCAGCACAGCTTTCCATCCCCAGACAGATGGACAAACAGAGAGAGTAAATCAGATTTTAGAAGACATGCTAAGGGCTTGTGCGTTGGACTTTAAAGGTAGTTGGTGCAAATTTCTGTGCTTAGCTGAGGTTGCCTACAACAATAGCTATCAGGCCACTATCAAGATGGCACCTTATGAGGCATTATATGGCAGGAAATGTAGATCACCCATATGTTGGCAAGAAGCTGGTGAGAAGAAAGAGATGGAGTCAGGACTAGACAGCCAGACTGAGCTTATAGATGAGACCACTCAGGCTATCCAGACGATCCGCCAGAGGATTGAGACTGCCCAGAGTAGATAGAAAAGTTATGCTGACACACGCCATAGGCCACTTGAATTCCAAGTTGGAGATTCAGTATTTCTCAAGGTCGCTCCTATGAAGGGAGTGATGAGATTTGGTAAAAAGGGTAAGCTAAGTCCTCGCTACATAGGACCCTACAAGATCATAAGGAGGGTTGGTAAGGTAGCATATGAGTTGGACTTACCAGAGGATATGTCAGCTATCCACAGTACATTCCATGTCTCCATGCTAAAGAAGTGTATTCACGACCCTAGCCAAGTGATTCAGCCTCAGTCAGTACAGATCCAAGAAGATCTTAGTTATGAGAGCAGACCGACACAGATAGTGGACAAAGCAGTTAAAAGATTAAGAAACAGAGAAGTGCCACTAGTGAAGGTCATCTGGCAGAATCAAAAGCATGAAGAGGCTACTTGGGAACGTGAGGACAGCATGAGAGAGAGATATCCAGAATTATTCTAAGTTCGAGGACGAACTTTTCATAAGGTATGGGGGATTGTAACGCCCCAAAATTCCATTTTTAGTTCTTAAAGTCCTTAGAATTATTTAAAAATGGTTTAGAAATATTCTAGATATTTTTAGGGATTTTTAGAATATTTTTATGGAATTTTCCGAGTCCGTTTAGTATATTTAAAAAAAGAAAACGTTAAAGAGCAAGCAAGGGGTTCGAACCCGCGACCACCGGAAGAACAAGCACGCGCGCGACTAGCTGGGCTGGTTGGTTTTGTTGAAATAAGTTGGGCGAAACAATAGATAAGGTATAATTAGGTAAATTCGCCCCATAAGTATAAATAGATAATTAAAGAGAGAAATTTTATTTTCTCTCAACCTAAACCCTTTCTCTCCCTCGCCCAGCACCTTGCGCCGACTTCTCTCCCTCTCCTCTCTTGGGCGACGCCAACCAACACCAAGGCCAAGGGGGCCGGCCAAGGTTCTCCTCCAAGAGATATTCCTATATTCGGGATCCCCGCGACGAGAGGAACGCGTAGGCGCGAAGAATTCTCCGAGATCTCAAGTTTCTCCCGAGCCCTAGACGTCAATCTTGGTTGTAAGTCCAAGATATCAATGTAAGTACTGCTCACCTGCAGTAAGAGGCGGTTTTTCCGCAAGAATTTCCCTTAAAAGTTTTTAAAAGAGATATTTACTTCTTGTTAAGATTTTTGCATGTGATCTTAGTTTATTATATGCTTATATATTTTATTGAGTGCCCTATATGAGGTTAGGGTCCAAGAAAAGCTATGAGAAAAGAAAAGAGAAGATAAAGATAAGAAAAGAAAAGGCCAAGGCCTTAAGAAATCTCCAAAAGTCAAGACTTAGGGATTTTAGCACGCAAGGTGCTCGAGAAAATGCCAAGGCATTTACAGATAAGAAAAGAAAAGGCCAAGGCCTTAAGAAATCCCCAAAAGTCAAGACTTAGGGATTTTAGCACGCAAGGTGCTCGAGAAAATGCCAAGGCATTTACAGATAAGAAAGAAAAGAAAGAAAAGCTATTTTATTTTCTAAGGCCAGTACCCGGCGTCCAAGGGCGTCGTTAAAGAAATCCAGGTGTCCAATTCCAAGGTCTTGGCCCTGGTAGACCAAGGTCTGCTCTATTAGGATTGGTGGCTCGCTACCCCAACCTTTTAGGGAACGCGCATGAGATGGTATTTACGTCTTCAGTGGATCCAAGTGATTATTATTTTCAAGTATATGTTTTAGCAAAGTTTTCTAAAGTTTAAGAAAGTTTTCAAAAAGTTAAAGAATAGCTAAAGTTTCAAGTTGAGCCAAGAAAAGTAAATTGAGATTTATTAATGCTTGAGTATGCATGTTTTGAGTTATACATGTTCTTAGTTTCTTTCAAGCATATAAGTATCTCATATGATTTCCATATTGATCAAGAAGCATGTTTGCACATTTCGAGATTTTGTGAGCTAGATAGTACTTACTAAGCTTTTTGCTTACTAGTTGCATTTCCTCTTACTGCAGATAAAGGTAAAGGCAAGCAATTCTGAAGGAAGGCGACGAGGCGGTGCTGAGTAAAGTGTGTGTGGTGGCTGATTTTGGAGAGATCCTTGAGACGAGACAATTTAGTTATTTGAATTACAATGTTTTAGTTTATTCAAATTTCAAGTTCTTGCTTTATGGAGTTTAGCGAACATTTAAGCTTTGGATAGTATTACATGCTCAATTTCTTAGAGTAAAGATTCCATGTCATTTCATTTAGCATACATATCCTTATGATTGCATTGGATGAGTAGAAGTGTGAGTAGTTTGAAATATTGATACTTTGTTAGAGAAATAGATGCATGTGCCAAGATAGTATTAATTTCCCTTTGAATCAAGTTTTATTGCTTAAGTATGTTTAGAAAAGTTGCTTTCTCATTTGATAATGCCTTAGGGATGTTTCAGAATTTTGTGTGATGAGTTTCAATGGTTAGAAGTTAAGTTTGGTACAAACTCTAGCTTAAAATCTATGTAGATTTTTCATAACTTGCTAAATTCCGCAAAAGTCCTAATTTCAAGTTTATGGATTCGTTTTGATGGGCTAAATTGTTTAGAAAACTGGTATAGAGTATAGAAAAGGTGTCATGATTTTATATGGCTCGAAAGTATAGGTTTGGTGGAGTTTTGAAATAAGGCTTCGAATCTGAAAAACAGGTTTCAGACTTATTAGTCGACTGGTACAGTATCAGTCCCGTAAGCTGAGTTGGGCGAGGCAAGTTTCAATAAGTATTTTCTTACGAGTTTTTGAGAAAGAAAGTGTGACATGGTATCATGCATGACTATTTAAGTTAGAATATCATTCTTAAATAGATTAAAAAGAAAAAAATAAAAGATTTCCGCATTTTTAGTCGTGCATAGAAGTCGAGAAGTAGACAAAAGTAACGATCTGTCTAAGGCAGGAGAAGGCGGGTCGCTACACAAGCTCCCGGGCGCCCCCATGCTCCCGAGCGCCCCGGATGCCTCGGGAGCCCTGGGTCCAAGCCAACGAAGCAGATAGAGTCAAGCCAGCGAGAAGACCGCAGACTGAGTTAACCCGGGTGCCCCCATCAAACCTCGAGCCTGATCCAAGAGGGATAAGGGCTGACCGAGAGATTTGCGGATCGAGTGACACGCGGAAGGCGCCCCCAACGTCCCGGGCGCCCCAGGTTCACTATATAAGGGGCTCGACCCCCAAGGCTTCTCAACACAGTTCTAAAACGCCAATACGCTCTTCGACTCAAGCGCTCTACTCCGGAAACCTCCCATCTCGAGATTCAAGCGCCGCCGCCGACCCTTTGCTCCGAAGTACGATCTACAACCGGGCGTCAGTAACGAAGAGTTTAACTTTGTACTACAACTGTAATATTTTTCTGTAAACATTTGCGCACATATAGAATTGTCCGCAATAAACGGTCAACGACCGTGGGCCTTGGAGTAGGAGCCGACCGCGACTCCGAACCAAGTAAATCCTTGTGTTCGTGTTTGTGTTTTTAATTTCCGCTGCTCATTCTCTTAAATTATATCTGAAAAAGTTTTACGATATTCACCCCCCCTCTATCGTATTCTCTCGATCCAACAAGTGGTATCAGAGCGGGGAAGCTCAAATTTGGTGCAACCACCAATTTGAGAATTTTTCAGATTTTCTTCGAATTGTTTTTATTTCTTTTATCGAAATTTTATCGTAAATCGAGGTTGGTGCAACACCACTCGAAATTGTTTTCTCTTTTTCCCGCACTGCTAATCCACGACCAAGTCTTGGGACGTTTTTTTCTCTTTTCTCTCTCTTTTCAGTAAACTCTAAATGGCTATGCAAGAAGGCTTCAACACCGCCAGACCACCGCTCTTCAGTGGGGAGGATTTCTCCTACTGGAAGAGTAGGATGGAAGTCCACCTGAAAACTCAGGTGGACATGTAGATAATAGTCCAGTCCGGACTGGAAATTTCGAAGAATGCTGACGAAGTACAACAATCCTACGCTGAATGGGACGCCTCACTCAAAAAGAAAATTGAAGCCGATGCCAAAGCAACTCAAACACTTCAATGCGGCCTAACCAAGGAAGAGCTGAACCGGGTGGGTCCATTCAACAGCGCAAAGGAACTATGGGGTAAGCTAATTGAATTACACGAAGGAACCTCCGACACCCGAATCAGCAAAAGGGACCTGCTACTGAACAAGCTGTATACCATCAAGATGAACAACAACGAATCTGCAGCTCAGCTCCACGCCAGAATTCAGGAGCTGATGAACGGTCTTCACACCATCGGTCACAAGGTAGAGAATCGTGACCTAATCAGGTATGCTCTTAACGAGTTCCCTAGAAATACTTTGTGGGCATCTATGGTAGATGCGTACAAAGTTTCAAGGGATCTTTCTAAGATCAAGTTAGATGAACTGTTTTCTGAATTAGAATTGCATGAGCAGACTAACTGCACCCTGGCTGAGAAAGGCATCAGTTTTGTTGCAGGTAAAATTGGAAAAATAACCAAGAAAAAGCCTCAACCTGCACCCGAGTCTGATTCAGACTCAGACTCAGAAGAAATCGAAGGAAATCGACCTAAGCTAGTTCGGCTAGCTCGGGACTACTACAAAGAACTAAAAAATCAGACCAACAGAAGGAAAGCCAGCCGAAGAAAGGAAGAACCAGCTGAACCTTCAAATGAGAAGAACAAACCAAATGTGACCTGTTACGAATGCAAAAAGAAGGGTCACTACAAGACTGAATGTCTTAATCTGAAGGAAACAAAGAAGACAAGAAAGAAGAAAACACTTCAGGCAACATGGGACGAGTCCTCCTCCGAAGAAGAAGAAGAGGTCCCATAGTCGAACCTGCTCGCACTGACCGCCTCAGAAGAAATCGAGACCGAGTCAGAATCAGAACCGGACGACGACAGACTCACGTTTTCAGAGGAAGGCGAAATTACTGTAAGTGGCTTTTCTACAAATCAGTTAAATGAATTAATTGCCTATCTTTCTCGAGACTTGGCGAAAGCCAAACTCCGAGTCGAATCCCTCCGACAGGAAGTAAAACTCCTGAAAGAGGGAGCTGACTCTGGATCCTTAACTGAGAAGGTTCAAGAAGGAACCTCTACTCAAGTTGAAAAACTTGAAAAAGAGAACTCCTCCTTGAAAACTCAAGTCAAGGACCTCAGAACAGCCTTAGAACGATTCACTTCTGGTTCCAAGGGTCTTGACATGATCCTTGGAAAACAGAAGTCGATTCTAAATGGATCCGGATTAGGCTATAGAACCAAGTCTAGACAAAGATCATATTATGCTGTACTGAACTAGTCCAGACCTAAAATTAAGGCATGGGTACCCAAACTGTGCCTGAATAAACAAACTGGATCAAATCAGTATTGGATCCCCAAGGATAAGATTCACATCTTGCCAAACCATTATCGTGGCTTTAGTCCAGGGGGAGCCAAATTAAAAACAATATTCATAGTTAGATAAATTTCTATTCTTGTGTTTAAAATTGCATGATTGCTAGTTTATTTAATTTCTGCAATTTACCATGCTTAGATTTAGGACTTGTTAGTTTAAGGACTGAACCAACTTAACTGAAATTTGAACAACATAGTATTGGGTGGCGGTGAGATGATAGTACGTTAGGGAAGCCTCTTCTAATAAGGTCAAGTATACTCTACTTGGTCTCTTTAGATTGGTGAAACTAGCCGAAGCTACCGATCCAAAACTCAAACTAGTTAGACCAGAATTTCTCAAAAAGTAATTTTGAAAATGAAATTTCATTAAAAGGTTTTGTCAAGAAAGGGTTGATGATCCAATAAGGCTACGGCCAAAGAAGGCCTAGTGCCTCGCCAAGACCTGGAAGCCAATTTTTGAAATTCAAATTCAAATTATTCTTTGTCAAATTCAAATCTAACACAAATTTTCAGTTAGTTGTAGATTCAAACATTTTTTAAAAATAAACTCAAAACAATTGCTTTCAAAATTAATTTAAGTCTTTCAAAATAAATCATAATCTTTTAAAATAATTCTATCTACTAAAACCTGTCTCACAAAAACCTATAAGGCAAACGTGATTGATAACTCTAGATTGGGTGAGACAGATTAGGTTGTGAAAATCAATTTAGACTATTCCTGATTTTAATTGGATCCAAATCAGTAAAACTCTTTATGTGTAGGAACATAAAGATTTGGACCAATAGATGTTGGATAGCGGGTGCTCCAGACACATGACTGGGGATAAATTGAAATTCACCAAACTCAAGTTCAAGAACCTAGGCTCAGTAGCATTTGGCAACAATGCTACACTCAAGGTAATTGGGTCAGGTAACATTGAACTTAAATATGACTTTGTTATTAAAAAGGTTCTTTTGGTTGAAGATTTTAAATTTAACTTGCTTAGCATAAGTCAATTGTGTGATACTGGTTATATAGTTACCTTTACCAATTCCAACTGCCTGATTAGAAACTTGCAAGACTCAGAAATCATACTTAAGGGCACTAGGAAAATAATGTTTACACTATAAACCTACCACTAGTACCTAAATGCATGTTAACTCAGTTAGAACAATCAAACCTCTGGCATAGGAGATTAGGTCACACTAATTTGAGAATAATTTCAAAAATCACCCAACTTGGCCTAATTAAAGGTATCCCTAAAATTAAGAACCATGAAAACTTGATATGTAAATCATGTAATCAAGGTAAACAAACTAGGTCTACTCACAAACTTATTCAGTCTGATCTAACTCAAACCACACTTGAGGTCCTACACCTTGACCTATTTGATTCACATGGAGCCAAGTCACTAAGCGGAAACCAGTACTGCTTAGTAATAGTTGATGATTACTCTAGGTTTACCTGGGTTAGGTTTCTAAAGACCAAAGATGAAACTCTAAACCTATTCAATGATTTTTGTAAGTTAATTGAAAATCAAAACGATACCAAGATCAAAAGACTTAGGAGTGACCACGGGGGAGAGTTTGAAAATCAACGCTTTGAGGAATTTTTTAAGGTAAATGGGTATATACACGAATTTTCGTGTCCTAGAACCCCCCAGCAAAATAGGATAGTTGAAAGAAAAAATAAAACCCTACAGGAAGCCGCTAGGGCTATTCTCAATGAATTCAACCTAGCTAACCAATATTGGGCAGAAGCAATTAGTACGACTTGCTACATCCAAAATAGGGTTTACAACAAACAAACTAAGAAAATTGAAGAAACAATAAATCTAACATTTTATGAAGAAATCAACTCAAAATCTGATAATCCAGATCTAAATTCATCAAATACTGATCAAGAAGATAATGAACAACTGTTGAACCTTTAATTGAACCTATAAATGAACTAACTATTGAACCAACTAGTGAGTCAATTGAACCAACTATTGAACCAACCCAAGTAAGTGAACCAAGTATTGAACCAAACCGACCAGCCGGACCTGAGGCTGAACCAAGCTCTAGAAAAATCAAGAAACCCAGACTCAGTCACCCAACTGATCAAATTGTGGGTGATCCAACTTTAGGAGTCAGAACTAGGTCTTCCTATAGAAACCTTAGTCAGATAGCAATTATTTCAAAAACAGAACCTAAGACTATAGAGGAAGCCTTACCTGATCTTGATTGGATCATAGCTATGCAAGAGGAATTAGCCCAATTTGAGAGGAACCAAGTCTGGGATGTTAGTGATATGAGAGAAGTGTCCTAAGGCAATCGCCTTATGATTGTAAACATTTATTTTAATAAATGATAATTCACTATTTGAGTGTACATGTTTGTGTATTTGATTGGGATCTTAAACTCATCTACTGAATGTCCGCAACACAACTCACAGCATAAGAGAATTTGTGATGAGATCACAACTAGTGATTATCTCTAATGTGCAATTGTGAAGTATTGAAATTATCCCTAGTCGATGAATTGATAAAAACGGACACTATCAATTCTGTTGAGACTAGCATGGGTTATTCTCTAATCAGCTGATTCTCACTGGCTGGTGACATTGGGATGTCCGGAGATAAACATGGATGCTAGTTAAGGGAACTAGTTCATTGGAGTGACTAGCTGTGAGACTTCATATGGGAATCTACATGTAGATATGTCAATGAAGATCTTACTGCGGCTTAAGTGCGATGTTCCTTTGACTTGCGGTGTTCAAGTCATCTTGGTCATGGAGACTTATACTTTGACATCTTAAGCAAGCATCTCCAAGGAGGTGTGGACCCAGGATGATCGGGTATAAGCCGAAGTGCCCGAAGATGTTTGAACAGCCTACAAAGGATTCACCACTCCTTGCGAGGAGATGTATACCCAGGCCTATCGTCGGATTGTTACTCAAAGCCTCTGGCCAGAGCATATCATGTTAAGAGTGCGAGTCTCTTAAATACATGAGAGTAATTAGAAATCCAAAGGACGAGGAAGACACTACTTGGGCTAGGTGTGACGTAGTCAGCCTAGTGGGGACTGACACCATAGACCGTGTCCTGAACCAAGTGGGTATAAGGTGGTGAAGGGAATGAGGCACGATTCATTAGAGCTGCTGAAGGGTTTCAGAATAATTTCTTCTGGGGTCAAACCGTTGATCTTTCGATTAATTGGGGATCATGATGTACTACTAGGTGCCACTCATGATCGATCTATAATTAATGGGTTAATTATAGACGGCCAACATAAATCGAAAGCCTATTTAGTCACACGCAATACGAGTAATCCGAGGGATTTAAAACGAGTTGAAAATTGGATTTTCCGATCAAGAGAAACGAGTCGAATCTGAGTTAATCAGAGGCGCAATGGAAGCTAAAAATGGCTAAGTCTTTTGAAGGCTTTTTGGGCGAATTAAATGAGTTTAATTCGCGACCGGTTCGGGTTGGTTTGGCCGGCCAAAGGAGGTGCTAACCCTCCTTGTGGTGGCCGGCCATTAAAGGAGATTAAACCAATTTAATTGGTTTAATTAATAAAATAAATCTAGCGCGGTTTATTTTATAAATTATGGATAAATAAATTTGTATAAAGAAAATTTATATAAATAAATTTGTAGAAATTTATTCTTTTTATGGAAGTTAAAATAATCCATGAATTGGTTTATTTTAATTTTATAAAATCAATTATGAATTGATTTTATCATAATAAGAAAGTTTATAAATTTCTTATAAAAATTTATTCCATAATTTAAAGAGAGAAAAGAATAAGTTTTATTATAAATTAGTTTATAATAAAGACTTGGTTTAAACGGAATAATTAGTTAAGAAAATTTATAGGATAAATTTCTTATAACTAATTCCGTTTAGAGAGAGACTTAGCAAAGAGTTGCTACTATATAAAGGAACCAAAGGCTAGCCCTTTAGATCAATCAATTAATCAAGAGATTAATTAGAGCTCTCCCTCTCTCTCTTTTATTCTCTTCTCTCCTCATCTTCTTCTCCTTCACATTAGGGCCGGCGCCCCATCCTTGTGGATTAGGGCCGGCGCACACAACCATCATCCAAGGGAGTTGGCGTGAGCTTTCAAGGAGAAGGAGAACCCGAACACGAAGAAGAAGAAGCGGATAGCGACTCCTCTCTTCTCGGAATTCGATTCCGTTACTTCGTTGGTTAGTTTTCCTAATTTTTCTCTTGTCCTTCTAGTTGTGCCTTCCGAGAATCTAGTAGTTCTCGTCGGCACAAAACTCGTGACTTTGTGAAGTCATCCCGAAGAGAACTCGGCGTGGACGCGAATAGAGGCGGAGCTTCCAAGGGACGCTACGGTTGGATCTCGTCCCTTACTTCGAGTTACGAGAGGTACTTAGTAAATTTGTTTACTATTCCGCAATGTTTTATTTTATGATTATGTCAACACACCATAAGATTGCATGCTAGATACGAAGTTAAAATAATTTAGGAAATTATTTTATGCAAACTCTTCCGCTGCACGTAAAAATTTTAAATTTTACGAACTCGTATCCTTGTCGACATGCACCCGGTCCCAACAGTGGTATCAGAGCCGGTTAGTGTTCGACTTAATCATATAATTGTTTTGTGGAAAACTTTGTCATGATCTCAATTTCGGAAAATTTTTCCAATTATGGAAACTTTCAAATTATAATAAATTTTAGAATTAGGAATTTCAAAGTTTGGAAATCCTCATGAAATTTCGCAAACGTTTGAAATTTTCTAGTTTCTAAATTTTTATAATAATTGTGAAATTTTCCCATCTTTGGAAACTTTCCAATTTTGGAAATTTTTCTATTTTAGAAATTTTCCAACTTTGGAAATATGTAAGTTTTCTTTGTACCAGAAACTTACAATTATTCTGAAAACCTATTTTCGAAATCTCGCAATTTTGGGCACTTTCTTTAAGAAAGTCTAGACAAATTCATGGACAGTTAATTGACAATTAAATTTGAATTGGTTTTTAAATTGACAACAAATTCTTTATTTTGGATTGAG
This sequence comes from Boesenbergia rotunda, assembly GCA_024364735.1. Classification (NCBI taxonomy): domain Eukaryota; kingdom Viridiplantae; phylum Streptophyta; class Magnoliopsida; order Zingiberales; family Zingiberaceae; genus Boesenbergia; species Boesenbergia rotunda. The sequence continues at coordinate 277,040 of JAGFNQ010000702.1, read as the reverse complement.
CCTCGGGGAGCCGTCCAATTTAAAGTTAGATGTTGTAATTTAATTTCCCAATTTTAATTGAAATTGTCATGTTTGATTTGGATTGAGCCTCGGGGAGCCGTCCAATTGGATTTACAACACTTTACTTTTCTTTGGGTATCTGAGCCTCGGGGAGCCACCCTTAGAAAACGATTTGTTGTAATTAATCAATCCATGAATAAAATATGTTTTAAGAGGTGATGCTCTTACATATTGTTGTCTCCAAAATTAATTAGGAAATTGGTTTCCTATAGAGTTTTCTTAAATGAGATTTTCATGAAAATAATATGTAGTTGAATTAAGGGATTTGTCTCTTAATTTAATAAGATTTGATTTAGAGAAATCAAAGTCTTGAACATATTATTTCCGAAATTAATTATGACAATTTAGGAAATTGTTTCCCAAAACAATTCCTTCAATATAGTATGAAATAGAATTAGGAAATCCGGTTCCTAATTCAATTAATGAGACTTGATAACTTGAGTCACATACATACTTTATTAAGGAAATCGTTAGTCATGACATATGTCATGAATGTGCATTAAAAGGAAAAGATGAGACCAAAACCCCTTACAAAATATTAAGGCCAACACCTTCCATTAATATGGTTAGAATCGGAGTTTTGTTTCTCGCTTGGGTTGATGGACACATCCATGCCCGACTTGAACCTTAACATGTTCAAACCATGGAATTAGTTTATGAATAATATAGTTGGAGTCAGAGGTCAATCCTTAGTTTTGGTTGTTGGACACATCCAAGCCTGACTAAACGGTTGAATGAGCTCCAACCATATTAAAACTATTTCTTGATTAATGGGTCAGCCTTAAGCTTGGAGCATCGATTTGTTGTGCCACAGCCAAGGTCGATGTAAAGAGAGGTGCAGTTGGTGCTATGTATATGATGCATACTTGTTAATGAGTTAACAACCCAATGATTTATGCAAACATTCAATTAGTTGATAGCATAACGTGATAGTTACATATATGTGATATGTAATCGGTATAATTACCTACCTTCATAGCTAAGGAAAACTTGATGGCCACAGCCATGGTATTCTTATCTATGGTTGGATATCAACCTATTTGGAGATGTTCCTACGATCTCCCGAATTGATAATAAGGGTTATTCAATTTGAAAAATAAATAGGATTTTATTTATGTATGTTGATACATTCTTTAATAAATCTTCTCACATAATCTCAATTTGTATTTCTAGGATAATCACTCGATCATGTCTTCTCTGAACTTGCGTTCCATTTTGGACACAAATAAACTGACTGGGCCGAACTACATGGACTGGCTTCGAAACCTGAGGATAGTCCTCAAGGCAGAGAAGCTTGCTTATGTCCTTGAAGAACAACTTCCCACCCATCCTCCAGAAAATGCAACTCCAGACCAATTGTTGGCCTATCAGAAACATGTGACCGATTCTGAACTTGCGAGTTGCATCATGCTAGCCTCTATGGTACCTGAGTTGCAAAAGCAACATGAGCATATGGATGCTAATACCATCATCTTCCATCTTCATGAGTTGTTTGAAGAGCAGGCGAGATCCGAAAGGTTCGAGGTCTCCAGACTCCTCTTCACCACTAAGATGCAGGAAGGCACTTCTGCCTCGCAGTTTGTGTTAAAGATGTTGGGGTACATTGAGCGACTGAGCGCACTCGGTTTTGCAATGGATCATGAACTAAGTATTGACTTAATTCTGAGTTGTTTGTCCAAGAGTTGTTCACAATTTGTGATGAACTATCGGATGAACAAACTGGAGACTACCATTCCTGAGTTGATCAACATGCTGAAGACTGTGGAGCCTTCTGTAAAGCCAGATCAAAAAGCGGTACTGTTAGTTGGTTCCTCGAAGAAAGGTTCTAAGAGGAAGGCCAAAGAACAGAACAAAGGGAAGAAGAAAAAGGCCAAGAAAACTGAAAAGAAACCAAAAGGAACTTGCCATCACTGTGGCAAGGAAGGTCACTGGCGAAGAAACTGCAAGATTTATCTTGAGTCCGTGAAGAAGAAGGCATCCGATGCCCCATCCTCTTCAGGTATCTTCGTTATTGAATGTCACTCTATTTCCTCAGATACCTGGGTACTTGATACTGGGTGTAGCTCACATATATGTAATGACATACAGGGGCTAAGGAATAGAAGAAGGCTCGTCAAGGGAGAAGCGAATTTGCGGGTTGGAAATGGAGCAAGGATTGCTGCTATTGCCATCGGAACATATTTGCTAAAGCTCCCAACTGGACGTGTCTTAGAATTGGATAATTGTTATTTCGTTCCTTCGTTAATAAAGAACATTGTATCTATTTCATGTTTGAATGAAAAGGTTATCATTTAACTTTCAGTAACAATTGTTGTTACATAACTTTAAATGGCGTTCTTTATGGGAATGGAACTTTGTGCAATGGCATCTACACGTTAGATTTATCCAGTGACGTTTTCAATATCGAAGTAAGCAACAAACGTGCTCGAATAGATAATCAAATAGACTCCTACACGTGGCACTGTCGTCTTGGCCATATAAGTAAGAAACGCATGACCGAATTACACCGATGTGGAATTTTGGAATCATTTGAACCCGGTTCATTTGATACATGCGAATCTGCTTAAAAGGCAAGATGACCAAATTACCCTTTCCCGGAAAAGGTAATCCAGTGGGAGAATTGCTTGGTCTAATACATACCGATGTATGTGGACCAATGTCAACTCTTTCACAAGGAGGCTATAGCTACTTCATCACCTTCATCGATGATCACTCACGATTCGGGTATGTGTTCTTGATGAAACACAAATCTGAAGCCTTTGAGAAATTCAAAGAGTTCAGAAATGAAGTAGAGAAACAGCTTGGCAAAAGTATTAAAATACTTCGATCCGATCGAGGTGGTGAATACTTAAGTCAAGAGTTTCAAGATTATCTAAGGGACAATGGGATATTGTCCCAATGGACTCCGCCGTATACACCACAGCATAATGGTGTATCTGAGAGGCGCAACCGAACCTTGATGGACATGGTTAGGTCTATGATGAATCATGCAACTCTTCCAAAATCCTTTTGGGGCTATGCACTTAAGACAGCTGTTTACTTGCTAAACAGAGTCCCGACCAAGGTAGTCTCTACTACTCCATATGAGATTTGGAATAGTAAGAAACCTCACTTAACTCACCTTAAGATATGGGGTTGTCCTGCTTATGTGAAGCGGGTTGTATCAGACAAATTGGATGCTAAGTCTGATAAATGTCTATTTATTGGATACCCTAAGGAAACGAAGGGTTACCAATTCTATCATCCCTTGGAACAAAAGGTGTTTGTTTCAAGGCATGCTGTATTTCTAGAGAAAGAGTTTCTTTTGCAAGAAAACAGTGGGAGTGGGATTGAACTTGATGAAGTTCAAGAAACTCCAATAGACATCACAGAGACACCTAGTCTAGGCCCACAACCGATAATTCATAGTGATGAGCTATCAGTTGAACCTAAAACTACACCACCTCTTCGTAGGTCTGATAGGACACGCAACATTCCAGAGAGATACGGATTTCTCGTAAGTGAATCGAACGACGTGTTGCTCATTGGCGATGACGAACCTATCAGTTATGAAGATGTTCTGAAAAATTCAGAAAGGGACAAATGGCTTGAGGCCATGAAGTCGGAAATGGATTCCATGTATGAAAATCAAGTATGGGACTTGGTTAACCCACCTGAAGGGATTAAGCCCATAGGGTGCAAGTGGGTTTTCAAGAAGAAAACCGACATGGAAGGTAATGTTGTTACCTTTAAGGCTAGATTAGTGGCAAAAGGATATCGTCAAAAACAAGGAGTTGATTATGACGAAACCTATTCGCCAGTAGCTATGCTTAAATCCATTCGGATGCTCCTAGCCATAGCAGCTCATTATGATTATGAGATATGGCAAATGGATGTGAAAACAGCTTTCCTTAATGGAAACCTACTTGAGGATGTATACATGATACAACCTGAAGGTTTCACATCGGTTGATAAAACCAAGGTATGCAAGCTTCGACGATCCATATATGGACTAAAGCAAGCATCTAGGAGCTGGAACATCCGTTTTGATGAGACAATCAAAGAGTTTGATTTCTCACAAAATCCTGACGAACCTTGTGTGTACAAGAAGGTTAGTGGGAGTGCAGTCGTATTCCTAGTATTATATGTCGATGACATCTTACTTATAGGAAACGATATATCAGTTTTACAGACAGTTAAGATTTGGTTGTCCAAAACTTTCTCCATGAAAGACCTGGGAGAAGCAACCTATATCCTTGGGATTAGAATCTATAGAGATAGATCAAAACGGTTGCTTGGTCTTTCGCAGTCTACATATATAGACCGAGTGCTAAAAAGGTTTAGCATGTCGGAATCCAAGAAAGGTTACCTTCCCATCAGGCATGGGATCAACCTTTCGAAGTCTATGTGTCCGCGCACAGAAGACGAGAGGATTAGCATGAATAAGATTCCCTATGCATCCGCAATAGGATCTATCATGTATGCTATGTTATGTACTAGGCCCGATGTATCGTATGCTCTGAGCGTCACGAGCAGATACCAATCTGATCCAGGAATGGATCATTGGGCGGCTGTTAAGACAATCCTTAAGTACTTAAGAAGAACTAAGGATGTATTTCTAATATATGGAGAAGGAGATTTGATAATACGTGGGTATACAGATGCCAGTTTCCAGACAGATAAGGATGACTCCAAATCGCAGTCTGGATACGTATTTACTTTGAATGGAGGCGCAGTAAGTTGGAAGAGTTCCAAACAAGACACTGTAGCGGATTCTACCACGGAAGCGGAATATATCGCAGCTTCGGAAGCAGCAAAGGAAGCAGTCTGGATCAAGAAGTTTGTCTCCGAACTTGGCGTGGTTCCAACCATTGATGAAGCAGTGCCGGTATACTGCGACAACAATGGAGCTATTGCACAAGCAAAGGAACCAAGGTCTCATCAGCGATCCAAACACGTGCTTCGACGCTATCATCTGATCAGAGAGATTATAAGTAGGAATGACATACAAATTGAGAGAGTTCCCACTGAAAGGAATATAGCGGATCCTTTAACTAAGGCCTTGCCTCAAAGCAAGTTTGAGGGACATGTTAGAGCCTATGGTATTGGATACCGTAGCGATTGGCATTAGGCCAAGTGGGAGTTTGTTAGTGATATGAGAGAAGTGTCCTAAGGCAATCGCCTTATGATTGTAAACATTTATTTTAATAAATGATAATTCACTATTTGAGTGTACATGTTTGTGTATTTGATTGGGATCTTAAACTCATCTACTGAATGTCCGCAACACAACTCACAGCATAAGAGAATTTGTGATGAGATCACAACTAGTGATTATCTCTAATGTGCAATTGTGAAGTATTGAAATTATCCCTAGTCGATGAATTGATAAAAACGGACACATNTTCATCCTTAGTTTGTTTGATTTGTAACCCTAGGAAAAAGTTGAGTTCCCCAACTAAAACTCATTTCAAATTCATTTTCCATAATTGTTACAAATTCTTTTAGAAATTTAGAATTAGTTGATCCAAATATTATATCATCTACGTAAATTTGGGCAACAAATATATCCTTTTCTAAAATTTTAACAAACAAGGTTGGGTCGATTTGACCTTGTTTGAATTCTTTAGAGATCAGGTAATTGGATAATCTTTCATACCAGGCCCTGGGTGCTTGTTTTAGTCCATACAGGGCTTTACTAAGTTTGTAGACATGATCAGGTTTTTTTCTATATCCTCAAATCCTGGGGGTTGTCCTACATAAACTTCTTCCTTAATAAGCCCATTTAAGAAGGCTGACTTTACATCCATTTGGTATAATTTAAATCCTTTATGGGATGCAAAGGCTAGTAACATCCTAATAGACTCAAGTCTAGCTACAGGGGCGTAGGTTTCATCATAATCCAACCCTTCTACTTGGCTGAATCCCTTAGCTACTAAGCGGGCTTTATTTCGGACTATTTCACCTTGATCGTTTAACTTATTCCTAAATACCCACTTAGTGTCAATTACGGATTTGCCCTTAGGTTTAGATACTAACTCCCAGACTTGGTTTCTCTCAAATTGGGCTAACTCTTCTTGCATGGCTAAGATCCAGTCAGGATCAGGTAGGGCTTCCTCAATAGTCTTAGGTTCAATCTTTGAAATCATGGCTATTTGACTAAGATTTCTATAGGAAGCTCTAGTTCTGACTCCTAAGGTTGGATCACCTACAATTTGGTCAGTTGGGTGACTGAGTCTGGGTTTCTTGGTTTTTCTAGTACTTGGCTCAGCTTCAGGTCCAGCTGGTCCAATAAGTTCAATTCTGGGTTCATTGGTTGGTTCAACTGATTCAGAAGTTGGCTCAATTGTTAAGTCATTAAAGGGTTCAGTTAGGGTTTCAGAGTTATCTTCTTGATCAGTATTTGATGAAGCTAAGTCAGAATTATCAGATTTTGGGTTAATTTCTTCATCAAATATTAAGTTGGTTGTTTCTTCAATTTTCTTAGTTACTTTGTTGTAGACTCTATAAGCTCTACTTGTTGTAGAGTACCCTAAAAAGATACCTGGGTTTGACTTGGATTGGAATTTTCCAAGATAGTCTTTGGTATTAAGAATATGGACTTTGCATCCAAAGACTCTAAGATAGTGTAGGTTTGGAAGTCTATGGTAGTAAAGTTCATAGGGTGTTTTATTTAACCTTTTATTAAGCAGAATCCTATTTTGGATATAGCAAGCTGTGCTAATTGCTTCTGCCCAATAGTGGTTAGGTAGGTCAAATTCATTGAGCATAGCCCTAGCAGCTTCCTGTAGGGTTCTATTCTTCCTTTCTACTATGTCATTTTGTTGGGGGGTTCTAGGACACGAAAATTCGTGTTTATATCCATTTACTTTGCAGAATTCTTCGAATCTTTGATTCTCGAATTCTCCCCCGTGGTCAGACCTAAGTCTTTTGATTTTGGTATCATTTTGATTTTCAATCAATTTACAAAAGTTGTTAAATAGGTTCAGGGTTTCATCTTTGGTCTTTAGAAACCTGACCCAGGTGAACCTAGAGTAGTCGTCAATTATCACTAGGCAGTATCGGTTTCCACTTAGTGACTTGGCTCCATGTGAATCAAATAGGTCAAGGTGTAGGAGCTCAAGTGTGGTTTGGGTTTGATCAGATTGGATCAATTTGTGACTAGACTTGGTTTGTTTGCCTTGATTACAGGATTCACATATTAGGTTTTCATTATTCTTAATTTTGGGAACACCTTTGACTAAGCCAAGTTGGGTAATTTTTGAGATAGTTCTTAGATTGGTATGACCTAATCTCCTATGCCAGAGTTTTGATTGTTCTAACTGTGTTAACATGCATTTGGGTATAAGGGGAAGATTTATAGTGTATACATTGTTTTTCCTAGTGCCCTTAAGCATGATTTCTGAGTCTTGTGCATTTCTAATCAGGCAATTAGAATTGTTGAAAGTAACTAAATAACCAGAGTCACATAACTGACTTATGCTAAGTAAGTTAAAATTGAAGTTTTCCACCAATAGAACTTTCTTAATAATGAAATTGGATTTAAGTTCAATATTACCTGACCCAATTACCTTGAGTGTAGCATTGTTACCAAATGCCACTGAGCCCAGGTTTTTGAACTTGAGTTTGGTGAACTTCAATTTGTCCCCAGTCATATGTCTGGAGCACCCGCTATCTAACATCCATTGGTCCAAATCTTTATGTTCCTACACATAAAGAATTTTTGATGATTTGGATCCAATTTGAGTTAGGGATAGCTTAAATTGAGTTTCACTTCCTAGTCTGTCTCACCCCAGTCTAGGGTTTTCAAACACGTTAACCTTAAGGTTTTTGTGAGACAGGTTTGAGAGTAGAAATTAGTTTTGAAAAGGAATTTCAATTTATTTTCGAAAAAGTTCTTTATTTTTGAAAACAGATTTTTAAACAAATAAGTTTAGAAATTTTGAAAAATAGATTAAGTGATTTATGAAAAAGAGATAGGTTTAAGAAGTAGAAATTTTGAAAACAGATTAAGAGTTTTTCGAAAAAGAGATAGGTTTGAAAACAGATTAGAATCTATAATTATTTGAACTTTGAGTTAGATTCGAATTTGACAAAAGATAATTTGAATTTGAATTTCAGAAATTGGCTTCCAGGTCTTGGCGAGGCACTAGGCCTTCTTTGGCCGTAGCCTTATGGGATCATCCACCCTTTCCTTGACAAAGTCTTTTAATGAAATTTCATTTTCAAATTAAATTAAGTCATTTTCTGGTCTAACTAGCTTGGGTCTTGGATCGGTAGCTTCGGCTGGTTTCACCAGTCTAAAGAGACCAAGTAGACTTGATCTTATTAGAGTTGGTTTCCCCAACGTACTATCATCTCACCTCCTCCCAATACTATGTTTTCAAGTTTCAAGTAATTTAGTCCTTAAATCTAAGTATTCCTTAAATCTAAGCATGGCAATTTGAAAAAAAAATTAAATAAACAAACAATCAATCAATAAAAAAAATTATCTAATTATAAAAATTGTTTTGATTTTGGCTCCCCCTGGACTAAAGCCTCTGTATGGGTTAGGCAAGATGTGAATCTTGTCCTTGGGGATCCAAAATTGATTTGAACCAGTTGGTTTAGTCAGGCACAGTTTTGGCACCCATGCCTGAACCTTAGGTCTTGACTGGTTCAGTACAGCAAAGTAAGATCTTTGCCGAGATTTGGTTCTATAGCCAAGTCCGGATCGGTTTAGAACAGACTTCTGTTTTCCCAGAATCATATCAAGATTCTTGGAACCAGAAGTGAATCGTTCTAAAGCTGTTCTTAAGTCCTTAACTTGAGTTTTCAGGGAGGAATTCTCTGATTCAAGTTTTTCAACTTGGTCAGGGGTTCCTTCCTGAATTTTCTCAGTTAAGGATTTAGAATCAGCTCCTCTTTCAGGAGTTTTACTTCCTGTCGGAGGGACTCGATTCGGAGTTTGGCTTTCGCCAAATCTCGGGATAGATAGGAAATAAGCGAATTCAATTGCAATTTTGAAAAACCCGTTACCCTTATTTCGCCGTCGTCGGAGAATGTCAGCTTGCCGTCGTCCCGGTCCGAGTCTGAGTCAGTCTCGATTTGATCCGAAGCGGTCAGGCTAGAAGATTGGACTGGGGTGCTTCTTCTTCTTCTTCTGAGGAAGACTCGTCCCAGGTTGCTTGGAGTGCCTTCTTCTTTCTGGTCTTTTTGGACTCCTTTAGACTTGGACATTCAGTCTTGTAGTGGCCCTTCTTCTTGCATTCGTAGCAGGTTACGTTGGGCTTTTGTTTGTCAGTTGCCGGTTCAGCTTGTCCGTCCTTTCTTCGGCTTGTTCTCCGTGTGTTGGTTTGGTTCTTCAACTTTTTGTAGTAGCTTCGAGCTAGCCGGACCAGTTCAGATTGATCTTCTTCTTGATCTTCTGTTTCTGAATCTGAGGTAGATTCAGGTTCAACTTGAGTTTTCTTCTTGGTCGTCTTTCCTGTTTTCCCTGCAAAGAAGGCTATACTTTTCTCGACCAAATTGCAGTTAGTCTGTTCATGCAGCTCAAGTTCAGAAAATAACTCATCTAACTTAATTTTTGAAAGATCCCTAGAGACCTTGTATGCATCTACCATAGATGCCCACAAGGTGGTCCTAGGGAACGCGTTTAGGGCATACCTTATAAGATCACGGTTTTGAACCTGGTGACCTATTGCGTGAAGACCGTTCATCAGTTCCTGGATTCTGGCGTGGAGCTGGGCTGCTGTCTCGTTATCTGCCATTTTGATAGTGAAGAGCTTGTTCAGTAGCAGATCCCGTTTGCTGATCCTCGTATCTGAAGTTCCTTCGTGGAGCTCGATCAGTTTAGCCCATAGCTCCTTGGCACTGTTGAATGGGCCTACGCGGTTCAGCTCCTCTTTTGTCAGTCCGCATTGAAGGGTCTGAGTTGCTTTGGCGTCAGCTTCAATCTTGCGTTTAAGGGCAGTGTCCCACTCTGAGTAGTTTTGTGGTACGCCTTCAGCATTTGTGGGAATCATCAGTCCAGACTGGATGATTATCCACATGTCCACCTGAGTTTTCAGGTGGACCTCCATTCGACTTTTCCAGTAAGGAAAGTCTTCTCCACTGAAAAGTGGAGGTCTGGCGGTGCTAAAACCTTCTTGGATGGCCATTTGTTAACTTCTGAAATAGCAAAAGAACAACAAAAATATTCCAAGACTTGGTCTTGGATTAGTAGTGCGGGAACAATAAAAAAAACAAATTTCAAGGGGTGTTGCACCAACCTTGAAATAAAAACTCGAACGAAAATATATAAAAAAAATTTTTATTTTAAAAAAATGAGAGAGAAAACAAAAGAAATCCGAAAAATTTTCAAACTGGTGGTTGCACCAAGTTTGAATTCCCCGCTCTGATACCACTTGTTGGATCGAGAGATGCGATAGAGGGGGGGTGAATGTCGCAAATCGTTCGGATTAAATAAAAAGAGTAAGTGCGCGGCGGAAATAGAGACAAAGCAACACAACGCTAACAAGGTCGTTTTACTTGGTTCGGAGCCTGGGTCGACTCCTACTCCAAGGCCCACGGTCGTTGACCGTTTACTTTGGGCAATTCTATAATGCGTAGAATGAGTACAGAAGAGAAATACAAATTGCAATAAGAAAGATTACACTTCTGTATTTTACCAACTCCCGGGGTAGGCTCGAGTTTCGGTGCAGCGGGAGGTCGACGGCGCTTCGGACTTGAGTCGGGAAGTTCTTGGAGCAGAGCGCGGTCGTCAGAGAGTTTGGATGTGTTGAATGAAAGCGGTGTCCTGAAGAGGAGGGTCGAGGCCCTTTTTATAGTGCCTGGGGGCGCCCTGGTCGACGGGGGCGCCCCCCCACGTGGCAGCAGATCCACAAAAGGCGCGGTCGTCGACTTATCCCTTAATCCTCGGGATAAGGCCTTGACTGGGGCGCCCTGGACGCTGGGGGCGCCCTGGTTGACCCGGTCAAACCTTATCTGCAGCGCTGAGCTCTCCTCGGTAAGGCTGGGGGCGCCCTGTGCGCTGGGGGCGCCCGGGACAGCGGGGGCGCCCTGGGTGCGCAGTGCAGACGCGGCAGCAGTTTAACTCTTCAGTTGGTTTGCCATGGGGGCGCCCGGGACAGCGGGGGCCCCTCAGAATGTACTGTCGAGGTTCTTCTGGTTTGTTGTGTTTTGTGTTCACCTTGGGGGCGCCCGGACACTCCGGGCGCCCTGGTCAGCGATGCCTCTTTCCTTTGAGGCATTCTGAGCTGCAGACACACGTTCCTTTGGTCCTGCATCCAGGGTTAGTCCAAAACACAATAAACAATAACATAATGAATTATACAGCCTTGGCTATCTTGGTTTGACTTTGGTCTCCAAATGGAGCCCTAGGTCGAACCGACGCCTAATGTTCCCTCAAGGGGAACGCGTCCTCACCTACTCCTCTCGGGAGAATTTACCTGGTGCCAACCGGCTCCTCCAGTTGGACTTTTGCCCGGCAGTCCTTCGCCAGGTCTTGAGTTGCCAAGCTGCCCTTCGCTTGGTGCCTAGCAGCCCTTCGCTAGGTCTTTTCTTCTGGCAGCCCATCGCCAGTGCCTAGCATTCCTTCGCTAGGACTTGTCCATTCTGGCAGTCCTTCGCCAGAGCCTAGCAGTCCTTTGCTAGGGCTTTTCCTGTCTGGCAGTCCTTCGCCAGTGCCTAGCATTCCTTCGCTAGGGCTTTTCCTGTCTGGCAGTCCTTCGACAGTGCCTAGCATTCCTTCGCTAGGGCTTTTCCTGTACACTCAAGAAACTTGTTAGACAACAACTAACCCTTAACTTTTGAACCCTTTTGCCAATATCAAAACACAGGTTTGACTTGGGTGCATTCTGCACCAACAATTAAATCTTTGAAAATTGAAGTTGAACAATTGAAGTCCTCTAGGAATGAGGATGTAGATGATTTGCATGTTGAGATGCTAGAGGATGAAAATAAATCATTGAAGAATGAAGTTGGGAAACTCAAGAGTGTTTTTGAGAAGTTCTCAATAAGCTCAAAGACCTTAGACATGATCTTGAATGCCCAAAGGGCAATCTACAATAGGGCCGGTATTGGTTACCGACCCAAAGAACCATCATTTGTGTCCTTAATGTCTAGGACTGATGTTAGACAATCTAAGACACCTAGAGTCCAAAGGAAAGTAGTCAAGGCATGGGTGCCTAAGTCTTGCTTAGTAGGTGCTTTAGGTCCAAAGGTTTGGGTACCTAAAACTTCTATTTTTCGAATTGTATAGGTTGTGATTGAGGGGAAGCATCTATCAACTTGGTTCATTGATAGTCGGTGCTGCAAACACATGACCAGGGATAGATCATTGTTTACCACACTTCAAATAAAAAGTAAAGGTAATGTTTCCTTTGGTAACAATGGTAGTCTTAAGGTCATAAGAATAGGAGACATTCAAATATCCGAATGTCTTAGGATTAAGAATGTCCTTCTAGTCAAGGGGATGACATTTAATCTCCTAAGTGTCAGTCAATTATGTGATGCGGGTTATACAATTGATTTCCAATCAAGTTAATGTCTAGTTAGACAACATGACAATGTTGACACGGTACTAGTAGGAACAAGAGTAGATAATATTTACCAAGTTTCCTTTAAAAGTGCTACTAATGCTTTTGCTAAGTGTCTCATGTCAAGAGAAGATGAGTCCACCCTTTGGCACCGGAGACTAGCACACGTAAACATGAAGAATATCCGGAAGTTGGCCAACAAGGGATTAGTTCGTGGCTTAACAAGCATCAAGTATGAAAGGATAAACTTTGTGATGCATGTCAAATGGGTAAGCAAACAAAATCTGCACATAAAGGTAAAAGCACTGTAAGTACTTCTACCGCATTGGATTTACTTCATATGGATTTGTTTGATTGTAGCACTATTATATCCTTGAATGGTAGTAGATATTGTTTTGTTATCATTGATGATTTTACTAGATATACATGGACATATTTTCTAAAATATAAGGATCAAACCTTAGATGTTTTCATTTCCTTTTGTAGAAAAGTTGAAAATAAAAAATCATCAACCATTAAGACAATTAGAAATGATCATGGAGGTGAATTTCAAAACCAACGATTTTTAGAGTTTTGTCAAGATAGAGGGTATAGACACAAGTTCTCTACTCCTAGAACACCACAACAAAATGATGTTGTAGAGAGGAAGAACCGGGTCTTATAAGAAACTGCATGAAGCATACTTAACGAGTACTCATTACCAGGGTACTTGTGGGCCGAAGCTGTAAACACAGCTTGCTACGTGCAAAACCGAGTCCTCATCCATAGATTCTTAGGAAAGACTCCCCATGAACTTTGGTTTGGAAAACCACCTACGGTTAAACATCTTAGGGTGTTTGGTTGTAAGGTGTTTATCCTAAACACCAAGGATCACCTTGGAAAGTTCACGACAAAGGCTGATGAAGGGATACTGGTCGGGTACTCCCTTGTTAGCAAAGCCTACCGAGTCTACAATAAGAAGTCTAGATTGGTTGACGAATCTTTTGATGTTGTCTTTGAAGAAATTCCAAAAGCAAATAATCAATCAGAAGATATTGAAGGAGCTCAATTCGAACTCAGGCAACTGAGTTTGGATGAAAGTCCAAATGTTGTTGATAATGGTGATGAGTCTGATGACGGTGAGCCTAGACAACCCATAGATCAGCCGGATCCTAAGGCTGAGCTAGTGTCTAGTGAAACCATTCAAGAAGCACCACCAACACCAAGGCAAACTAGATTAGCCTCTAGTCATCCCCAAGACCAGATTATTGGAGACATCCATCATGGGGTTAGGACTAGATCATTCTTCCGGAATGAGGCTAATGAAGTTGCCCTAATTTTCGAAATTGAACCTAGAAAAGTTAACGAAGCATTAAATGATCCTGATTGGATCATTGCCATGAAAGATGAACTAGGTCAATTCGAAAGAAGTCAAGTTTGGGACTTAGTCCCTAGACCTAAGAAGACCACCATCATTGGAACCAAATGGGTCTTCAAAAACAAATTGAACCATAAGGGAGAAATCATTAGAAACAAGGCACACTTAGTAGCCAAGGGCTATAGTCAAGTTGAAGGCCTTGATTATGATGAGACCTATGCTCCCGTGGCACGATTAGAATCCATCCGAGTGATGCTTGCATTTGCAGCACATCGAGGCTTCAAGCTATATCAAATAGATGTCAAATCAGCCTTTCTAAATGGTTTAATTAGAGAAGAGGTCTATGGCGAACAACCTCCGGGGTTTGAGAGTACCAAATTTCCAAACCACGTGTTCAAGCTCAAAAAGACACTTTATGGCCTTAAACAAGCACCCCGAGCTTGGTACGAGCGGTTGTCGACATTCCTAATTGAGAACCAAATAGGTCTTCAAAAATAAATTAAACCATAAGGGAGAAATCATAAGGAACAAGGCACGCTTAGTAGCCAAGGGCTACAGTCAAGTTGAAGGCCTTGATTATGATGAGACCTATGCTCCCGTGGCACGATTAGAGTCCATCCGATTGATGCTTGCATTTGCAGCACATCGTGGTTTCAAGCTATATCAAATGGATGTCAAATCGGCCTTTCTAAATGGTTTAATAAGAGAAGAGGTCTATGTCAAACTACCTCCGGGGTTTGAGAGTACCGAATTCCCAAACCATGTATTTAAGCTCAAGAAGGCGCTTTATGGCCTTAAACAAGCACCCCGAGCTTAGTATGAGCGGTTGCCGATGTTCCTAATTGAAAAAGGTTTTGTTAGAGGCCAAATAGACCCTACACTGTTTCTACGTAGAGATGGTGACAATATATTTGTAGCCCAAGTATATGTCGATGACATAATTTGTGACTCAAACAACGAGGGCTATTTAAATGAGTTTATTGGACACATGAAGAGTGAATTTGAAATGAGTCTAGTGGGAGAGTTGACTTTCTTTCTTGGACTTGAAATCAAACAAACCCGAGATGGGATCCATGTGCACCAATCAAAGTATACTTAAGAGACGAAAATTCAACATGAGTGATTCAAAAGAGGTAACCACTCCCATGACTACAAACACAAGATTAGACAATGATGAGAGTGGTAAACCTGTTGATTTGACTCAATATCGGAGCATGATAGGTAGTCTGCTATACCTCACAGCTAGTCGACCTGACATACTTTTTGCTGTGGGTATGTGCGCTAGGTATCAAGTTTGTGCCAAGGAATCTCACTTAATTATTGTTAAGAGAATTTTGAGATACCTTAAGGGCACAATAAGAGTTGGTCTTTGGTACCCCCGTACCGAGTCTTTTGATCTAATTGGCTATACCGATTCCGACTATGCTGGGTGCAAGTTGGATCGAAAAAGCACGAGTGGGGGTTGCCAATTCCTAGGATCATCTCTAGTTAGTTGGTCAAGTCGGAAGCAATACTGTGTTGCTCTCTCCACGACCGAGGCAGAATATATTGCTATGGGAGAGAGCATATCGCAATTGTTATGGATGATTCATACATTAGAGGACTATGGATTAAGCTACAAAGGTGTGCAAGTGTTGTGTGACAACATTACCACAATTAACCTATCAAAGAATCCAGTCCATCACTCTAGGACTAAACATATTGAAGTGCGTCACCACTTCATTAGAGATCATGTTGCTAGAGGAGATGTTGTACTCTCGTATGTAGAGTCCAAATCAAATCTAGCAGACATTTTCACTAAACCACTCCCCGAGAATGAGTTTAGCTTCTTACGAAGGGAGTTGGGAATGTGTTGGTGCAGACAGCACCCAAGTCGAACCTTGGTTTTGATAATTGCAATGGGTTCAAAAGTTAAGATGTTATGTTTATTTAACATGTTAATTGAGTGTGCAGATTGAAGTCCTAGCGAAGGACTGCTAGGCACCTAGCGAAGGACTGCTAGGCATCGAAACCTTAAGACCTGGCGAAGGGCTGCTGGGCACCTAGCGAAGGGCTGCTGGGCACCTAGGGAAGGACTGCTAGGGGTCTAAGACCTGGCGAATGACTGCTAGGCACCAGGCAAAGGACTGCTTGGAACCAAATACCTGGCGAATGATTGCTCGGCACCAGGCGAAGGACTGCTTGGAACCAAAGACCTGGCGAAGGATTGCTTGGTACCAGGCGAAGGACTGCTAGGCACCTGGCAAAGGACCGCTGTGCAAAAGTCCAACCGGAGGAGCCGGTTGGCAACAGGTAAATTCTCCCGAGAGGAGTAGGTGAGGACGCGTTCCCCGTCGAGGGAACAGTAGGCGTCGGTTCGACCTAGGGTTCCATTTTGGAGACCCAAAGTTAGAACCAAGATAGCTACGGCTGTAAAATTCACTAACATGCTTGCTTTGTTTTGTTTGGTACTAACCCAGGATGCAGGAACGAAGGAACGAGTTTCTGCAGCTCCAAACGCTCCAAAGGAGAGGGGCAGCAACTGGGTTGGGCGCCCGGGAGGTCCCGGGCGCCCTAAGTCAAAGCCAAACAAGAGTTAAGCAAGAAAAAGCTTCGGAAGCACACTGGGCCGGGCGCCCCCGTGCTCCCGGGCGCCCCGGATGTCTCGGGCGCCCTGGGTCCAAGCCAACGAAGCGATAGAAGCTTATCCAGCCGAGAAGCCTGCTGATAAAGTCAACCCGGGCGCCCCCTGCTTCCCGGGCACCCCCGTCAAACCTCGAGCCTGATCCTGGAGGGATAAGGGTGGACCGAGAGATTTGCGGATCAAGTGACACGCGGAGGGCGCCCCCAAGTGCACTATATAAGGGGCTCGGCCCCCAAGGCTTCTGAACACATTCTTCCAACGTCAATACGCTCTTCGACTCACGCACTCTACTCCGGAAACCTCCCATATCGATATTCAAGCGCCAACGACGACCCTCTGCTCCGAAGTATGATCCACACCGGGCGTCGGTAATGAAGAGTTTAATTTTTAGTTTACTGTACTACAACTGTAATATTCTTCTGTAAACATTTGCGCTCATATAGAATTGCCCGCAGTAAGCGGTCAACGACCGTGGGTCTTGGAGTAGGAGCCGACCGTGACTCCGAACCAAGTAAAATCGCTTGAGTTCTTGTGCTATGTTTTCTATTCCGCTGCGTATTCTCTTAACCTCGAATCCGAAAAGTTTCTAACGATATTCACCCCCCTCTATCATTTTCTCTATATCCAACAAGTGGTATCAGAGCGGGGAAGCTCAAATTTGGTGTAACCACCAATTTGAGAATTTTTCAGATTTTCTTCGAACTGTTTTTATTTTTTTTTTCAAAATTTTATCGTTAATCGAGGTTGGTGCAACACCACTCGATAAAATTGTTTTATCTTCTTCCCGCACTGCTAATCCAAGACCAAGTCTTGGGACATTCTTTTTTGTTCTCTTTTTCAGTAATTTAATTCCTAAATGGCCATGCAAGAGGGCTTCAGCACCGTCAGACCACCGCTCTTCAATGGGGAGGATTTCTCCTACTGGAAGAGTAGGATGGAAGTCCACCTGAAAACTCAGGTGGACATGTGGATAATAATCCAGTCTGGACTGGAAATTCTGAAGAATGCTGATGGAGTACAACAATCCTACACTGAATGGGACACGTCACTCAAAAAGAAAATTGAAACCGATGCCAAAGCAACTCAAACACTTCAATGCAGCCTAACCAAGGAAGAGCTGAACCGGGTGGGTCCATTCAACAGCGCAAAGGAACTCTGGGGTAAGCTAATTGAATTACATGAAGGAACTTCCGACACCCGAATCAGCAAGAGGGACTTACTACTGAACAAGCTATATACCATCAAGATGAACGACAGCGAATCTGCAGCTCAGCTCCACGCCAGAATTCAGGAGTTGATGAACGGTCTACATACCATCGGTCACAAGGTAGAGAATCGTGACCTGATCAGGTATGCTCTTAATGTCTTCCCTAGAAATACTTTGTGGGCATTCATGGTAGATGCATATAAAGTTTCAAGGGATCTTTCTAAAATCAAGTTAGATGAACTGTTTTCTGAACTAGAATTGCATGAGCAGACTAACTGCACCCTGGCCGAGAAAGGCATCGCTTTTGTTGCAGGTAAAACTGGAAAAATAACCAAGAAGAAGCCTCAACCTGCACCCGAGTCTGATTCAGACTCAGACTCAGAAGAAATCGAAGGAAATCGACCTAAGCTGGTTCGGCTAGCTCGGGAGTACTACAAAGAACTAAAAAATCAGACCAACAGAAGGAAAGCCAGCCGAAGGAAGGAAGAACCAGCTGAACCTTCAAATGAGAAGAACAAACCAAATGTGACCTGTTACGAATGCAAAAAGAAGGGTCACTACAAGACTGAATGTCCTACTCTGAAGGAAACAAAGAAGACAAGAAAGAAGAAAGCACTTCAGGCAACGTGGGACGAGTCCTCCTCCAACGAAGAAGAAGAGGTCCCACAGTCGAACCTGCTCGCACTAACCGCCTCAGAAGAAATCAAGACCGAGTCAGAATCGGAACCCGACGACGGCAAACTCACGTTTTCAGAAGATGGCGAAATCACTGTATTTGGTTTTACTAGAAATCAGTTAAACGAATTAATTGCCTATCTTTCTCGAGACTTGGTGAAAGCCAAACTCTGAGTCGAATCTCTCCAACAGGAAGTAAAACTCCTGAAAGAGGGAGCTGAATTTGAATCCTTAACTGAGAAGGTTTAAGAAGGAACCTCTACTCAAGTTGAAAAACTTGAGAAAGAGAACTCCTCCTTGAAAACTCAAGTCAAGGACCTTAGAACAGCCTTAGAACGATTCATTTCTGGTTCCAAGGGTCTTGACATGATCCTTGGAAAACAGAAGTTGGTTTTAAATCGATCCGGATTAGGCTATAGAACCAAGTATAGACAAAAATCATACTATGTTGTACTGAACCAGTCTAGACCTAAAATTCAGGCATGGGTACCCAAACTGTGCCTGAATAAACAAACTGGATCAAATCAGTATTGGATCCCCAAGGACAAGATTCACATCTTGCCAAACCATTATCGTGGCTTTAGTCCAGGGGGAGCCAAATTAAAAACAATATTCATAGTTAGATAAATGTCTATTTTTTTTTAATTTGCATGATTGTTTGTTTATTTAATTTATGCAATTTACCATGCTTAGACTTAGGACTGGTTAGTTTAAGGATTGAACCAACTTAACTGAAATTTGAACAACATAGTATTAGGTGGCGGTGAGATGATAGTACGTTAGGGAAGCCTCTTCTAATAAGGTCAAGTATACTCTACTTGGTCTCTTTAGACTGGTGAAACTAGCCGAAGCTACCGATCCAAGACCCAAACTAGTTAGACCAGAATTTTTCAAAAGTAATTTTGAAAATAAAATTTTATTAAAAGGCTTTGTCAAGGAAAGGGTTGATGATCCAATAAGGCTACGGCCAAAGAAGGCCTAGTGCCTCGCCAAGACCTGGAAGCCAATTTTTGAAATTCAAATTCAAATTATTCTTGGTCAAATTCGAATCTAACACAAATTTTCAGTTAGTTGTAGATTCAAACATTTTTTTAATTAAACTCAAAACAATTGTTTTCAAAATTAATTTAAGTCTTTCAAAATAAATCATAATTTTTCGAAATAACTCTATCTACTAAAACCTGTCTCACAAAAACCCATAAGGCAAACTTGATTGACAACTCTAGAATGGGTGAGAGGGTAAAAATTAACTTAAATAAAATTAAGTTTATCTTTGTACTGTTGTTTAGAACGGACTTGATTATTGCTTGATTTAATAATAGTCAAACCATGGTCAAAATAGTCAAACCATGGTCAAAATAGTCATACCATGGTCAAAGCAGTCATACCATGGTCAAAATAATCAAACCATGGTCAAATGGTCAAATCAGTCAACCAAAACATCAAAGGTGTCAAATCCCACCTAACCCGGGCGCCCGTGACTCCTCGGGCGCCCCCCCATCTCTTTCACTTCGTTCAAGGCAGAAAAACTGCCATATCTCCCTAGCTAGGGCGCCCCGGCCCTTGCGGGCGCCCCCAGGACTGGTCAAAGGCAGCAAAGCTGCTATCCTTTCTGACCAGGGCGCCCGGGCCATCACGGGCGCCCCCGTCCAGCAGTAGATCACTGCCAAACGCAGTAGACACCTATCCCGGGCGCCCGGGAGCTCCCGGGCGCCTGAGCCAAAACCTCTATATAAGCCACCCGAATTCCATTCATTTGCCACATCCAAAACCCTTCTCCTCTCTAACTCTTTTCCTTCCAAGGCAACCAAGTGACCTTCTTGCTCCCTCAACCTCGACCATGCCTCCCCGAACGGCTACTCGGTATAATCTTTGTTTCCTTTTTCTTACGCATTTAAAATTACTTTTCTTAAATTCCTTTCTTTTAAACGCATGCTTCTTATCTTAGAAAACGCCGAGCAAACCAATCAAACCCCGGTACCGAACCTAGTCCCGATCCTAGGTTTCCTACCTTGGAACTTTGTAATAAATTCGCTAGAACAATTTATAAACCTATAAAAACGAGTTATCTCAATAGACATTTCTTCACTCAAACTTGTCTATTGGCCATGAACGTAATCAATTTTTACGAACTAGACAACCTTGTATTCTGCACTCATCGCATCAACACATCCCTATGTGCAGAATTTTATAACAACATAGTTAGACAAGACGATCTTATGTTTGTCACCACCGTTCAAGGGATGCCCTTGACAATCACACCTTCATTGCTCAACCGATTTTTTGGACTACGACTCTCTCGGTCCACCTTTTGCTGCTATCCTCCTCAAGATCCTCCTTTTGATGCTCCTTACTCTCACATCGACCTAGACACTCTATACTCCTACTTCTATAGGGACGCTAGAAACCCTTTAGCCAGACGATTTTAGTCTGTTGACCTTCAGGTCCAGGACTACGCTCTTTATAGAGTTCTAGTCCGCTGCATTCTGCCTTTATCTACTAGAGACGTCGCTACTATGCGACCATTTCACACTTTCCTCCTATACGCATTGATTCATCATCTTGATATCGACATTGGACTCCACATGTTCTACACGATTCTACATGCGTCCAATGTTACCACTCAGGGGCGGGTACGCACCCCCTATTGCCACATCATTACTTCTATTCTTCTTCATCCCGGTCG
This sequence comes from Boesenbergia rotunda, assembly GCA_024364735.1. Lineage (NCBI taxonomy): Eukaryota > Viridiplantae > Streptophyta > Magnoliopsida > Zingiberales > Zingiberaceae > Boesenbergia > Boesenbergia rotunda. The sequence continues at coordinate 255,935 of JAGFNQ010000702.1, read as the reverse complement.
TAACATCACCGATGGAGAGATGACCGCGATGACTGACTTCGATGAAATAGGCTTTAGGAACTTTTCCCTAGCGGGTATAGAGGTATCAGGTACCGGGGTTTTGTCGTGGAAGCGTCAGAGAGCCGGACCCCAGATCGACTTTGATGAGGACGTTGAGGTCAATGTCGCAGATCTGGCAGCCGAGGTTCGAGAGCACATAGATGAGCCCCCACCATCGACACTCTACGAGAGAGTGACACGGCTCGAGACACTGGTCCAGAGCCTCCGGGAGGAAGTGGAAGCAAATCATGTTGAAGAAATGGAGGCGAATCAGGCCCATTACACTGACTATATGAATGCCCTCAGAGCCGATAGAGAGACTAGCGACGCACGGTATCATGAGATGATGACGCTATTTTGATCCTGGCAGCCCAGCTCATCAGATCGTCCTGGTCCCTCCTCCTAGTTCAGATTGGCATTGTATTATTGACTACCCCTACTCAGTAGGGTTGACCTGTATTTGACTTTGGTATGACTATGCTGGTCCTCACTTTGACCGGTTGACTTATCTAGTTGTCGGTTATTTTCTTACATGTCTGATCGTTATTAGGATTATGTTTGGTAGAATAGGATTACTCTACTTCTGTTTTTTTACTGCTTTACTCGATTTTAAAATCAGTCTCTAAAATAATTTTAAAACTGCTTTACTTAATTTTCAAAATCTTTATTGCAATTTTAAAATCAATTTTTCGACTTAGTTTTGTTTGCAAAAACTATCCCCTTCAAAACTAGGACTTTTTCGAAAATGGACTTAGCCTAGGCCCTAACCCTAGAACTGCATGCACCTATAGATCTAGAAGCCAGCATCTCACAAGCACCTTAGGGTACTTTTGATTGATAACCTAAATGGGTTGAGATGCTTAGGTCTTTGCCTTAATTCAAGATGCTTTAAGTCAGTGCATCTGCAGTAATTGGGGCACTAAATACAAATTAAACAGTAATTAGGTTAAGTGACAAGTTTAGAAAATCTAACTTAAACAGGACACTTAACTTGACTAACCTTAGTGAAAACTACTGTTTATAATAGTTAGTAAGTAGCTAATTGGGTTAGACAGGACCCTACAGAGATAATTCAAATTGATTTGGTTCAGTATATATCTTGAATTGGTTCAGTACAACACCTTATTCTTTTGCTATATCCTTATGCAATTTTTTTGCTATATTGCTTTGTTTTTTTTTATATATGGCAAAGGGTGAGAGATTGGAAAGGAGAGAAGATTTAAATTTTTTTTTTCAAATTTCAAAATTCTCTTTATCCTTTCTTCAAAAAGTACTTAATCTAAGTTGTTTTCAAAACTGCTTTTTCAAAACTGTTTTCTAAGTACTTAATCAAAGTTGCCTTCAAAACTATTTTTTTACTGTTTCTAAGTACTTGATCTAAGGTGATTCCAAAATTGAGTCCAAGTATTTGCCCCAAGCTGTTTTTCAAAAGTGTTTCCTAGTACTCAAACTTAAGCTATGGTCAGAATTTTTCTAAGTACGTATTTTCAAACTTCTCTAATAGAAAAGTTTCTAAGTATAAACCTTCTAAAATACTAAAAGAGATTGATTTTTTTTTTTTTGCTCAAGAAGGTGTTTAGAAAATTGTCCAAGTTATTAACTTGAAATTTTTAAGTGTAAAGTTGCTAAGTATAAATTTTCTAAAGTGCCCGACCAAAACTTTCCTTGAAAAAGTTTTATAAAACGTCTTTTGAAAAATGTTCTAAGTGTCGAATAATCAAATCCATCTTTAGACTTAGAAATTTTTTCAAAACCCCACGAACCTTTGAAAAACCTAGGAGGAGATTCCTTCAAGGGGGAGAAAACTAAACTAATATTCTACCTGTTTTGATTGACTTAACTTTTTGAATCGGGTTGCCATAAATCAAAAAGGGGGAGATTGTTGGTGCAGACAGCACCCAAGTCGAACCTTGGTTTTGATAATGGCAAAGGGTTCAAAAGTTAAGATATTATGTTGATCTACATGTTACTTAAGTTGCAGATTGAAGTCCTAGCAGATGAGGACTGGCTAGGCCCTGCGAAGGAGCTGGGCATCGAAACCTGCTGGGAAGGGGCAGGCCTGCGAGGACTGGGCACGAAGCCTGGCAAGGAGCTGGGCACCGAACACCTGCCGAAGGTGGGCACTGAAGTCCTAGCGAGGACTGGGCACGAAGCCCTGGCAAGGAGCTGGGCACCGAAGACCTGCTCGGAAGGTGGGCACGAAGACCTGGTCAGGTGCATCGGGCAAAAGTACAACCGGAGGAGTCGGTTGGCAAAAGGTAAATTCTCCCGAGAGGAGTAGGTGAGGATGCGTTCCCCGTCAAGGGAACTGTAGGCGTCGGTTCGACCTAGGGTTCCATTTTGGAGACCCAAAGTCAGAACCAAGACAGCTACGACTATAAAATTCACTAACATGCTTGCTTTATTTTGTTTGGTACTAACCCTGGATGCAGGACCGAAGGGACGAGTTTCTGCAGCTCAGAACGCCCCAAAGGAGAGGGGCAGCAGCTGGGTTGGGCGCCCAGGAGGTCCCGGGCGCACTAAGTCAAGCCAAACAAGAGTTAAGCATGAAAACGCTTCGGAAGCACACTGGGCCGGGCTCCCCTTGCTCCCGGGCGCCCTGGGGTCCAAGCTAACGAAGCAATAGAAGCTTATCCAGCCGAGAAGCCTGCTGACAAAGTCAACCCGGGCGCCCCCTGCTTCCCGGGCGCCCCCGTCAAACCTCGAGATCGATCCTGGAGGGATAAGGGCTGACCGAGAGATTTGCGGATCGAGTGACACGCGGAGGGCGCCCCCAACGTCTAGGGCGCCCCCAGGTGCACTATATAAGGGGCTCGACCCCCAAGGCTTCTCAATACATTCTTCCAACGTCAATACGCTCTTCGACTCAAGCGCTCTGCTCCAGAAACCTCCCATCTCGAGATTCAAGCACCGACGATGACCCTCTGCTCTGAAGTACGATCCACACCGGGCATCGGTAACGAAGAGTTTAACTTTTAGTTTACTGTACTACTACTGTAATATTTATCTGTAAACATTTGCGCACATATAGAATTGCCCGCAGTAAACGGTCAATGACTGTGGGCCTTGGAGTAGGAGCCGTTCGTGAGTCCGAACCAAGTAAAATCGCTTGAGTTCTTGTGCTGTGTTTTCAATTCTGCTGCGTATTTTCTTAACCTCGAATCCGAAAAGCTTTTAACGATATTCACCCCCCCTCTATCATATTCTCTCGATCCAACACTAACAAGCTTTTACTAAGCAAGTTTCGCCAAGAAAGAAAGCCTTAAACGAGCTCTCTTAAATAGAGCTCAAGTTCTAAGATGGCAGCTACCAATCGATTGCCCCAAGGGTAGTCGGCTGCCCCCACTCAAACTCGACCATTGCAAGCTCAACGTTCGAATTCTGGCTACTACCAGTTGACTTCCCCTAAGGGCAGTCGACTGATCTTTCTGCCCCTTTATCAGTCGACTGCCTGGGGCCCAGTCGACTGCCACCTAGGTTTTTCCCTTCCCGAGTACAATTCTCTCAGTACTCGACCCCTAGGATTTCTCGAGTACATTCCCTCAGCACTCGACCCCTCACAACTCAGTTGACTCTTCACCAACAGCCTCGACTGTTGGCTTCGCGCCCTCTTCGTCTTCGGCCCTCATCCCTCAGATGCGCACGCAAGCCCACGGCCTGCCTCCATGCCATCCTTCACGTATGCCTCGAAGTCCACATACCTTGGCTCATCGTCCCTACTATCCATGGTCTCTCGGGTGAACACAAGCCCACGGCTTGCCTCCATGCCACCCTTCACCGTACCCGAAGCCGTCCAGCTAAGTCCATGTGTATCCTGCAAGACCTGCACACTCCAATACACATATTAAAACACAAGAGTAATCCTAACTTAAACCTTTTGCCCAAACATCAAAACACATGGTCACTCCGGACCATAGATTGCCCCAACAATCTCACCCTTTTTTATGTTTGGCAATATGTTTAAGTTAGGGAAAATAAATAGCAAATCACAATGCTAACAACCATTTGGACTTATGTTGCCAAGACTCCATCTTAGACTTACACCGCCGGTCGGTGGTCACCCGCCGTCGTTGCCGGTGGTCGCCCGCGAATAATGCCTTTTTTGCTAAGGTAAATATTGGAGGATAATTTTGGAAAGATAAGTTTCATAATCCCAGAATCATGAAAAACCTTACTTTCCTAAGGTTTTCCGATTCCGGGTTGCATGCCCCTTTTGCTGACATGTCGGGCATCGATTATTACTTGGGAATCGCTAATTATCTAAACCAAACAAGATTTTTGTTGATAACCCACTACAAGAATTTTTACAATCAACAACGCCCAATCGACAACGTTTTTTAAAAAAAACGTTGTCTTTTTTTGTTTTACAACGTTTTTAGTGAAAAGCGTTGTCTATGTGTTTTACTTTTTAATAACGACAACGTTTTATAATGATGCGATGTGCTTAGTGTTGTGGTTTCGGATGAAAGACAACGCTGTTACAAAAGCATTTTTTAAAAGCGTTGTCGTATTTCCCGCTAAAATAAAAAACACATCCCCTCCCTCCACCTCGCTCATTGCCAACCCTCGGCGGCTCGCGAAAAATCTCTCCGCGCTTCTTTTCTCCGCGAAATATCTCCCTCCACCTCCCTCGTCCTCTCCTCTCCACGAAATCGACATTGTGTACGATCTGGTGAACATACATCTTCTCCTAGCTCACCACCAAGAAGTATCCTCCACGAGCTCTTCGTCCGTCGAGTGGAAACTGAACCCCAGCGGCAGCATCACGACGCTCGCCACTACCCTCTCCATCTCTCTCTCTCGCAGTCGCCGACGTTCTGACTCTGTGGCGGTCAGATTTCAAGCTTCTGCTGGTGACGCTCGGGGAGAAGGGGGTTGCAAATTACTACACCAAGGTACATCCTCCTCGAATCACACTTCTCTCTTACCGCTTTGGGAGTAAGATCGATAGATTCTAAAACCCTAGGCATTTTCCAGTAAGAGCTCCTCGTTTTCGGATCCTTCGCGCTGAATCTGGTAGCCATCGCTTTGTTCACCTCGCCCTCATTAGACAGGAGCGACACGCCGCTAGGTTTCGACTCCGAAGGTTCCGTGGCGGAGGCTGCGCTCGAAGCGTCGCCGCATTCCGATGGACAGAAGGAGAAGATGGTGTCGGAGGAAGAGGAGATCAGCGTGTCTTCCACCTCCGGCTCCCTCCCCGCATCCAAGGATGCCGTTATTAACCTGGACCAGTGAGTATTCTCATCACCGCTCCTCCTCAATCAATTAGTCGAATCCGATTGCCGGTTACCAGATCAGTAATGTCGTCGATCTTTTCCTCTTCTTCCTTTCCATCTCCTCGAGTTTGATTTTTCACATCGTATTTTGAATAAGTGCTTGTGTGAAACTCCTGTTTGCCTTCAATTTTCCAATCATCTTCATCCTTTTTTGTTCGAAACAAATGTGATAACTAAAAGTACTCTAGTTAATTCGAAAGGGGATGAAACAACCATCTATATATTTTTCAGCAGCTGTAAAAATCTTGACTGTGATTCTGGTATTTACTTTACTATCTTACTGTGGAATGATTTCTCAGCGGAGACCCAACCATGTACGAATCCTTCTGGAAGGGAATAGGCAACCGAGGGGACATAACGATCGCTGGGTGGCAGGCCATTAGCTACTTCTCAGACGTCACCAACTTGTGCTGGTTCCTTGAACCAGAGTTTGATCATGAGATTCGTCGCCTCCATCGCCTCGTAGGAAATGCTATAGCTGATAACCACTTCGTGATCGTGGGCACAGGCTCGATGCAACTTTTTCAAGCTGCCCTCTACGCTTTATCTCCTCCCGACACTCCTGAGCCACTTAACGTTGTTTCAGCAGTTCCATACTACTCGGTGAGTTCCATTACATGCAAAGCATAGAGCCAATTCTCAAGGTTTCTGGATTTTCATGAAAAATCTTTTGATTCTGTTGTGCTTGTCTTTAATTTCTACCATCATGAGGAGGATTGAGATGGTTCCTTTTCTTAGTGGGCCAAAGTCCCCATCAATTAATTCCTTGGTATTGACTAATTAGATAAGTTTATTATGTAGGCATAAATATAGTGGTCCCTAAGAAGCAGACATCTTTAATCATTTTTCCCTTCCCTCAGATCTTACTTCTATTGCCGACTGCATGTGATATTTAGTTCTGTAGACTAATCATACATCTGTTGCAACTTAGTTTTCAAATGGTGCCCCATGTTCTGTCTTACATCTCTTCAATAATGTAAGAGTTCAACTCTATTGGAAGTCCTACCTTTTCTCGTATAGATTGGACATTTATACTTAAATAGTTAAAGAGAACAATGCCCTGAGGTCAGTGAGTGTCCCAAGCAACATGGTCTAGCAGATGCATGTTGCATAGTTGTGGGGAGCACATGTGCTAGAAACAGTTTTGCCAAAATATTCCACTTTTTCACTTTGACTGGATTGATGATTAAATGTTTTTTCACTAAAGTTTTTATTTTTTTTTTTCGACAATTTGTAGCTTCATCAATTTAGCTACCGCATCTGGTTTAAGAAAAATAATGTTAGATAAATTATCTTTGCAAGCCAATGAAATTAAATTTGCTATTTACTGTTGGTGCCCCAGTTATCTTCTACATTGTCACTACTCATTAAAACCTCTCTTGATCGATCTACTGCTATTTTAAAGCATATACTTTGAGTTGCCTTCAGTTATTTCAGTTTTCTACAAATCTTACTGCCATAGATTGAAAACCCTTTTCATTCTGGAAAACATTGTAACTGACAATGATAATTGCAGTCATATCCATCAGTGACAGACTACCTTCGGTCGGGGCTTTATCGGTGGGCTGGTGATGCATCAGCATGCAAAGGCAATGCTTACATAGAGTTAGTATGCTCCCCTAACAATCCTGATGGTTCCATTAGAGAAGCAGTCCTGAACTCCCCTAATAAAACTTCACTTTAAAATGCTTCCATTCGCTAATTTATTAAATTTTATGATCTAACCATATGTCTTTGCCTAGTTTCCATTGGATTCTCAGTGTAATTGAACCTTACAAGGATACTATTTATGTGTTAGATTCCCTTAGTTCCCGCATTCGAGATGATGATTGTAAATACGTAATGAAAATGTGAGTTCAGATTTCTGTCAGTAAATTTATATTTTAATATAAATTTTATATAACAAATATTCATAACGTATGAAGGGCATTACGCTTGTTTCTACCAAGGGAAGGAAAGGGAGAAAAAATGCTAAGTGGGAAGTAGTTAAGGTATGTATACTTTTGTTTAACATATATTGAAATGTGTATAATTTTCGTTAACTATTTGACAATAATTACCATATATAGGCTCCTCAACAACCGGATGCGAAACAATGCGGTTTTTTTGTGATGAGATACATGAAACAAATTATTGAAGAAGTTGAGACTATCGAGAGAGATTCACTGAGATCAATAGTAACTATATTAAGCTTATCTCAAATTCTTTGACATTAACTATTTAGAATTGCAAAGTGATCAGTGTTGATTGTTTTTCCCATTAACCACTCGCCAATTTAATTTGTCTGTGTTCACAGTTCACAAAAACAGGTTACTCTCGTGATCAAATTGATGAGGTTCGGGCCGAGTTGATGGAGTGCATTCAAGATCATATTTCTGAATAGGTTTGGAATCATACAAGATCATTATTCTATTTAGATTTAAGTTCATGGAATGATGTTTTTTTTAAAAGTAGCTTACATTATATTGTATTTTCTATAATTTCTAATTCCATTTTTTTAGGCAGTGTTAAAGGATAGTTATGAGATCGAGCTTCAGAAGTTGGCCCCAATCGTGGATTGATTATGAAACTTGTGAATTGAAAAACTCGTGAAACTCTTAAGTGATTGATGATGTATTGTAAAACTTGTGAGTTTGGAAAACTTGTCACATGCAGTGAAAGGATGTTTGCTTGCATTAATATGCAAGTACAAGATATCTGTATAATAGTTATCAGTGTAAATTTTCTAGCTTTTGTAATCTTCTGTCAGTGTAATATATAGGAGGAAGATGTTGACCTGTTAGTTGAGCATGTAGATGCTACAACTGCAAACGAGCATGTCTCTACCTCACAAGTCCATCTAGGTATGCTTTATATTCTTTTGTAGTTGTAACATATGGAGGTATGTGAAGCAGTCTTTCTTGATAACACCCAAGTATGCTCACCCCAGTCATAATGTTTTATTCTAATTTTTTATTATTTTTCCTAATAATATTCTCTGTTGCCAGTATGTGAAGCTGAGCTACATGTGGAGGTATACACTGTTTTATTCTGATTTAAATTTTGTATACAACCTGATTACCACTGCAACCAGCTTCTGGTTCGTTCAAATCTTCCAGGTATGATGATGACCTTGAGCAATTTCTAAAAGGATACTGACAAAGTGTAATAAGCTTTTTCCATTTCAGTCAAAAAAGAGAAACTATCACACTCGATTATCCCAATTTTTATACTGATATAGCCTTTATTCTTCATTTTAATCTGATTGAATTGCATGTTGATCTGTGCAGGTTTTTCAGATTTGCGAAGCTACAGACAATCAAATGTTCTCTGGCCGGCTAATCAAGTTCTTCACTGTGAGTTATGGGCTAATCAAGTTCTATACGCGTAGGTGAGGTAAGTTACTATTAGTTTTGACTTGAGAATTTTGTGCCAGCTATTTGCCTATCCATTTAATTTTTATCTGTTAATTATTCTTAGTTTATTCTTATTTCGATTGCATCTGCAAAAGCATTGAACTTTAAAAATATTGTCTATCCTCCACTTGTTCCATTCTATTAAAGGCAATATCTTCTCTCTCAACATTTTCCTTAAGCTTATATATCTTTCTTATCTACTTTTGCAGCACACAAGGCAAATGGTGTGAGCTCACTATGGGGCCACAAACTTAGAGGTAAGTAATTGAAAAGGATAATTGGTTTGTTACTTGTTAGTTATATTACCTTTGCTTTCCATCTTTTTGTGAAGGATTATTTTTCAGAATGATGTCTTGATGTTTAAAAGCTTGCTAAATGTCGAAAATGATTCTGATCCCAGACTGTCTCTTGTATCTCATGATCAAAGTGTCTTCTTTTTGCAGATAAGTTTTATATGTCGTGGAACAGCTTTACAGATGGGCCTTTCAGTCGTTATGTATATGCATTAGTAAGTTCTATTGTTCAATAGTTATAGAAGTCCACTGAATGCATGCTATCTCAAAATTTCTTAGCCCATGCTATTATATAACGTTACATGATGCTACTGGTCATATAAAATTGCGTTATCTTTTTTATCCAACAAACTAGTGATACCTGTGAGCTTTTATTTGTCTTGTCTGGGAATTCCTTGGACTTCAAAATTAGAATATTAAATACTTGTCTTTGATCGATTATCCTTGTATACTATTTGGTCACTGTACTAGTGAATTTTTTGGTTTTATTATGCTTCTTTTTTTATTGGATTATTTGAAGCTTCTTTTTCACTTTAAATTTGGCATCATCAACTCTTGCATCTGAATTGTTTGCAGAATTCATATGCATTCTTATTTAAGATCCGTGCTTACTTTGGATTTGTTCATATGCAGAATTCATATATCGACCGGAGTTTCTTGTCTAATGGTCTCAATATTTGTTGGACTACATTATCATCTCGTATATGCTATATGATGCTTCTACATTATCATCTCGTATACACTATATGATGCTTCTTTAGTTTTGGTAACCTGTGTTCTGACTCTTCTGAGCCTCTTAGGCTCTTTCTTTTTTCCAGATGCAGTTTCTTGATTAACGATACTCTCCCTGTTATTTAAAGTTCTCTTAAGTTAGTTATTTTTAAAATTGTTGATTTTTTTCATGTCAATTTCCAGAGTAAGCTTTGCTTTTCCAGTTCAGCAAGTGGTACAGTTGCTGAAGGAGACAACAAAACAGAAGAAAAGTAAGTCCTTGAAGATTTGGCGTTTTTTTTTTCATTTTTTTTTAACTCTTTAAACTTTGCAAATGGTTCATGGTTGATAATTGTTTTCTCGTTTTCTCTGTGAAAGTCAGCTATTCAGAATCAGACCCTTTATAATATTTAAAATCCATGTTTTTCTTGTTGAGTTCTTGGAACTAATGTTGAGACCAAATATTCAGTGTGTTTTTTTAATCTGTAATTTTTATCAATTTTCTTTTTAACAAGTCAAAACTATTGATCCAATGCCAATGATTCTTCCTTAGGACCCACGATGGTTTTGTGAATGCATCTTAATAATTTAACTTGCACATAATTGTAGCTCCGGCCTCTCAAACTGTTTCATTCTTGACAAAATCTTCTCTTCTTTGGTGAACAGGACATCAGAACATGGAATTTCTGGTAGGGAACCTTCTGAAACTCATTTTCTTTCCTTGTTTGATTGTGTCATTTAGTTCTAATACATCAAATGTTTGCTACTTTGCTTTAAGCTGTCATTTAGTTCTAATACATCAAATGTTTTATTTTTAATAAAGAGGTGACATTTTGTCACATAACATTACTGTGCCTTTGTAGGTGGTTTTTAGAACACTGTTAGCTTCCTTGGTGCCTATAGTTGGTTTCAACGCAGTGATGACATCTGAGCATTTTGCTTCGTTTTTGGTTTGCCATTCAATATCAAATCTCATGACATACTATTTTTCTATGCTTTATGAGAGTTATATGACTTAAGGACCAAAATTTTGTTGGTACTTGCTTCATTCTGCATGATATATGACTGATGTTAAGTTCCCTTAAGAAATTGCTACTATTTAGTATGAATAGTTTCAATCTACATTCTAACAGTACCATGTTTACATAACATAATCTATAATCTTATTTAAGTAACTTGCTACTTTACTGAGAGCCATGTTGCAACTTGATGATGATGAGGTGCGAGTTTCTGCAACAAAAGTCATGGGAATCATGTCTCAGGTACAACATCTTTTATGTGATTGATTTTTGGGATTTGTGTCTATTGCAAGATAGTGGTCTGAAGTTGATTACCATATTTGGTCTAGCTGTGAAATGATAGATGAATCTACTATTAGAGAAATACTTACAACAACTTGCTACAAATGCTTCTGCTTCGTTTTAGTTTCTTTAAGATGCTTTATGAGATTTTTTGTATACTTTTATTTTATTTTGTATTGAGGCACTGATGTACAATCTTATTTATTCTCAGTACATGGAATGAGTTCCAGGATCTACTACAAGTACTTATGGATATGACTGAATCTGCAACCTAGTTCATTAGACATAGATCTTTTCAGTTAAAGAATGGGAGTGGCCCAGTAAGACTTGCCGTTGAGCGTTGTGCTCTGCATATTTTTCAGTTAACAAAAGGTCAGTGTTACATTGATTCTGTTTATCATAATCTCTAATAGTTCATCTAGGTATGCTTTATATTCATGCATATTGGAATTACTATCTTGAAATGTACTAAAAGATCCAAAATCCGAAAATTGTTGTTTCCAGATTCTAGTAGTTGTGAATTTTTATTCGGGACAGTGGGCAGGTTCTTTTGGTCTTCTGTTTTCCCATGGTATGTTTGACAGTTAGAACATAAGTAGTTGAAGTCACCACTTTCCATTTGCTTTGAACTGTCAAAAATCTATTATTTAGAATCACATGAAACTCAGTAACTCACCATCTATATGATGAGTTGTTGGTTGAAGAGAATTAAATCAAAGAAAGCAACTTTATCGTGTCATATAGGAATTGCACGGGATTTTTAAATTTGTTTGTTCTAATCTTGATTTAAGTGAGACCATCTGCTTTTTAAATTTGTTGTTCTAATCTCGATTTACAATCTGTATCACTGTATCTTTACATTGTGCTTAATCAACGTCACTCTAGTTCATAATGTTTTATTAGTGGAGCTCCATTAGTCCTTTAAAATGCATTCCAATCTGATAAGCAGCTTCAGCCACTGAGAATTCTTGAAGTTCCATTAATAGTCAGAAATAGATTCTGCATGTAAATATGGAGCTGCTGATGTTTAAGCCATTTCATTCGGCGTTTTGTTCTCAGATCCTTGGGCCTGAGAGTGGTTGGCAGCCAATTTCGTTGACAGGTGTCATTGCTGCTACGGCTGTGAAGAAAGCTTACCGGAAAGCTACACTCTATGTTCATCCGGATAAATTACAACAAAGAGGTGCTAGCATTCGCCAAAAGTACATTTGTGAGAAGGTTTTTGATCTTCTCAAGGCAAGTCCTCCAGTTGTCTTAGTTTGCCTGTGTATGACACAGGAATAAAATCGAAAATGCATAACCATGTGACAGTAAATAGTTTCTAAAGTGTTTTCTATATTGTCTTGTCAGCAACAGTGGGAGATTAATACTAGTTCTTAGCATTAGAAAATCAAACTTGTACAAGTTGTTGTTCCTAAATTAGTACTAGTTAATAGGTTAGAAACTATATCATAAACGTTGGATCCATAAGTCAGTTTTGCTCCTTACATCTGCCTTATTTATATTGTACAAACTAATCACCATTTTCTAATGATGCAGGACGCGTGGAACAAATTCAACTCAGAAGAGCGATAAACATGAAGAATGCATATACACTGTAGTGTAGTCTTCACCCTCGAACCTTTCATTTGTAGTGCATAAATGCGTTTTAGATTCCAAATTAGCATGCTCAGTTCTGTATTTATTCCACTGAACATTCTTTTGCATATGTAAATTTGGAAAATTCTTCCCAATTTATTATTTTGCATGAAGAATGCATTCTTTTGCATATGTATATACATGAAGAATGCATTCTTTTGCATAAATGCGTTTTAGCGATAAACATGAAGAATGCATTCTTTTGCATATGTATATAATCTCTTATCCCAATTTATTATTTTTATGCAGTGTTAAAGCAGATCGAGTTAACAAGCAGCCCCAAAGAACAACTTGTGAATGATGAAGTTTTATAGAACTTGTGAATTGAGATATTTTTTGTATTTAATATGGAATACAAACACTTTTGTAAATAATGCACTGTATTATAAGTGAATTTTGTAAACTATTATCAGTGTAAATTGTGAATATTATCAATTGTGAATAAAAATGCTTGTAAATTGTGAATATTGTAAATTGTGAATATTATCAATTGTGAATAAAAATGTTTATAAATTGTGAATATTATAAATTGTGAAAAACACTGCCTATTAAAAAGACAACGTTTTTTAAGTAACAATACACAACACGATTTTTGCGTTGTCTTTGTGCCAAACCACAACGCTTTTTCCTCGTTGTCTTTGATACCCGACTTTTAACAACAGCGTCAATAACAACGCTTTTTAAAAACCAATAGACAACGCGAAAAAAGCGTTGTCTTTGCTCCAAACCACAACGCAGAAAAAGTGTTGTCGTAGATATACTTTCTACAACGGCTTCATCAACATCGCTTTTTAAGCATTAACGACAACGCGGAAAAAGCGTTGTTGTTTAACTTTTTTCTTATAGTGACCTTGGATGGATAATCATGGTTATCAAGGATAACCCTCAACCAAACACACCCTTAAGGGTATGCGCCATCCATAATAATTGAGCTACACATTCTCCTAGAGCTATATATTCAGCCTCAGTTGTGGATAATGCAACACAATGTTGCTTTCTACTGCACCAACTAACTAAGCTATGACCTAACATTTGGCAACTTCCACTAGTACTTTTTCAATCTAGCTTGCACCTTGCATAATCTGAGTCAAAGTAGCCTAGTAGGTCAAATTTTGAAATTCTAGGATACCAAATTCCTACGTTTAGGATGTCTTTAATGTACCTAAAGATTCTCTTGACAGCACTTAGGTGAGATTTCTTAGCACAGGTTTGGTACCTAGCACAAATACCTACTGCAAATAATGTTAGATCGTGACAAGCAAGCTAGAGGGGGGGGTGAATAGCTTCTTTCGGTTTTCTTCCTACAATCGTTAGTGCGCAAGCAGAATATACTAAATAAAAACAAAACCTAACGAAGAAAGAACACACCTATTTACGTAGTTCGGACATAGAACTCCTACTCCACGGCTGCCCGTAAGGTGGGTGATCCCTAATCCATCAGTGGATGATTCCTCGGAGCACCTCCGACTAGATCTCGTAGCTCCTTGTGGGTGGAGAAACCTCACTACAACTCCTGGACACTACCTGAGCAATATAGGCTACTAACAAGCTCTTACCAAGTAGGTTTCACCAAGGAATAAAGCCTTAAATAAGCTCCCTTAAATAGAGCTCGAGTTCTAAGATGGCCGCTACTAGTCGACTGCCCCCACTCAAACTCGACCATTGCAAGCCCAACGTTCGAATTCTAGCTGCTACCAGTCGACTGCTCCCACAGCAGTCGACTGATCTTTCTGCCCCTTTTATCAGTTGACTGCCTGGGGCCCAGTCGACTACTACCTAGGTTTTTTCCTTCCTGAGTACAATTCTCTCAGCACTCGACCCTTAGGATTTCCCGACTACATTCCCTCAGCACTCGACCCTTCACAACTTAGCTGACTCTTCACCAGCAGCCTCGATCTGTTGCCTTCACGCCCTCTTCACCAGCAGCACTCGTCCCTCAGATGCGCACACAAGCCTCCATCTTGCCTCCATGCCATCCTTCACGTACACCTTGAAGTCTGCGTCCCTCAGCTCATCGTCCCTGCTATCCATTGTCCCTCAGGTGCACACAAGCCCACGGCTTGCCTCCATGCCACCCTTCATCATACTCAAAGCCGTCCAGCTAAGTCCATGTGTATCCTGCAAAACCTGCACACTCCAATACACATATCAAAACACAAGGGTAAACCTAACATAAACCATTTGCCCAAACATCAAAATGTTGGATCGAGAGAACCGATAGAGGGGGGGTGAATATCGGAAATCGTTTTTCTTTCGGAAAGCTTAGAGCAAGTACGCAGTGGAAATTAGAAACACAGAGACACAGTCAATTTTACTTGGTTCGGAGCCTGTGTCGACTCCTACTCCAAGGCCCACGGTCGTTGACCGTTTACTTTGGGCAATTCTATATCAGGCGCAAATAGTTTATAGAAAATTATTACAGAATTTAGTACAGTAAACTTAAATAGCTCTTTTTACCGACGTCCGAGGAAGATCGACTTTTTCCGGAGCAGCAGGACGTCGTCGGCTCGAGTTGGAAGGATTCCGGGGCGAAGCGCGAGAGCAGAAGAGCGTAGAAGCGTTGTTTTGAAGATCTTCTTGAAGGCTTGGGCGTTGGGTGCTATTTATAGCACCTCGGGGTGCCCTGGACGTTGGGGGCGCCCTGCCACGTGTCAAGCGATCCGCTTTTAGCTCGGTCAAACGTTATCCTATCCGAATAGGGATAAGTTTGACTCTGGGGGCGCCCTGGTCACAGAGGGCGCCTTGGTTGACTTCTTCCGCGTAGAAATCTCGGCTGTGGATAAAGATGAAGCTTCGCAGACTTGGGCGCGGGGTGCCCTGGCTGCTGAGGGCGCCCTGGCTGTTGAGGGCACCCTGGCTGCTGAGGGCGCCCTGGCTGCTGTGGCCGCCCGGCCCAGTAAGCAGCCGAAGCCCTTTTTGCTTCACTTGGTTCTGGTTCACCTTGGGGGCGCCCTGCTCAGCTGCTGCCTCACTCCTTTGAGGCTCTCTGAGTTGCAGACACACGTTCCTTCGGTCCTGCATCCAGGGTTAGTCCAAAACACAATAAAACAATTAATTATTAGTTTATACAGCCTTAGCTGTCTTGGTTCTGACTTTGGTCTCCAAAATGGAGCCCTAGGTCAAACCGACGCCTACTGTTCCCTCGACGGGGAACGCATCCTCACCTACTCCTCTCGGGAGAATGTACCTGATGCCAACCGCTCCTTTGGTTGGACTTTTGCCTGACGGTCCTTTGTCAGGGCTTGGATGCCGAGCTGTCATTCGCCCGGTGCCTAGCATTCCTTCGCTAGGGCTTTAGTCCCAAGCTGTCCTTCGCCTGGCGCCTAGCAGTCCTTCGCTAGGGCTTTAGTCCCAAGCTGTCCTTCGCCTGGCACCTAGCAGTCCTTCACTAGGGCTTTTTACCCTAGCATTCCTTCGCCAGGTGCCTAGCAGTCCTTCGCTAGGGCTTTTGACTCTGGCATTCCTTCGCCAGTGCCTAGCAGTCCTTCGCTAGGGCTTTTCCTGTACACTAGAGTAACTTGTTAGAAAACAAGTAAGACTTAACTTTTGAACTCTGTTGCCATTATCAAAACACAGGTTTGACTTGGGTGCTTTCTGCACCAACAATCTCCCCCTTTTTGATTTATGGCAACCCTAGTTCAAAAAGTTAAGTTTAAGCAAGCATGAAAAGTTAAATTTCGTTCCCTCCCCCTGGAAGGAATCTCCCCCTTGATTTTTCAAAAATTCGTGGGGTTAAAAAACTTTATTTGTACTTTAAAAACTTAAGTTTTAGGTACTTAGAATTCTTTTGATAACTTAAGTTAAAAGTATATAGGAGAGTTTTTGAAAGCATGATTTTAGAGTACTAAAAATGTTTGAAGCCTTAAGTTTCAAGGTACTCAAAAGTTTTGAAAGTGTTAACTTAAGTACTTAGTAAGATTTCAAAAGCTTAACTACTTAGTAAGAAAAAACTTTAGTACATTTGGAAAACTTAAGTACTTAATAATTTTGAAGATTTAAGTACTTAATAAATTTGGAAGATTTAAGTGCTTAATAAATTTGGAAAAACTTAAGTACTTAATTAATTAATAAATTTGAAAAACCTAAGTACTTAGTTAATAATTTGAAGAAGATTTGCTTAAGTACTTAGCTAATTTTGAAAAGGTTTTTGAAAAGTTTAAGTACTTATTAAAATTTAAAAAAGCTTAAGTATTTTTGAAAGCTTTTTGAATAAAGGATAAGAAGATTTTGAAAGCTTTTTGAATAAAGGATAAGAAGATTTTGAAAACTTTTTGAATAAAGGATAGAGTAAAAAAATATTTGAGCAAAAATGTTTTACTCTCTCCTTTCCTATCTCTCCCCCTTTGCCATATATCAAAAACAGATAAATATAACAGAAAAAGTTACATAAAGGAAATAAGTATGATTTTGCTGTACTGAACCAATTCATTATTAGATTTAAATCAAATCAGTCAATTTTCTCTGTAGGGACCTGTCTAACCTAATTAGCTACTTACTAACTGTTATAAACAGTAGCTTTTGCTAGGGTTAGTCAAGTTAAGTATTTCTGTTCAAGTTAGATTTTCTAAACTTGACACTTAACTTGATTGCTGTGTAAGTTGTATTTAGTGCCCCAATTACTGCAGATGCACTGACTTAAAGCATTTTGAATTAAGGCAAAGACCTAAGCATCTCAACCCATTTTAGGTTATCAATCAAAAGTACCCTAAGGTGCTTGTGAGATGCTGGCTTCTAAGTCTATAGGTGCATGCAGTTCTAGGGTTAGGGCCTAGGCTAAGTCCATTTTCGAAAAAGCCCTAGTTTTGAAAAGGGGTAGTTTTGAAATAAAAATGAAACTAAGTCAAAAAATGAAAACTGATTTTGAAATTAAGTAAAGCAGTTTTTCAAATTCTATTTTGAGTAACAATTTTTAAAATAGAAGGAAATGTAGTTAATCTATTCTACTGAACACAATCCTAACTGCCTTCTTAGTGAACTGAACTCAGATTCAGGTAAGGGTTTTGTGAATAAATCAGCTAAGTTGGATTTAGAGTCAATATGCTTAAGTACTATTTCACCCCTAGCTATATGGTCTCTTACAAAATGATGTTTGACTTCTATATGTTTGGTTCTTGAATGTTGGATTGGGTTCTTAGTTAAATTAATTGAACTTATATTGTCAATAAATACTTGAGTTTGGGTGTAGTTGAGCTGGAAGTCCTTTAGAGTATGCATCATCCACAAAAGTTGAGCTACACACTCTCCTAAGGCCACATACTCAGCTTCAGTTGTGGATAGAGCTACACAGTGTTATTTTCTGCTGCACCAACTAACTAGACTCTGTCCTAACAGTTGGTAGCTTCCACTTGTACTCTTTCTATCTAATTTACATCCAGCATAATCAGAATCTGAGTATCCTGTCAAATCAAAAGTTGAGGTCCTAGGATACCAAATTCCTACATTTAGGGTGCCCTTTACATATCTTAGTATTCTTTTTAGGGCTGCTAAGTGTGTTTCCTTAGCACAGGTTTGATACCTAGCACACATCCCTACAGCAAAAAGAATGTTAGGTCTACTGGCTGTAAGGTACAGTAGGCTACCTATCATACTCCTATAGAGTTTGGGGTCCACTGGTTTACCATCAGGGTCACTATCTATTTTTACATTAGTGGCCATGGGGGTACTTATACTTTTAGAGTTATCCATTTTAAATTTCTTTATCAATTCTTTAGCATACTTAAATTGATGAACGTAGTTTTCATCCTTAGTTTGTTTGTTGTAAACTCTATAGGCTCTACTTATGGTTGAATACCCTAGGAAAATACCTGGGTTTGACTTGGATTGAAATTTTTCTAAATAGTCTTTGGTGTTTAGGATATGGACTTTGCACCCAAAGACCCTTAGGTAATGTAGATTTGGTAGTCTATGGTAGTACAATTCATAGGGGGTTTTGTTGTGTCACTTGTTAATCAAGGCCCTATTTTGGATATAACAAGCCGTACTAGTTGCTTCTGCCCAAAATTGGTTTGCTAAGTTGAATTCGTTGAGCATAGCCCTAGCGGCTTCTTGTAATGTTCTATTCCTTCGCTCAACTATCCCATTTTGTTGGGGGGTTCTAGGACATGAAAATTCATGTAAAATACCCATTTACTTTACAGAAATCCTCAAATTTTTGATTTTCAAACTCTCCCCTGTGATCACTCCTAAGTCTTTTAATTTTAGTGTCGTTTTGATTTTCAATTAGTTTACAGAATTCAATAAATAGGTTTAGGGTTTCATCTTTGGTTTTTAGGAACCTAACCCAGGTAAACCTAGAGTAATCATCAACTATTACTAAGCAGTATCGGTTCCCGCTTAGTGACTTGGCTCCATGTGAATCAAATAGGTCAAGGTGCAGGAGCTTAAGTGTGGTTTGAGTTAAATCAGACTGGATTAGTTTGTGATTGGATTTGGTTTGTTTACCTTGATTACATGATTCACATATTAGGTTTTCATTATTTTTGATTTTGGGGATACCTTTGATTAAGCCAAGTTGGGTAATTTTTGAGATAGTTCTCAAATTGGTATGACCTAATCTCCTATGCCAGAGGTTTGATTGTTCTAATTGTGTTAACATACATTTGGGTATAAGGGGAAGATTTATAGTGTATACATTGTTTTTCCTAGTGCCCTTAAGTATGATTTCTGAGTCTTGTTCATTTCTAATCAGGCAGTTGAAATTGTTGAAAGTAACTATATAACCAAAATCACATAACTGACTTATGTTAAGCAAGTTACAATTAAAGTTTTCAACCAATAGAACTTTCTTAATAATGAAATCAGATTTAAGCTCAATATTACCTGACCCAATTACCTTGAGTGTAGCATTATTGACAAATGCCACTGAGCCTAGGTTTTTGAGTTTGAGCTTGGTGAACTTCAATTTATCTCCAGTCATGTGTCTGGAGCAACCGCTATCCAACATCCATTGGTCCAAATCTTTATGTTCCTACGCATAAAGAATTTTCTTGATTTGGATCCAATTAGAATCAGGAATAGCTTAAATTGAGTTTCACTGCCTAGTCTGTCTCACCCAAATCTAGGGTTTTCAACCACGTTAACCTTATAGGTTTTGTGAGACAGGTTTTGATAATTTTGACAGTTTATTTTGAAAATAATTAAATTTTGAAGACTTAATTAATTTTGAAAACGATTGAATTTTTGAAAAACTTAATTTTGAAAACAATTAAATTTTTGAAAAGATATTTGAATCTACAAATAACTGAAATTTTGTGTTAGATTCGAATTTGACAAAAATTAATTTGAATCTGAATTTCAAAAATTGGCTTCCAGGTCTTGGCGATGCACTAGGCCTTCTTTGGTCGTAGCCTTATGGGATCATCCACCCTTTCCTTGACAAAGCCTTTTAATGAAATTTCATTTTCAAAATTATTCTTTGAAAAATTTCTGGTCTAACTAGTTTCGGTCTTGGATCGGTAGCTTCGGCTAGTTCCGCCAAATTGGCTTCCCTAACGTACTATCATCTCACCTCCACCCAATACTATGTTGTCAAGTTTCAGTTAAGTGTGTTCAGTCCTTATACTAACCATTTCTAATTTTAAGCATGGTAAATTGCAGAAATTTTAAATAAACAATCAATCAAACAATTTGCAATCAAAAATTAAATTTTAATGAACAATAAATATTATTTTCAGTTTGGCTCCCCCTGGACTAAAGCCACGGTGATGGTTAGGCAAGATGTGAATCTTGTCCTTGGGGATCCAATACTGATTTGATCCAGTTGGTTGGTTCAGGCACAGTTTAGGTACCCATGCCTGAATTTTTCCTCTGGACTGATTCAGTACAGCCAAATACGATCTTTGTCGGGATTTGGTTCGGTAGCCAAGTCCGGATCGATTTAGAACGGACTTCTATTTCCCAAGAATCATGTCAAGATTTTTGGAACCAGAAGTAAATCGTTCTAAGGCTGATCTAAGATCCTTAACCTGAGTTTTCAGGGAGGAGTTTTCCTTTTCAAGTTTTTCAACTTGAGTAGGAGTTCCTTCCTGAACCTTCTCGGTTAAGGGTTTAGAGTCAGCTCCCTCTTTCAGGAGTTTTAGTTCCTGTCGGAGGGATTCGACTCGGAGTTTGGCTTTTGTCAAATCTCGAGAAAGAAATGAAATTAATTCACTTAATTGACATCTATTAAAACCAGTTACCTTAATTTCGCCGTCTTCTGTAAAAGTTAGCTCGCCGTCGTCCTGTTCTGATTCTGACTCAGTCTCGACTTTTTCTGAGGCGGTCAGGGCTAGTAGGTTTGATTGGGGTGCTTCCTCTTCTTCTTCTGAGGAAGATTCATCCCAGGTTGCTTGGAGTGCCTTTTTCCTTCTTGTCTTCTTGGACTCCTTCAGATTTGGACATTCTGTCTTGTAGTGGCCCTTCTTCTTGCACTCGTAGCAGGTTACGTTGGGCTTGTGTTTGTCATTTGTTGGTTCAGCTGGTTCGTCCTTTCTTCGGCTTGTCCTCCGTGTGTTGGCTTGATTTTTCAATTTTTTGTAGTAGCTTCGGGCCAGTCGGACCAGCTCAGATTGATCTCCTTCTTCATCTTCTGCGTCTGAATCAGAGTTGGGCTCGGGTTCAGGTTGAGGTTTCTTTTTTGTCGATTTTCCAGTTTTTCCTACAAAAAGGGCAATACTCTTCTCGGCCATATTGCAGTTAGTCTGCTCATAAAGTTCTAACTCAGAAAATAATTCATCTAATTTAATTTTGGAGAGATCCCTTGAAACCTTGTATGCATCTACCATAGATGCCCACAAGGTATTTCTAGGGAAAGCGTTTAGGGCATACCTTATTAGGTCACGGTTTTCGACCTTGTGACATATCGTGTGAAGACCGTTCATCAATTCTTGGATGCGTGCGTGGAGTTGGGCTGCTGTTTCGTTGTCGGCCATCTTGATAGTGTACAATTTGTTCAGGAGCAGATCCCTCTTGCTGATCCTGGTGTCTGACGTTCCTTCGTGTAGCTCAATCAATTTTGCCCACAGCTCCTTGGCACTGTTGAAGGGGCCTACTCGGTTGAGCTCTTCCTTTGTCAGCCCGCATTGTAGGGTTTGTGTTGCTTTTGCATCGGCTTCTATTTTGCGCTTTAGGGTGTTGTCCCACTCCGAGTAGCTTTGAGGTAGTCCTTCGGCGTTTTTGGGGATCTCCAGACCGGACTGGATGATGATCCACATGTCCACCTGAGTTTTCAGGTGGACCTCCATTCGACTTTTCTAGTAAGAAAAGTCTTCTCCACTGAAAAGTGGAGGTCTGGCGGTGCTGAATCCCTCTTGCATAGCCATTTAAGCTGAAAAAGAAAACTACTAGAAAAATATCCCAAGACTTGGTCTTGGATTAGTAGTGCGGGATAAGGGAAATAAAATATCGAGGGGTGTTGCACCAACCTCGATTAACGAAAAAAATTCGAACGAAAAAATATTTAAAAATTCGAATTAAAAAAAATAATAAAGAAAATCCGAAAAGAAATTTTCAAACTGGTGGTTGCACCAAGTTTGAACTTCCCCGCTCTGATACCACTTGTTGGATCGAGAGAACCGATAGAGGGGGGGTGAATATCGGAAATCGTTTTTCTTTCGGAAAGCTTAGAGCAATTACGCAGCGGAAATTAGAAACACAGAGACACAGTCGATTTTACTTGGTTCGGAGCCTGTGTCGACTCCTACTCCAAGGCCCACGGTCGTTGACCGTTTACTTTGGGCAATTCTATATCAGGCGCAAATAGTTTACAGAAAATTATTACAGAATTTAGTACAGTAAACTTAAATAGCTCTTTTTACCGACGTCCGAGGAAGATCGACTTTTTCCGGAGCAGCAGGACGTCGTCGGCTCGAGTTGGAAGGATTCCGGGGCGAAGCGCGAGAGCAGAAGAGCGTAGAAGCGTTGTTTTGAAGTTCTTCTTGAAGGCTTGGGCGTTGGGTGCTATTTATAGCACCTCGGGGCGCCCTGGACGTCGGGGGCGCCCTGCCACGTGTCAAGCGATCCGCTTTTAGCTCGGTCAAACGTTATCGCATCCGAATAGGGATAAGTTTGACTCTGGGGGCGCCCTGGTCGCAGAGGGCGCCTTGGCTGACTTCTTCCGCGCAGAAATCTCGGCTGTGGATAAAGATGAAGCTTCGCAGACTTGGGCGCGGGGCGCCCTGGCTGCTGAGGGCGCCCTGGCTGTTGTGGGCGCCCGACCCAGTAAGCAGCCGAAGCCCTTTTTGCTTCACTTGGTTCTGGTTCACCTTGGGGGCGCCCTGGACACTCAGGGCGCCCTGCTCAGCTGCTGCCTCACTCCTTTGAAGCTCTCTGAGTTGCAGACACACGTTCCTTCGGTCCTGCATCCAGGGTTAGTCCAAAACATAATAAAACAATTAATTATTAGTTTATACAGCCTTAGCTGTCTTGGTTCTGACTTTGGTCTCCAAAATGGAGCCCTAGGTCGAACCGACGCCTACTATTCCCTCGACGGGGAACGCGTCCTCACCTACTCCTCTCGGGAGAATGTACCTGATGCCAACCGCTCCTTTGGTTGGACTTTTGCCTGACGGTCCTTTGTCAGGGCTTGGATGCCGAGCTGTCCTTCGCCCGGTGCCTAGCATTCCTTCGCTAGGGCTTTAGTCCCAAGCTGTCCTTCGCCTGGCGCCTAGCAGTCCTTCGCTAGGGCTTTTTACCCTGGCATTCCTTCGCCAGGTGCCTAGCAGTCCTTCGCTAGGGCTTTTGACTCTGGCATTCCCTCGCCAGTGCCTAGCAGTCCTTCGCTAGGGCTTTTCCTGTACACTAGAGTAACTTGTTAGAAAACAAGTAAGACTTAACTTTTGAACTCTGTTGCCATTATAAAAACACAGGTTTGACTTGGGTGCTTTCTGCACCAACACAAAACACATGGTCACTCCGGACCATAGATTGCCTCAACAATCTCACCCTTTTTGATGTTTGGCAATACGTTTAAGTTAGGGAAAACAAATAGCAAATCACAATGCAAACAACCATTTGAACTTACGTTGCCAAGACTCAATCTTGGACTTACACCACCAATGCATATGCAATGCAAACATGGATCCTATCCCAAGACATTCCCACACCTAACATCCCCACGAGTTTAGGACTTTTTACCAAACCGGGACCTTTCCAAGGCTCCCCCTACATTGGACTTACAAAGGCTTTTTTAAGAACCTCTCCAAGGTTCCCCGTACGCTACGAATGGAGTAACCATGCTCCCCCTTTACTTAAGCTTCCCCTAAACCTAGGGTTTCTTGCAAGGCATGTTTGGTTTCCTAAATTAAACATAACACTTCTCCCCCTTTGCCATACATCAAAAGACTCCAACAATTTCCCCCTTATTGGACTTTTTAACCCCTGAATGATTATAAACACAGTGTACTAACCCCCCATAAGGTTCCACACTTGTTTCACCTCATTTGGACACCTTTTAATAGTTGAAATCCATTTTTCAGCCTTTACTAGTCGACTGGTTCAGTGGCACTCTGAAAACCCAATTTTCAACTTTCTAAACCTAACTTCAGAAATGCGCCAAAAATTCCACAAATCTCTAAAAATTCCCAAATTTTGTGGAGAGGTTTGTGGTACCCATACCTATTTGGAAAAAAACACTCAAAAATGTATATCACCATTCCCAAGATTGACATAAAATCCAAAACTACCTAATTAGTTCAATTAAACATTGACCTAAAGTCATAGTTTTGGTTTCCTCTTGATGTCTTTGCCCATACAAATTCACAATGCTTCCCTAGCATTGATTTATATGACATTTATACATCAAAAATCAACTTTCATGCTTTATGACCTCAATGTCATATTTCCATGCATGATACACAAATCTTTTGTGCCAAAACCCAAAGAATTGAGACTCACATCCATCTCCAACTCTTTTGGCACACTCCATGGTCCACCTAGACCTCTTAGAGAAACACCTCCCGAGATCCATTTACCATGGATCCCAAAGACTCCTAGAGCTCCTCCTTGAGCTCTTAGCCCTAGTCACCTCCCTAGGTGACTCAATAAACACTAGACCACACCGGTGTCTCCCCGGTGACTCTTGGCCTATAAGCTTTACCTTCTTAACCTTAGACACCTTGTCCTTGGTTAAGTCCTTCCTTTTTCTTTTAAATGATACCCCCTTGTCATTTTTGGACTTCCCCTCCTTGCCATAATTGTATGCTACCCTAGCATATTTCTTTCCATTGGCATTGGAGACTTTAGATCGGTATCCCAACCCGGATCTATCATTGTTGGGTTTTAGACCACCCAACATCATATCTAAACTCTTAGATNTCAGGTTTGGGTTTTCATCTTTGGTTTTTAAGAACCTAACCCAGGTAAACCTAGAGTAATCATCGACTATTACTAAGCAGTATCGGTTTCCGCTTAGTGACTTGGCTCCATGTGAATCAAATAGGTCAAGGTGCAGGAGCTCAAGTGTGGTTTGAGTTAGATCAGATTGAATTAATTTGTGATTGGATTTGGTTTGTTTACCTTGATTACAAGATTCACATATTAGGTTTTCATTATTTTTAATTTTGGGAATACCTTTGATTAAGCCAAGTTGGGTAATTTTTGAGATAGTTCTTAGATTGGTATGACCTAATCTCCTATGCCAGAGGTTTGTTTGTTCTAATTGTGTTAACATACATTTGGGTATAAGGGGAAGATTTATAGTGTATACATTATTTTCCTAGTGCCCTTAAGTATGATTTCTGAGTCTTATTCATTTCTAATCAGGCAGTTAGAATTGTTGAAAGTAACTATATAACCAGAATCACATAACTGACTTATGCTAAGCAAGTTAAAATTAAAGTTTTCAACCAATAGAACTTTCTTAATAATGAAATCAGATTTAAGCTCAATATTACCTGACCCAATTACCTTGAGTGTAGCATTATTGCCAAATGCCACTGAGCCTAGGTTTTTGAGTTTGAGCTTGGTGAACTTCAATTTATCTCCAGTCATGTGTCTGGAGCAACCGCTATCCAACATCCATTGGTCCAAATCTTTATGTTCCTACGCATAAAGAATTTTCTTGATTTGGATCCAATTAGAATCAGGAATAGCTTAAATTGAGTTTCACTGCCTAGTCTGTCTCACCCAAATCTAGGGTTTTCAATCACGTTAACCTTATAGGTTTTCGTGAGACATGTTTTGATAGTTAAGATTATTTTGAAAATTTTGATTAATTTTGAAAACAATTAAATTTTGAAAACATAATTAATTTTGAAATTTTCGAAAAGATGTTTTAAATCTACACTTAACTGAAATTTTGTGTTAGATTCGAATTTGACAAAAATTAATTTGAATTTGAATTTCAAAAATTGACTTCCAGGTCTTGGCGAGGCACTAGGCCTTCTTTGGCCGAAGCCTTATGGGATCATCCACCCTTTCCTTGACAGAGTCTTTTAATGAAATTTTATTTTCAAAATTATTCTTTGAAAAATTTCTGGTCTAACTAGTTTGGATTTTGAATCGGTAGCTTTGGCTGGTTTCACCAGTCTAAAGAGACCAAGTAAACTTGATCTTATTAGAATTGGTTTCCCCAACGTACTATCATCTCACCTCCACCCAATACTATGTTTTCAAGTTTCAGTTAAGTTTGTTTGGTCCTTAAACTAGCCTAAGTCTAAGCATGGTAAATTACAGAAATTAAATAAACAGGCAAACAATCATATTGCAATTAAAAAGAAATTTATCTAATAATGAATATAGTTTTCAGTTTGGCTCCCCCTGGACTAAAGCCACGGTGATGGTTAGGCAAGATGTGAATCTTGTCCTTGGGGATCCAATACTGATTTGATCCAGTTGGTTTGTTCAGGTATAGTTTAGGTACCCATGCCTGAATTTTACCTCTGGACTGATTCAGTACAGCAAAGTATGATCTTTGCCGAGATTTGGTTCTATAGCCCAATCCGGATCGATTTAGAACTGATTTCTGTTTTCCAAGGATCATGTCAAGACCTTTGGAACCAGATGTAAATCGTTCTAATGCTGATCTAAGATCCTTAACCTGAGTTTTCAGGGAGGAGTTTTCCTTTTCAAGTTTTTCAACTTGAGTAGGAGTTCCTTCCTAAACCTTCTCGGTTAAGGGTTTAGAGTCAACTCCCTCTTTCAGGAGTTTTACTTCCTGTCGGAGGGATTCGACTCGGAGTTTGGCTTTTGCCAAATCTCGAGAAAGAAAGGAAATTAATTCACTTAATTGCAATCTATTAAAACCAGTTACCTTAATTTCTCCGTCTTCTGCGAAGGTCAGCTCGCCATCCTCTTGTTCTGTTTCTGACTCAGTCTTGACTTTATCTGAGGCGGTCAGGGCTAGGAGATTGGACTAGGGTGCCTCTTCTTCTTCTTCTGAGGAAGACTCGTCCCATGTTGCTTGCAATGCCTTCTTCCTTCTCGTCTTTTTAGTCTCCTTTAGGTTAGGGCACTCTGACTTGTAGTGGCCCTTTTTCTTGCACTCGTAGCAGGTTACATTGGGCTTGTTCGCGGGTTCAGCTGGTTCGTCCTTTCTTCGGCCGGTTTTCCGTTTGTTGGTTCGGTTCTTCAGTTCCTTGTAGTAGCTTCGAGCGAGCCGGACCAGCTTAGTTTGATCTCCATCTTCTTCTTCTGAGTCTGAGTCTGAGTTAGACTCATGTTCGGGTTCAGGCTTCTTCTTTGTTGTCCTTCCAGTCTTGCCTGCAAGAAAAGCAATACCTTTTCGACCACATTGGTGTTAGTTTGTTCGTGCAGTTCAAGTTCGGAAAACAACTCATCTAATTTTATTTTAGAAAGATCTCTAGAGACCTTGCATGCATCTACCATAGATGCCCACAAGGTGTTTCTAGGGAAGGCGTTTAGAGCATACCTTATCAGGTCACGGTTTTCAACCTTGTGACCTATTGTGTGCAGACCGTTCATTACCTCTTGGATTCGTGCGTGGAGCTGAGCTGCTGTTTCGTTGTCGGCCATCTTGATGGTGTAGAGTTTGTTTAGTAGCAGATCCCTCTTGCTGATCCTGGTATCTGAAGTCCCTTCGTGCAGCTCGATCAGTTTTGTCCACAGCTCCTTTGCACTGCTGAAGGGGCCCACGCGGTTCAGCTCCTCTTTCGTCAATCCGCATTGAAGAGTCTGAGTAGCTTTTGCGTCGGCTTCTATCTTTCTCTTTAGGGAGTTGTCCCATTCAGAGTAGTTCTGAGGAAGTCCTTCGGCATTTCGGGGGATCTCCAGATCGGACTGGATAATGATCCACATGTCCACCTGATTTTTCAGGTGGACCTCCATACGACTTTTCCAGTAAGAAAAGTCTTCTCCACTGAAGAGTGGAGGTCTGGCGGTGCTGAATCCCTCTTAAATGGCCATTTAGTCTGAAAAAGAAAACTAAAAGACAAAACGAATTTTCCAAGACTAGGTCTTGGATTAGTAGTGCTGGATGAATTAAATAACGAGGGGTGTTGCACCAACCTCGCTTAACAAAAAAAATCGAATAAATTATTTAACGAAAAATTCGTCAGAAAAAAAAATAGAAAAATAAAAATCCGAAAAAAATTTCAAACTGGTGGTTGCACCAGGTTTGAACTTCCCCGCTCTGATACCACTTGTTGGATCGAGAAAACCGATAGAGGGGGGGTGAATATCGGAAAACTTTCGGATTTGAGTAAGAGTAGGTACGCAGCGGAAATTAAAGAAAAGACACAGAGACACAATCGATTTACTTGGTTCGGAGCCTGTGTCGACTCCTACTCCAAGGCCCACGGTCGTTGACCGTTTACTTTGGGCAATTCTATATTTGGCGCAAAGACAGTTTACAAATATTGAATACAGAGTAAGTGCAGTAAACTTAACAATTAAGAAAAAGATGCTCTTCTTTTACCGACGTCCGATTGTAGGTTCACTTGTTCGGAGCAGCGGGACGTCGTCGGCTCGAGTTGGGCAGTTTCCGGAGCAAAGTGCGAGAGCAGAAGAGCGTAGAAGCGTTGAATTGAATTGATGATCTGAAGCCTTGGTCGAGGGGCCTTTATATAGGGCCTGGGGGCGCCCGGGACGTCGGGGGCGCCCCCCACGTGGCCTTTGATCCGCCAAAGTCTCGGTCGCGTCTGATCCTCTGGATCCGCTTTGACCAGGGCGCCCGGAGGACTCGGGGCGCCCGGATTGACCGGGTCAAACTTTATCTTCTGGCTTCGAGGGCTTCTGGTTCGAGGTATGTGCATGGGGGCGCCCGGGAGCAGCGCGGGCGCCCTGGAGCATGGGGGCGCCCGGCCCAGCAGCTATTCGAACCCTTTTTCTCTTTACGTGTTTTGTATGCACCTTGGGGGCGCCCGGGACGCTCCGGGCGCCCTACTCAGCCTTGCCTCTCTCCTTTGAGGCTTTCTGAGCTGCAGACAGACATTCCTTCGGTCCTGCATCCAGGGTTAGTCCAAAACACAATAATAATAATTTATTAGATTTATACAGCCTCAGCTGTCTTGGTTCTGACTTTGGTCTCCAAAATGGAGCCCTAGGTCGAACCGACGCCTACTGTTCCCTCGACGGGGAACGCGTCCTCACCTACTCCTCTCGGGAGAAATTACCTGATGCCAACCGCTCCTTTGGTTGGACTTTTGCCTGACGGTCCTTTGTCAGGTCTTGTAAACCGGCAGTCCTTCGCCAGTTGCCTAGCAGTCCTTCGCTAGGGCTTCAGTCCCAGGCTGTCCTTCGCCTGGTGCCTAGCAGTCCTTCGCTAGGGCTTTTGACTCTAGCATTCCTTTGCCAGTGCCTAGCGGTCCTTTGCTAGGGCTTATTTCCCTGGCATTCCTTCGCCAGTGCCTAGCAGTCCTTCGCTAGGGCTTTTTCTGCACACTAGATTAACTTGTTAGAAACACAATAAAGACTTAACTTTTGACCTATGTTGCCATTATCAAAACACAGGTTTGACTTAGGTGCATTCTGCACCAACACTTTATTGAAAACTTTGAGTTGCTCTTAACTATGAATCTCCTTTGTGATACTCAGAAGTTTCTATATTTTTTTTTTCAAAACTGAACTTAGAATTATTTCTTTCAAAAGTAATGAACGTTTTCATACTTAGAACCTTTTTTAAGAACTAAACTAGGCTTAGAACCTTTTTTTTCAAACTGAAAAATTGCAGATTTTTTAAAAGCTTTAAAGGGGAAGAGTTTCATATTAAGGGGAAGCTTCATGAAAACTTCTTGTTTTTCAAAACATAATTTTCAAAACTTCCAATCAAAAGTACTTTTTCAAAAAGTTTTGTAACATGTTTTGTTTGAAAACTATTTTTCGAAAAAGTTGTGAACTTCTTTACTTAAATTTATTTTGGTAAAACTCAAAACTCTCTATTAGAAACCCTGTTCGCCCATGTATATTTTTGATATATGTCAAAGGGGGAGGAAAGGTCAAAGTTAAAGATTTTATAACACAAGTATTCAGGGTTTTAGGGGGAGTATGAGAAATAAATGTTTTTTTTTCAAATCTATTCTGTTCATAACTGCTATACTTCATAGTTTTTTTACCCTCATTTATTAACTGTTATAAGTTTTTACTTAACTTTGAATTGTGTTGCCATAAATCAAAAAGAGGGAGATTGTTGGTGCAGGAAGCACCATATCGAACCTTGTTTTGATATTGGCAAAGGATTCAAAGTTAAGTACTATTTGTAATCTAATAATGTTACTTAAGTGTGCAGGAAAAGTCCTAGGAACACTAGGCACGAAGTCCTGGCCGTGGGTTGGACAACTAAGTCCTGACATAAGGTTGGCAATAAGTCTTGGTCGTGGACTGGGCACTAAGTCCTGGCGGAGGGCTGGGCACCGAAGACCTGGTTCGAGGAATTGGGCACTAAGTTCTGGTCGAGGGCTGGGCACCGAAGACCTGGTCGTGGATTAGGCATGAAGACCTGGTAAGTAAAGCTGGGCAAAAGTCCAACCGGAGAGCCGGTTGGCAAAAGGTAAATTCTCCTGAGAGGAGTAGGTGAGGACACGTTCCCCGTCGAGGGAACATTAGGCGTCGGTTCGACCTAGGGTTCCATTTGGGAGACCCAAAGTCAGAACCAAGACAGCTACGGCTGTAAAAAATTATCTAATACTCTTGCTTTGCTGTTTTGGAACTAACCTTGAAAGCAGGACCGAAGGAATGTGTTTTTGCAGTTCAGAACGCCCCAAAGGAGAGGGGCAGACAGCTGGGCAGGGTGCCCTGGAGGTCCCGGGCGCCCCCAAGGTCAAGGCAAAACAAGGAAGCAAGAGTTGCTTCGAAACTGCAGTAAGCAGGGCGCCCTGGAGGTCCCGGGCGCCCTGAGTCAAAGCAAAAAGTGAATCGAAGCAAAATCAGCCACGAAGCCAGCAGACCATGTCAACCAGGGCGCCCCCAGTGTCCCGGGAGCCCCCGTTAGCTCCGAGGCCGACTCTGGAGGGATAAGCGCTGACCGAGCTTCGGATGAGATTTCTCGGATCCGAAGGCACGTGTCAGGCGCCCCCAACGTCCAGGGCGCCCCCAGGAGTCCATAAAAGGGGCTCGACCCCAAGGCTTCAAGACATCAATTTTCTAACGCATCTACGCTCTTCGTTCAAGTGCTCTGCTCCGGAAACATCCGATCTCGAGATTCTACCGCCGACGACGACCCTCTGCTCCGAAGTACGATCGACACCGGGCATCAGTAACGAAGAGTATAATTTTCTTTATTGCACTACTACTGTAACAATCTTTGTAAATCTTTTTGCCATTAAAGAATTGCCCACAGTAAACAGTCATGGACCGTGGGCCTTGGAGTAGGAGTGATGGACCCAAAATGGACTGTCGCGAAAGTGGATCTCAAATTTAGATATTTATAAATGCTGGAAACCCTTTTTTGCAATCAAGAATGAAAACGTAGTAAACGAGCCACAGGTCGTATTTTTCCTAGGGCTAGTTGACGTTATGTGATTTGAGCTTGTATTTATGTGTCGTTGATATTTTTTGGGGTTTCGAATAAAATTGGGTTTTGGGGTTGCAAGCATGAATTGAAATTGCAATGAAAAGAAACAGAACTTAACTAGACAATTGATAAGCTCAACTAATGTAAAACTTAATCTAGCACTTAAACGATTCAAGGAAGCAATTCTGATTTCACATGCAACATAAATGCTAAACAAAGAAATAATGCAATGATGAATTTTCAGTTAAGCTAATGCAAGATCTTACCTCCGGAATTAAACTCAAAACAAGCAAATAAAAGCTAGCTACAAAATTGAGAAGAAAACCGATGAGAAAGTTCCGAATCAACCAAAAACAGCACTAACTGATTTCAAACTCCAAAACACACTAAAAATTATAGCTAACTTGATACCAAACAATGCCAAAGCTTCTATTGACACAAAGTGCAGAAATTCATCCAATTTGGCACACAAACAAGGAAAACCTATGTGCTGAAAATAAGGCTAATTGCAACCCTATAAACTGATGTAAAACAAATGGAATTGAAACAAACAAATCAGTTTCAGAATTCAGAATCAACTATTGCAGAAACAAGGGGATGCTGAACAAGAATCCTGATCCCAGTTCATGCTGCGCAGACATGGGTCAGTTCAAAAGTACAATGCAGAAAATCAGAAATTGAACTCAGAGATGCAGCAACAAAGTGAATTCAAAGACAAACAAACAACTAGGAGCAAGTATGATTCGGAAAAGCTAGGTTTATAGATGCGATATTTATAACTGATTCTGAACTGGCAGCCACAAAGTTGATATGCAGGAAACAAAATTGAAACGCAAGGGAAAAGCTGAAAATTGATACGCATAAATTGAAGTGTGGAACAAACTGAAATAAATTGCAACTAATCACTAACAAGTTTTCTAACTAATGGAGATGCCGAATTAAGACAAATTACAGCTGAAACACATCAGACAACTACACTTACTAATCTGAAATGTACAGAAACTGCTAATACGCAATGCATAAATCAGGAAACTTGATACGCAGCACTAAAAAAACTGATACGCAAGCTAAAAATAGGAAACAAACTGTGATTAATTCTAAGGGTTCTCTATCAAGCAATCTATCTACTACAAGTGCAGAGATTAAGTCTAATTAGAATAGAAAACTACTCGGAATGTTCAACTACAGCTGATACAGAATTTTCAGAAACAGGACAGATTGCGGAAATGAAATTGCAGCTATAACAAAGGAAATTAACTACAGAACTAATCCTCAACCCTTCCCAAGCTCAAGAATTCCTTGTTCGTCACGCAAGGGCAAGCCAAGAACCCCTTCAGCTCTGCAAATCAGTGGGAAATCATCTTTGAAGCCGACTCTGCTCAAATCTGCGCTTAGCTAAAATTTCCAATCCGATCCACTCTATCTCAACTGATGGAACTGCGATGATGATTTGAGAATCATCTGAGCTCACCTGAGAACCCCTACAAGTGGCTCAGACGCTCGGAAATGGATCGTGGATGAGAAACGAGTGATCGGACTGAAGGACTGCCGAAACCCTCAAACCGTCCCTGTTTCGGCGCAAATTGAGCTGAATTCTCCAAGGAAACTATCCCCAAAGATTCAAATCTTGATCTAGGATTGAGGTTGAGGTGGTCACGCCTTCTTGGATGAAAAACTTAAAGAAACGATGAAGAACAAAACGAAGAACGCGAAGAACGGCGAAGACGCGACAACGAGAAGCTGCAGCCAAATTTTGATTAAATAGTTAGCAATGGACGGCCCAGATTTCTTTACATCAATCCAACGGCTGATCTTGCTCTGATTTAATCCAAACTTTGATGATGATGATCAGGGGTCAGGATCTGCCTCGTGGTAGCTCAGATCCTCAAGATGTGCAACGGATCATCTAGATCAACTTAATCTTTGAATGGACGATCTAGAGCCCTCTGAGCTTGATCCAACGGTTGAATGAGCTCTGATTGGAATGAAACCTTCAAATCTTGATCAGAGTGCTTGATCTGCCCTAACCCTAGCTTGGATGGCTTCAGATGGTCCCAGATGGCTCAGATCTAGCCGCTCTTGAATCGGACGACCCAGATTAGTTCAAAGCTTGATAACTCGATCCGGGTCCACTTCTGACTCATGTTTAACCCAGTAGGCCCTAGGTCCATGAACCTTTCATGCCTACAAAAATAGATCAAAAATTTAGTGGTCAAATTATCCAAATATGTATAAATTTATAATTAAGTCCAAAATAAGAGGAAGTCCTAAAACCTAGGGTAAATTCACATTTAAGCAAGTAAAACATGGGTCAAACATGGATTTTAGCAATTAAAATAATCAACAAGATGGTGCTTATCAACTCCCCCACACTTAAGCTTGAGCGTCTCGCGTAACCACTAAGTTTGGATCCCCTAGATTTTCTTAAGCATAATTAGAAACAAATGAAAAGAAATTACCTAAGGTTGTCAATTCTCAAAAGTCTAAGCACTATGGATTAGTATCTCGTCCTTAAATTAACAACTTAGCCTTTTCATCCATTATGATTCATTGAGATGAATTTAACTCACTAGCCTTTCAAGGAAAATTTTGGTGGCTCTCTCCTTAAGTTCTAAGTTGATGATGGAAGTGGAGCTCACTCAAACACACATGCTTCTTGCACTACCATAGGCTTGCTTGTTATCTAATCTCCACCATTATTCATGATTAGGATTCACATCTACAAAAACAAATGAAAGACATAGAAAATGGTAAGAAATGAAGTAAGAGCCAAGAAAATGGAAAAATTGATTAAGTGGGAGACTTGAATGCTCAAGGATATTTTTGATGTTCTTTGCTTCTCTTTACAGTCCTCTAATGCTATAAAAATGTGGTGAAGTCAAACTTGAATAATTGCCTTTGATTTGGATGAAGAAAACTTGGTTGGTTTCAACGTGCCAAAAACCTCATTTGCGTGCCAATTTTGCTTGCTTCTCTTTTCTCATTCTTTTTTTTTAGATCCCAGCTCACAACACGAATTCAGAATCAAGAATCACTACTTTCTTCACCTTGCCATTCTCTGATTTTCCGAGGCAGCTACATCCCTAGAAGTGGAAAATTTGATCCAACCATTTTGGATTCCAACTCACTGCAATTTTCTGTTTTGCTTCAGATTTTCCACAGCTTCATTCGACTTGGCTTGTATCATTCAGTAGCTCAGATGATCGCAATCAGCTGGATTCTAACCTCACCACTGCACAGATTTTCACTGCTTCAAATCAGATTTTACAGCCCTCAATTCAGACTTAAACACAACATTTTGACTTCCATGATTCCAACTCCAAAACTTGCTGACCACATCATGCTTCATAGATGTTTCCTTGGCACAGAATTCCTTCCAGCAGTGTTTTCAGATTTTTTTTTCTCTTGATCAACTCAGAATTTCTGCTTTAATGTGCCAATTCAGACCTTGGCACAACTTTTCTCAACTTGGCAGATTTTTTTTTCTTTTCTTCTTTCTGCTCTCTAATCTTCTAATGTACAATTGGAGCTCTTCGGTTTTGGATTAACATTCTAGGAACTTGAAACATTAAATGACAATTAGGAAGTTAGATGCTCCAAATGTAATCTTCGCTAACCATCTCTTACAATTTCCTTTTTGATACACTCCACCTTCAAGTTGGCACTCTTCTTCTTCCATTCTTTTTTTTTTATTCTGTTCAGCTGCAAATTCAGCTCCTCTGAATCCATTTCAAGTCTCTGATTTCTTAAATACTCAACATCAGTTAGCATCCATTAGTGTAGTGTAAGTTTGAATTGTTCCACTTGAAAATTCTGCTCACAAAGTTGAATTTCAGCCAACTTCTTTCCATTTTCTGCTCTACTTCGAAACTCCTAGCAGCCATTTGTTTTTCTTAGATTTGATCAGCAGTGAATGTGCACCTTCAATTTCAGATATATTTTACACTTGATATCTTGATTCATAGCTTCTTAAAATTCAGATTCATCTTCAAGTTGATACAATCTTAGTCCCACTAGTATTCATAGCTTTCTAAAAATTTTCCTAGCTGCATTTCAGCTTACATTCTCCATCTTACTGCTCTCCAGAACCTCTAATAGCTGTCGAATGATTTGCTTAGGTTCTTATCAGCTCCCGTTGCAACTAAACCCAGTATCAGCTCACACTAGTTCAGCTGCACTCCAATAACAAATCTGCACAGATTTTTTTTATCTTCTGTTTTGGCACCAATTCCCTGTACTGATTTCAGATTTGCACAGCTACATTCCAGATTTCTCACAACGTTTCTGATTTTACAGCCAAGAAAACTTCAATTCAGCTTCATCTTGATGCAAACTTCTGATTTTTTTTTCTTTTCAGCTGCAATTTTTCAGATTTCAACCTTGCTGTCGAGTGGTTTTGTGCTTAATCCGTGTAAACAGCCCTTGCATCTCAACTTAGCTTTTGATCTACATCATTTCCAATCCAAGTTAGCTCCACAAAAATTTTTTTTTCTTTTCACCTTGGCACAAAAATTTCTTTTTTGCTTTTGCGTGCCATCTTCTTTTTTTTTCTTTGCCACAACATGCCACTTGGATCTTCAAAGTGTGATAAGGAATCTAGATGCTCCACTTGCTTCCATCCTCTTGCTCATTTTTGGAATTCAAATTCACTAACTTGGCACCTTTTGGCTTCAATTTCACAAATTTTTTTTTCTCTTTGAAATGAACTGCATCCTTGCTCCAAAATAATTCCAAACTCTAGTCACTCCCCCACACTTAAATCTTTGTCCGTCTCGGGCAAAGTAGCATCAAGAAAACATCCCAAGCAAACAAATCCATAGAAAAATGGGGTTAAGAGTAAGAAAATAGAAAGGAAAATTGAAAAGAGTATGTATCAAGTATGATCATTGCTAAGAATAATATGGAAAAGGGAAACAATTTGATTAGCCTCCATAGATGTGATCCAATCATTGAAATATGATTTTGAAAGAACCTAAGCAAGTTCTAGAGTGCAATAACATATGTGTGTCACAAATATAAGGCTAATTCTCACTAGGTAAAAATAATTCATGCCAAGTCCTCAATTAAGAATCTGAAGCAAAGTAGTACTCAAGCATCCAAGATTTCATCCATTAGCTTAAACCCTAAGTTTTGACAACCAAATTTAATTTATTTTCAAAAGACTCTAAAATGCTATGGAGATAACCTAAAGGGATACATTTATTCCTAGTCATGCAAGAAAAAGTGCTAAAAGAAAAAACATGATATTTACAATGACTTTTATTCATGTTACTCTACTCACGTATTTATTAGCAAGAACTCATTTTAAAAGTGAAAACATGCAATAAAGGAAAAGGTAAGAAAGATCAAACTCCCTTTAATCTCTGGCTGTCGGAGTCTATCAAGAAATCGCCTCCATCGTGGTAGTGGAGGAGTCTGGGTGTGCGAAAGAGCTTCTTTCATTTGTTCAACTTTACGATGCATCGCTCCCCCACACTTGGACTTAACAGCAATCTATTCAGGTGGCCGAAGGTTATTTAGATACAAGACCCATTTAAGAGGTAGAGTGTTTTGAATTAAAGTAAAATCATCTCCTCCCTCTTTATTCTTGTTGGAACACCCTCCAGGAGGTTTGAGCCTGTTTAGATGAAGCTCCCACTCCAGAAGTCTTCTGGACCCTACAAAACCATGTAGTACCCCTCTCAAGCGTGCAGGGTAAGAAAGAAATGAAATAATATCAGTCTTTGCATAAAATGTCTCCAAAAATGCATCACATCCAATAAAATCAATTTTAGGCAACTCAAAGAATTTTTCACAATGAATATCTACCCAAGATGCATCAAGAAACTTATCATAATCAATGAAATCTATTTCGGACACTTCAATGGAATTTTCACAATTATTTCCCACACTTGACAAATCAAGAAATGTATCGCAGCCAATAAAATCCACTTTTGGAACCTCTATTGATGTTTCCAAAAAAATAAAAGAAATACTTACCTGATCGTGCTGAAAAATACCTAGAGGTTTTACAAGAATAGATGTATCCATAGCTTCCTCTTGGTCAAGTACAAGTTCCATCTCAAGCTCAAGTTCTGGTGGACGCTCAACTGGAATAGGTGATCCTTGGGTTCCTGCTTCCACCGTGAAAGACCCTACACTTCCTGGCCTATCTTCTGAATCTTCAGTCAATGCTGGTGGTCCCTGGGGCTCTGTGCAATCCCCTACACCTGTGGATTCATCTGCAACACACGCTTCCTCAACCATTCCTGTAACAACCGAATTAGAAAAATTAGGATCCTCAACAACTACATCATCACAAAATAAAAGTATAGAATGATCCTGTAAAGTTTCAGAATTGAATTCAAAATTATCACAAGTTCTGCTATCAATCTTCTCCAATGCCTCTAAATCAGTAGGAATGGGTGATTCTTGGGGCTCAGTGCAATCCCCTACACCCTCAATCCTATCCTTTGGATCTTCTAATACATCAACCAATGATGGTGGTCCCTGGGGCTCTGTGCAATCCCCTACACCTATGGAATCATCTCCCGTGCATGTTTCCTCAGTAATATCTGCAACAACCTTGTTAGAAAAATTAGGACTATCAATAGCAATATCACAAAGTAAAAGAAAAGAAGAGTCCCGTAGAGTTTTAGTTTCGAATTCCAGGCTGTCGCGTGCTTTTCCATCCATCTCCTCTAATGCCTTCACCACTGATGCATCCTCAGCTTTTTCTGGAATCAAATCTCCTCCCACTATGTCAAATGAAACATCATCAGCAATTAACTGTGCCTCAACAGCTTCATCTGTGGTGTCCATGCTCAAGATTGAGTGATCTCCCCTAGAGTCCTTCATGGCATCAAAAATACTAAACTGGACTACTGTGTCTCCCACATCCATCGAGAGTGTACCAGCATAAACATCAATTTTTGTTCTGGCAATCTTCAGGAAAGGTCTCCCAAGGATGAGTGGGGATCTATGTGCAAGATATTCTCCTTCCATGTCTAGGATGTAGAAGTCTGCAGGGAAAATCAACTCCTTTACTTTCACCAAAACATCTTCAATAACTCCTGCTGGACGAGTCTGGCTTCTATCAGCTAACTGAATTACCACTCCAGTGGGTTGTAGAAGGCCTATGCCAAGCATCTGGAAGACTGACCTGGGCTTCACATTGATTGAAGCTCCTAAATCAAGCATGGCATCATGGAATGTGGTGCTCCCTATCACACAAGATACAGTAAACATCCCAGGGTCTTCACATTTCTGAGGTATGGCATGGATGAGCGATGAAACATTTTTCCCAAGGCTGACCAACTCATTTTCCTTCAGCTTTTTCTTATGAACACAAAGATCTTTAAAAAATTTGGCATACTTAGGAATCTGTTTTATCATAGTCAGCAAAGGTACATTAATCTCTACTTTACTGAAAAGTTTTACCAGTTCATTGTATTCCTTGGCTTTCTCCTCCTCCACTTGTCTTTTGGTTTGTGTTCTCCGCTGTGGAAAGGGTAAGGGAACCCTAATTTCATCTTCTTTGGCCGGAAGTGGAGGGGCTAAAATTTTAGTGGCTGTCCCTTGCGGTGTGGTGGCTGTAAAATCTGCCTCGGCACTGATTTCTTCTCCGTTTTCCACTAAAATTGGAGGATTACTTGAGGAAGGAGTTGGGAACGGGCTAGGGGTGGAACCAACTGAATTTGAAGTCGTTTCATGGCTGTTTTGGGTTGGAATTGAAGGTGCTGTCAGGTTTTCTGAAATTTCAGCTCTTGGACCAATTTGAGATGATGTAACCTTCCCACTCCTCAAATAAATAGCACTCACGTTTCCTTTCGGGTTGGGAACAGCTTGGGAAGGTAGTTGGCTTGATCTTTGAGCTTTAATTTGATTCACATCACTAGCCAATTGTCCCATTTGCCTTTCGAGGTTTTGTAAAGCTCCAATGATATTATCCTGCTGTGATTGTTGGAATTGGGGTTGTTGGGACTGATTGGAGTTCTGAAATTGCTGTTGAATTGGCTGATAAGTAGGCTGGAATGTGGGTTGAATTTGCTGAGAATTACAACCTTGAAAATTCTGATTTTGAAGTTGAAATGGTTGTGGTGGAAATTGAAATTGATTGGGCTGAAATCCTTGATTGTGTGGCTGAAAACTTTGATTCCAAGGCTGGAAATTTTGCTGGGGAAGTTGGAATTGCTGCTGTGAGGGTTGATATGGCTGTGAATAATTCAAATTCCCTTGGAAACCTTGTTGATTTCCTTGAAATGGCTGCTGAAAGTTCTGAATTATTGGCTGGAAATGCTGATTTGGAGGCTGATTTTGCAGATTTTGAACTTGAAATTGCTGTGGTTGCTGAAAAGATGGTTGAGGCTGCTAACCTTGCTGTTGAGAGGGGTTCTGTTGGTAGAAAGAATTCCCGTACCTCAGATTTGGATGATCCCTCCAACCGGGGTTATAAGTAGAAGAATAGGGGTTATTCTGAGATTGAAATTGCCCCTAACCAATGCCGCTACTGTAACGTCCCAAAATTTCCATTTTTAGTACTTAAAGTCCTTAGAATTATTTAGAAATGGTTTAGAAATATTCTAGATATTTTTAGGAATTTTTAGAGTATTTTTATGGAATTTTCCGAGTCCGTTTGGTGTTTTTAGAAAAAGAAAAATAAAAAGAAAAATAAGAAAAACGTTTATGGGCAGCCAGTGGATTGAACCCGCGACCACCACGAAACAGCCCGCGCGCGCAACCAGCCGGGCTAGGGTATAAAGCACAGAAAAGGAAGGAGAGACCTATATTTAAGGGGTAGTTAGGTCGATTTGCCCCCATAAGTATAAATGGAAAAAACCAATTAAGGGCAGCAGGGGGGTTCGAAGCCGCGACCTGCACGAAACCAGGCAAGCGCGCGACCAGCAAGGCTAGGGTATCAAGCACAGAAAAGGGTGGAGAGACTTATATTTAAGGTGTAGTTAGGTCGATCCGCCCCCATAAGTATAAATAGATAAGTTAAGAGAGGAAATTAGAATTTTTGGTTTTCCTCTTCCTCACCCTAGCCGCGCGACATCCTTCCCCTCTCACGCACGCACGCCAACACCAAGCCCTTTCTCTCCTCTTCCAAGGGGCGCCGGCCAAGGAGGGATCAAGGAAAGCGGAGCGTTGCGTTCGTCTCGACGAGGAGAACGCGTAGGCGCGAAGAATTCTCCGAGATCTCAAGTTTCTCCCGAGTCCTAGACGTCAATCTTGGTTGTAAGTCCAAGATATCAAGGTAAGTACTGCTCGCCTGCAGTAAGAGGCGGTTTTTCCGCGAGAATTTCCTTTAAAAGTTTTAAAAGAGATAGTTTCTTTAGTTTATGATTTTTGGCATGTGATATTAGTTCACTATATGTTTGTATAAGTTGATTAAGCACCCTATATGAGATTAGGGCTAAGAAAAGTTATGAGAAAAGAAAAGAGAAGATAAAGATAAGAAAAGAAAAGGCCAAGGCCTTAAGAAATCCTCAAAAGTCAAGACTTAGGGATTTTAGCACGCAAGGTGCTCGAGAAAATGCCAAGGCATTTACAAATAAGAAAGAAAAGAAAGAAAAGAAAGAAAAGCTATTTTATTTTATAAGGCCAGTACCCGGCGTCCAAGGGCGTCGTTAAAGAAATCCAGGTGTCCAATTCCAAGGTCTTGGCCCTGGTAGACCAAGGTCTGCTCTATTAGGATTGGTGGCTCGCTACCCCAACCTTTTAGGGAACGCGCATCAGATGGTACTTACGTCTTCAGTGGATCCAAGTGATTATTATTTTCAAGTATATGCTTTAGCAAAGTTTCTAAAGTTTAAAGAGTTTTCAAAAAGTTAAAGAATAGCTAAAGTTTCAAGTTAAGCCAAGAAAAGTAAATCGAGATTTATTAATGCTTGAGTATGCATGTTTTTTTGAGTTATACATGTTCTTAGTTTTCTTTCAAGCATATTAGTATCTCATATGATGTTCAGTTTGATCTAGAAGCATGTTTGCACATTTCGAGATTTTGTGAGCTAGATAGTACTTACTAAGCTTTATGCTTATAGATGCATTTCCTCTTATTGCAGATAAAGGTAAAGGCAAGCAATTCTGAAGGAAGACGACGAGGCGGTGCTGAGTAGAGTGTGTGTGGTGGCTGATTATGGAGAGATCTTTGAGACGAGACAATTTAGTTATTTGAATTGCAATGTTTAAGTTTATTCAAATTTCAAG
Organism: Boesenbergia rotunda; assembly: GCA_024364735.1. NCBI lineage: Eukaryota > Viridiplantae > Streptophyta > Magnoliopsida > Zingiberales > Zingiberaceae > Boesenbergia > Boesenbergia rotunda. The sequence continues at coordinate 214,211 of JAGFNQ010000702.1, read as the reverse complement.
TTCTTGCTATGGAGATTATAGAGTATTTGAGTTTTGGATAGTTTTACATGCTCAATTTCTTAGAGTAAAGATTCCATGTCATTTCATTTAGCATACATATCCTTATGATTGCATTGGATGAGTAGAAGTGTAAGTAGTTAGAGATATTGATACTTTGTTAGAGAAAAAGGTGTTTGTGCCAAGATAGTATCAATTTCTTCTTTGAATTAAGTTTCATTGCTTAAATATGTTTAGAAAAGTTGCATTCACATTTCATAATGCTTTAGCAAGGTCATAGAACATGTATTTGGTGTTATGAATGCATAGAAGTCAAGATTGGTACAAACTTTAGTGTTAAAGTTCATATAACTTGAATAGTTTATTTTCTTCCGCAAAAGTCCTAATTTCAAGTTTATGGATTCGTTTTGATTGGCTAAATTGTTTAGAAAACTGACATAGAGTATAGAAATGGTGTCATGATTCTATATGGCTCGAAAGTATAGGTTTGGTGGAGAGTTGAAGCAACTGCCGAAACCTGAAATTCTGATTTCAGGCCTATCAGTCGACTGATACAGTATCAGTCGACTGATACCCGAAAGTTCAGTTGGGTGAGGCAGGTTTCAATAAGTGTCATTTTGCGAGTTTTTGAGAAAGGAAGTGTGACATGGTATCATGCATGACTACTTAAGTTAGAATATGATTGTTAGATGAATTTAAAAAGAAAAAAAAAAAGAATTCCGCATTTTTAGTCATGTATCAAAAGTAGAGAAGTAGAGAAAAGTAACGATCCGTCTGAAGGTAGAGAAGGCGGGTCGCTACAGCTACTGACTCATCTTGTTGGAGGGTGGGACATGAATCTGAGTTGTGCTCTTGACTAGAACAAATGCTGCAGACCCTCATCACTTGATTAGCTTGTGGAGTTGCTGAAAGATTGGAACCTTGAATTGCATTATTAACAGTCAATTGCTTCATCACTGATGTGAACTCCACCATTGCATCCTTCATTTCTTTGTGTTCATTTGAAATCATCTGGACTTCATTAACTCCTCTAGTGGTCAGTGCTCTGCTCCCAAACTGTTGTGAATTCTCAGCCATATTAGAAATGAGTTCCCTAGCTTGATTTGGCGTTTTGTTTACTAGGGCTCCTCCAGCTGCAGCATCTATCATAATCCTGTCCATCTGCAGCAATCCCTCATAAAAGTACTGAATCAGAAGCTGCTCGCTGATCTGGTGTTGTGGGCAACTTCAACATAATTTATTGAATCTCTCCCAGTAATCATAGAGTTCTCACCCACCACTTGCTGAATGCCACAGATGCTTTTTCTAATTATTGCTGTTCTGGAGGCTGGGAAATATTTTTCCAAAAATGCTTTCTTCATAGAGATCCAACTAGACACATGCCCAGTGGGTAGACAGTAAAACCAATCTTTTGCTGCTCCTGTCAGTGTGAAGGGAAAAGCTCTCAGCTTGATATCTTCTTCAGAAATGCCCTGAGGCTTCATAGTAGAGCATACAACATGGAATTCGTGCAGGTGTCTATTTGGATCCTCTCCAGATAATCCCTGAAACTTGGGCAGCAAATGGATGAGTCCAGATCTGAGCTCAAAATCTCCAGCCAGCTCTGGATAAGCAATACTGGAGTACTGAAATGAAGCATCTGGTGCTGCGAGTTCCTTCATAGTCTTCTGGTGGTCTGCCATGATACTGCCTGAGTGAGTGGGAATAGTCTGAATAGAAGGAATATCTAAAGTCTCTAAAAGAATGTCCTGGCTCCTCCTGGCTCTGAAAGTTCTCTCAATCTCAGGGTCAAATTCTTCAAGATCACCACCTGTAGACCTGGTCATAAAACCAAAACAAATCACAGTAAAAGTAGATAAAGAGATAAAACAAATAAAATCAGATCACCAGATATAGCAATAAGCACAAAAATAAATCAAGAAAGATGTGAAATGAATGCACAAGCAAAAATCAAACAAATCAACTAGTAGTTCTCCGGCAACGGCTTCAAAAATTTGATGAACCCGAAATACTAGGTTAAGTTGTCACGAATGTGGGTTCATCAGAATTTAGAATATGAATAAAATGCTGGAAACCCATTTTGCAATCAAAGTATGAAGACGTAGTAAAAAGGCCACAGATCGTATTTTTCCTAGGGCTAGTTGATGTTGTTTGATTCGCACTTGAGTTTGTGTCGTTTGTTAATTTCGGGTTTCGAATGCAATTTGGGTTTTGGGGTGCAATCGGAAATGAAAATGAAATGAAAAGAAAATAATTTCAATCAAAAGAACTAAACAAGTGGCAGAACTAAAGAACTTAGCCAATAGAAAACTAAATCTACCAAGGGAGCTAAACCGAAATTAAAAGGGAAATAAGAGTGATATAAAATGCAATTCAACTGCTGAGCAAATGTATAAAAGCTGGGTTGGAATTTTCTGAAACAAACTAACTTGAAAACTTGTTGGCTATGAAATGTAGTAACTAAACATTCAACACTCTTAACACAACTAGCTACAACTTCCTAAAGCAATCAAATGCAGATAAAATTCTGAAATGCTGCATGCTATACTTATTGATTTCAAACACAATCATATGCCACAAAAAAAAGTTAAATTCGGATGAAAACAGGTCCAAAACAGTTGGCACGCAAGGAAAACCCTTTGTGCCAAAAACTAACACCAAATTCGAAAATGGTAAACTTTCAACTCAGATTTTTAAACTATTTGATTCAATTTGGAAATAAGGTTATTAGGGATGAACTATGCAAGTCTAAGTGAAGGAATTTAAGAGCTGAAATCAGAAATTCTATAACACAAAATGCAGAAACTGATTGTGCAGGAAAACATGACTGAAATTACAGAAATACCAAGCTAAACAAAAAGAAATTCAGAAACGAATCTAGATATGAAACAAACTTGGATCAACTAAATTCACACACTAACTGTGATCTCTAATTGCAGCAATTAAGCTAAACACTAATCGAAGTGGAGCTAAACTGGAAAAGACATCAGAAACCAAGCTGAAATTGCAAAACATGGGCTAATACGAACTGTCCACTTGATACGCAAGCTTTTAGCAGAAAATAACTGAATTTAAAGGCAATTGACCATTAGACAAGCTTCCTAAACTACTTGACTTGAAGGATAAAATCCTACTTAAGCAGAAACAATGAAAAACCGAAATCTAAGTGCTGATACAGAAAAATTCAGTAAGGACAGAATTCGAAAAATGAAACTACAGCTTAAGAATTGAAATTAACTAGCTAAACTACTCCTCATCCCTTTCCGAGCTCAAAATCTCTTTGTTAGTCAAGCAAAGGCTGGCCTCGAACCCTTAAGCTCAACAAATCAGTGGAAAATAGCTTAGATTGATGAACTCTGCTCAAACTGCATCAGCTGGGAGAATTCCAATCCGAACTCTTCGATCTCAGTTTAATGAGCTGCGATGATGATTTGGAGAAGATCTGAGCTCACTTGAGGACCCCTACAAGTGACTCAAATCATCGAAAATGGATTGTGGCTGAGATTCAAGTGCTCGAACCACAGAGAATGCCGAAACCCTCAAACACCTCTGTCGGATGAAAATTGAGATGAATTCTCGATCGAAGTTGTCTTCCAAGGATTCAGATGATGATCTAAGGTTGAAATTGAGGTGGTCACGCCTCCTTAGAAGAAAAACTTGAAGAAAATGAAGATGAACTATAGAAGAACGCGAAGAACGGCGAAGCCGCGACAAGGAGAAGCAACGCAGAATTTCTGATTAAGTACTTGACAACGGACGGCTCAGATTGATTTGAGGAAATCCAACTGCTGATCTTGCTCTGATTTAATCTAAACTTTGATGATGATGATCTGGGGTCAGGATCTGCCTCGTGGTAGCTCGGATCCTCCAAATGTGCAACGGATGGTCCAGATCAACCTAATCTTTGAATGGACGATCTAGAGCCCTCCGAGCTTGATCCAACGGTTGATTTAGCTCTGATTGGGATGAAACCTTCAGATCTTGATCAAAGTGCTTGATCAACCCTAACCCTAGCTCGGATTGCTTCAGATGGTCCCGGATGGCTTAGATCTAGCCGCTTTTGAATCGGACGACCCAGATTAATCCGAAGCTTGATAACTCGATCCGGGTCCACTTCCGACTCAAGTTTGACCCAGTATGCCGTAGGTTCAAGAACCTTTCATGCCTACAAAAATAGATTAAAAGTTTAGTGGCCAAATAATCCAAATATGTGTAAATTTGCAATTAAGTCCAAAATAGAAGTAAGTTCTAAAACCTAGGGTAATTCCACAATTAAGCAAGTAAAACATGGGTCAAACATGGATTTTAGCAACTAAAATAATCAATAAAATGGTACTTATCATCCATCCCCCACTGATCGATTGGGCAGGAGACTGTGGAGGCTCGAAGTAGTTTCATGGGGCGATGGGTGATATGCTGATGCTTTTGACAAGCCTCACATCCAGCGACGAACTTGATAGCATCTGCTTGCAGCGCTGGCAAAAAGTATCCAGCCATAATGATCTTCCTGGCCAGGGATCTTCCCCCAATATAGCTCCCGTAAATGCCTTCATGGACTTCTCGTATGATGTAGTCGGCTTCCTCTGGACCGCCGCACTTGAGTAATGGTCGGGCGAAGGCTCTTTTGTATAGTTGTTCCCCAACCAACGTAAACCTAGAAGCCCGATGACAAAAGAGTCGAACTTCTTTATCATCGGCCGGCATAACCCCACTGCATAGGAACTCCATATAAGGCATCCTCCAAACAGGTAACACAACGTCAGTAGCCTCTCCCTCGATCTGAGCCACCATTCCTTCTGTAGAACTGGGCTCGTCCAGCATCCATGAGGTAATGGAGCTAGACAACTTGTCTAGCTCATCTACTTTAACATTGTCGGCTTTGGGGATCTTCTGCAGGACAACCTCGGTGAAAGAAGACCTCAGTTGTTCATAGATAGCCACATACTTTTGTAGGCGTTAATTCTTTATTTCGAATTCGCCTTTCATCTATTGGGCGACAATGAGAGTTCGAGTGTAGGATGACCAGAGCAGCTCCCACCTGCTTGGCTGCTTGTAACCCCGCTAGAATCGCTTCATACTCAGCTTCGTTGTTGGTGTCTCGAAAGTGGAGTCGGATGGATAAATATAATGTATCTCCCCTGGGGGAAATCATTAGCACTTCGACTCCACTGTGTTTACTGTTGGATGAACCATCGACATAGATCTTTCACACTCCATCAGCTTCGAGCTTCGGAATAGCTTCGAGCATGAAATCAACAAGAGTTTGTGCCTTGATGGCATTGTGGGGATGGTACTCAATCCCATACTCGCACAATTCTGTCGTCCACTTGATCAGCTGACCCGAAGTTTCTAGATTGTTGAGGACGCACCCGAACGGGCTGTTGGTGAGTACCATGATGGAATGTACTAAGAAGTATGGCCTGAGCCTCCGGGCCACTAACACCAGAGCATAGGCCAACTTCTCCATGGTAGTGTACCACATCTCTTCATCCTTTAAGAGATGTCCGAAGAAGTAGACTAGGTATTGAACAATGCCTTCTTCTCGAATGAGCGCAAAGCCCACTGCTTGTTCAGCCGTGGATAGGTAGACGAACAATGTTTCTCCTTCCATGTCTTATAAAGGATGGGGAGCTCGGTGAGGTACGCTTTCAAATCTGTGAAAGTCTTCTCGCACTAGCTGCCCCAATCGAACTTGACTGCCTTCCTTAGAATCTTGAAGAACGATAGGGTCCTGTCAACAGATTTGGAGATAAACCTGGACAGGGCTGTAATTCTGCCATTCAGTCTCTATACGTCCTTGAAGTTACGAGGAGATGGCATGTCGAGGATGACTTTCACTTTTTCTGAATTAGCTTCAATCCCCCTTTCTGTCACCATGTACTCGAGGAACCAGCCACTCTTCACCCCGAACAGACACTTAGGGACGTTCAGCTTCAGCTTGTTGGCCCTCAGGGTGGCGAATGTCTATTCTAGGTCGGCTATCATGTCTTTCCCCTTGTTTGTCTTGACCATGATGTCATCAACATATACTTTGATGTTCCACCCTATCTGGTGTAACGACACGGTCTCTCAACCCCTTTGGCTCAGGGTAGTGATCAGCATCTGCAGTTCCTAGTCAGCCGGATAGCCTCAGAGTAGCAGGCTGACTTTACACGAGATGACGAGGGTATTTTATATTTCCGAGGGAGATTATGTGTACCTAAGTCACATCCGGTCATGGATGAGTTGCTTCAGAAGGCTCATCGATCTCGGTTTGCTATACATCCAGGTGGAACCCGTATGTACCGAGATTTGAGACGTTCCTATTGGTGGAACAGTATGAAGAAAGACATCGCGGATTTTGTTGCTAGATGTCTAGTGTGCCAGCAGGTGAAGGCCGAACATCAGAGACCTGCTGGATTACTACAGAAGATCCCTATTCCTGAGTGGAAGTGGGAACACATCACGATGGATTTCGTTGTTGGATTACCGAGGTATCGTAGAAGACACGATGCGATTTGGGTGATCATTGATCGATTAACCAAATCCGCTCATTTCTTGGGGATTTAGAGGACAGATTCACTGGACAAGCTGGCAGAGTTGTACTGCCGTGAGATTATCAGATTACATGGTGTTCCTCTGAGCATCATATCAGATAGAGACCCGCGTTTCACTTCGCGATTTTGGCAGAGTTTGCAACAGGCCATGGGTACCGAGCTTTGATTCAGTACAGCCTTTCATCCGCAGACGGACGGAATGCCTGAGCGTACCATTCAGACATTGGAGGATTTGTTGAGATCTTGCGTTATGGACTTTGGAGGCAACTGGGAGGATCACCTGCATTTGGTTGAGTTTGCCTATAATAATAGCTATCATTCGGTTATTCAGATGGCACCTATCGAGGCGTTGTATGGTAGAGCTTACAGGACGCCCACCCTTTGGGAGGAGGTTGGGGAATCTCAGTTGATAGGTCCTCGGAGTATTCAGCATGACACAGAGATAGTCCGTGCTATCAGACGCAGGCTGTCAGAGGCTCAGGATTGTCAGAAGAGTTATGCAAATCGGAGGCGCAGACCCTTAGAGTTCTCCATGAGCGATCACGTGTTCTTACGAGTGTCGCCCACGAAAGGGGTGAAGAGGTTTGGGTTATGAGGTAAGATAGCTCTCCGCTACATTGGACCTTTCCAGATTTTGGAGCGGATTGGAGCTGTGGCTTATCGTTTGGCGTTACCACCGTCATTGGCTGGAGTTCACGATGTGTTTCATGTTTCCATGCTGAGGAAATATGTACCAGATCCTACGCATGTGTTATCGGAGGTGCCTGCCACACTTCAGCTAGATGCGACGTATGAGGAGGTGCCTATGCGGATTCTGGACCGCAAGGAACATCGGTTGAGGAATAAGACAGTTCGGTTGGTCAAAGTTGGTTGGCAGCACCACTCCGATGAGGAAGCTACTTGGGAGCTCGAGGATACGATCAAAGCTCGCTACGCTTATCTATTTACTTGAGGTGCGTATGGTTGTTTTTCATTCTGTATTCATATTATACCTGGGTTGTTAATTTCTTGTTGTTGACCAGTACTTGTTGCGGTTTATGGTTTGTGGTTGTGGATTAGTCTGGGTTGGTTTTATGGTTGACTAGCATTTTTTGTGGTTCACTAGCTAAATTTGGGGACCAAATTTTTGTTAGTAGGGGAGAATGTTAAATATCAGATTTTTAAAGAGTTGAAAAGATATTTTTAGGGGCCTAGTTGAAATATTCTAAACTTATAGGGTTTATTTGCAAAAATGCCAAATCAAATATAAAAAAAACCCTAAAGCCCTAACTGCCCTCATCTCACCCGAAACCCCTCTCCTCTGCGCCAACTTCCCCTATGCGAAACCGCTCGCCGCCGCCGAGACCCGACGCCACAGCCGCTCGTCGCCGCCGAGATCCCCTCCTTCCCTTCTCCTTCTTCTTCTCCGGTGCGCACGAGCAGAGCACCGTCGCCCTCGCGAGAATCCCTAGCTGACACTGCTGTCGTGAGCCGAGGAAGCACCGCCTTGTTTAGCTTCCCGTCCTTGGTTTTCCTCTCCGGCCGAAACCAAGGTAAGGGTTAACTAGTGGGTTGGTTCTCTAAGTGTTGATCTTGAATGGTTTCAAATAAAAGATAGTAGATGAGATGGATTGCTTTTGGATCATGGTTCTTCCGGTTGGGTTTTGTTCTTGGCTTGTTGGTTTCGGATTCTTGGAGAGCAATTTAATTATTGAATTAGAGTCCATTGTATATTTCTTTGACATGGACTTATTTAGAAATAATTCAGCAGAACCGCAAATGAGCACAATAATCATTGTTTTCACAATATTAAACGAGGATGGAGAAATGTAACAATTGTTTGTTGTAGAATTGTATCAAATATTTAAACTAAATAGTATACTATAAAAATATCATGATTTTCTCTAATCACAATAATTAAATTGCTCTCCAAGAATCCGAAACCAACAAGGCAAGAACAAAACCCAACCGAAAGAACCATTATCCAAAAGCAATCCATCTCATCTACTATCTTCTATTTGAAACCATTCAAGATCAACACTTAGAGAACCAACCCACTAGTTAACCCTTACCTTGGTTTCGGCCGAAGAGGAAAACCAAGGACGGGAATCCAAACAAGGCGGCGCTTCCTCAGCTCACGACAGCGGCGTCGGCTAGGGCTTCTCGCGATGGCGCTTTGCTCGTGCACACCGGAGAAGAAGAAGAAGGAGAAGGGGAGGAAGGGATCTCGGCAGTGATGAGCGGTTGTAGCGTCGGGTCTCGGCAGCGGGGAGCGGTTTCGCATAGGGGAAGTTGGCGCAGAGGAGAGGGGTTTCGGGTGAGATGAGGGAAGTTAGGGATTTTTTATATTTGATTTGATATTTTTGCAAATAAACCCTAAAAGTTTGGAATATTTCAACTAGGCCCCTAAAAATATCTTTTCAACCCTTTAAAAATCCGATATTTAACATCTAGTGTCGGAAGACCTTGTCTATTATCTGTTGATAGGTTGCCCCTGCATTGCGCAACCCAAACGACATAACGTTATAGTAGTAGGTACCATCTGCCATAACGAAACTAACCTTTTCTTGGTCTACACGAGCGAGAGGAACTTAGTGGTATCCTTGGTAAGAATTCAACATTGAAATAAAATCACAGTCAGAGGTAGAATCCACTAGCCGATCAATCTGAGGCAAGGGGTAGTAGTCTTTAGGGCAGACTTTATTTAAATATCTAAAATCAATACACACCCACATTTACCCCCGGGCTTAAGGATAAGTACTACATTAGCCAACTAAGTCGGGAGTTGAACTTCTCTTATGTGTCCAGCCTTCAACAACTTGTGACTTCTTCTCTGATGATCTTGTCCTCCTGAGGGGCGAAATATCTTCGCCTTTGCTTCACCGATCGAGCTCCCGGGGTTATGTATAGGCGATGTGTGGCCAAAGCAGAGGGGCTCCCTTGATCTCTTCGGTAGCCCACGCAAACACATCTCGATGGTCCTTCAAGCAGCTGATCAAATGGCTTTTCAGCTCCGGGGTGAGGTCAGCCGCTATCCTTGTGATTGCTCCCGTTTGCAGAGGATGAATCTGGACCTCTTCACTTTCGACCTCCCTATGATCCTCCTTGGATCCTTCTTCTTCCCGAGGGTCAGTGAGGTCAATTTGTAGTGCTTCATGTGCCCTCGAGTTCTTGCTAGCTTTCGACCTGACCTCCTCGGTGTAGCATTGTCGGGAAGCCAGCTAGTCCCCTATGACCTAGGCCTCGAGTTGCACTACACCGGGCTTTCAACCTGACCTCCTCGGTGTAGTGCAACTCACCTTCATCAATTTGCATCTAGTCAAGAGCCGCCTTATACAGGATATTCACTGAACTACCTATATCCACAAAGCTGCATTTAATCTCGTAATTAGCTATGTGTGCGAGGATTACCAGTGCATCTTCGTGGGGAGCTTCCATGTCCTCCAGATCATCGGGGCCTAACGAAATGATCGAGCCTTGGCACTTTTCTCTGCTGGTCCCGATGGCATGGTTCTCCAGCCAACGGGCATGGGCCTTCCTCACCCGATAAGAGTCTCCCCCAGTAGGTCCTCCGGAGATCACTCCAACATGGCCTGACGGAGGCCTTGCCCTTCTTGGGATCTCTTTCGGGGGAGATAGATTGGTGGGCGCTATCTCCTGACTCCTTCCTCTTGAATGCGATCGGGATCGCCGCCCGGCTCTCTCATCCCCTGGTTGTCGTCGACGAGGGGAAAGGCTTCGCCGAGGGGATCGCCATCGGGGTCCCGCTCTGTTCCACCATTTGCGGGGCTTGGCATCCACTTCCTGAGCTCTCCTCTTCTTCAGGGCAAAGCACTCTTTGTGGAGTGTGTTGTACTGCCGTGGAAGTCACAGTACTTCTTCTGTGGCTCAGGCTCCTAGGTGTTGACCGTCTCCACTAGCCTTTTCTTACCATCCCAGTGGTCTCTTCCGGGGCGAGGATCCTTTGCCTAGGTCAGTGCGGGTGGTTCTATTCTCTTGGCTCATACCAAGATCTGCAAAGGGGCTCCGGCTGGGTCCTTGTGGCGAGCGTGTTGTACCTCTTCGACGTTGACGTGTTTGATGGAGCACCCCAGTAAATCGTCGAAACTGGTCGGCGGCTTCTTCACCAGTGATCGAAAGAAGTCGCCTTCGGAGAGCCCTTGAATGAAGGCGCTTATGAGGTTCTCCGACATAGGCATTGGCACATCTTGCGCCACCCGATTGAACCACTAGATATAATCCTTGAGTGGTTCTTTTGCCTTCTGCTTGAGGGCAAACAGGTTCACCGCCGTCTCCTGATATCGACGGTTGTTGGCGATGTTGTGCAGGAAAGCGGTTCTAAACTCCAGGAAGGAGTTTATAGAACCTTGGGGTAGCCTCTGAAACCATCTCTGTGTGGCCCCTGACAAAGTGTTCAAGAACACCCGACACTTCACACCATCTGTGTACTAGTGTAGGAGGGTCGCGTTCTCGAAGTTGCAGATATGGTCGTCTGGATCTGTCTTCACGTCATAGTCGGCAATTCCTGGACCACGGAATTGCTGAGGCATGGGATCTTCTACGATGTCAGGGGAGAAAGGAGTTGAAGGTGCTTTCAGGAGGGCCTAGGGTCCCTCGTTCTTCCCCGGTCCTTCCTCCTATCGTAAATCACTGGAGACTACGGAGTGTGCTCTCTCCAAATCATCCAAGGAATCTCATCGGGGCGTTGGAGTTGTCATTGCCGGTCCTGCCGATGGCAAGACTGCCCTTTGGTTGCGGTGGTGTGAGGCAGACATTCTTGGAATCTCGCCTTGCTCTGAAACCGCTCGTCGCGATGTGCCTTGCTCGATCTGGTGTTGTTCCAACGCTCCCTTGATGGCGTTGGTGACTAGGAGAACCAATTCCTCTCTCGTCAAGATGATGGGTTGTCCCTCTAGATCTGCCATCACAGTGCTTCTTCTGGTGCTTTGATTTGGTTTTCTACAGATAACATCAGACTTGTTCTGGAAGGGAATCGACATGTACGGCAAATCATTGAGGTGCGGCCCACGAGGATAGTGATGAGGAGAAGACGATCACGCCCTACGAAATCAACAAGTGCGTTAATGGGAACACACCGGAAGGTTTTCTAGCGGAGCCCACTCCTACGCTCAAGTCAGGAATCACAGTTATCTCAGGAGGACAACGAGGAAGTAGAATTGTCTTAAGTTTGGAAATCTTTTTTTCTTTTTTACCTAGGTGCCGAAGCACTATATATACCTGAGGGCTTAGTCACACGTGTCTCCACGTTCTCCTCTACGTTCCCTAATCATCAGTTACGTGATAACTTTTAGGTAACGACCGCTGTGATCATTAAGGCCTTAATTGGCGCGTGTAGCAGGCAATAATTATCCAACGACTTTCTTGATCTGAAAAGAGGAACGACTACTTAAAGTCGGGCTATATGATGTATTAATCTTCGGACTCCGCTCTCTCGAGTTGGTCTTGGAGTCTCCTCTCCCGGGGTGATCTCGGGCATCTGTCCTCCCGAGGTGGTCTCGGGAGCCTACGGTCCGGCATGACCTCGGGCATCTGTCCTCTTGAGGCGGTGTCCGGAGCCTACGACCAGGCATGACCTCAGGAGTCTGTCCTCCCGAGGTGCTCTCGGGAGTCCGACCTCGACAGTCGGGTTCGGTAGACCCTAACACGTAGCTTCCCTATGTCATGTGTCAACCCTGGAATGCTCAACCGATCAATTATAGTTTAAAATATGGATTAGAATATAATGTCTAAAACATACAAATATTATAGTTTGAATGAATATGGGTAACACTTACTAATTTAAAACTTATAAAATATAAATTTTATTAAAAAATATATAATAAAATAACCACGAGAATCTGTAATTTCAAATAGCAATTTGAGAAATATTTTATGACTTTTATATTTTAGTGAAATAAATTGTGGATTGGATTTTACTATTTTATGATTGTGGTTGTAGAAGTCTCAAAATTATCTCATCCTCTCCATCATAGAAAAGAAAATCTTATTTATTTAGTGTTTGTTGTAGAACATACATTTAGTTCCAAAACTAATATCTTGGATGAACAAAAGTAACTTTGTCTCCTAACTCTTTGTAAGCACACATTATTTGATAATTGGACAAGACAAGGCCAACTCATGCCTAAGGTTCCATGAAACCTAGGCAGAAAATTTTGTTTATGCCTGAATATATATATATATATTTTTAAATTAAAATTTTCTCTTACTCTTTTTCAATTAATTGGAATCAATAATGACGGATTTAAAATCTTTTTTTAAATAAAATATTAATTTAAAAATAATTGTTTATATAAGATTTAATTTTCTAGCTTCTCAAGATTTAAAATTAATAATTAAAATTTTATATTCAAGTTTTGAATTTGATAATAATTTTTTTTAATTGATAAAATTATTACGTAAATAAGACTTTATTAATTTCAATTTAAAAAATTTCTTTCTACTGAAGCTATACTATTAGGTATGATCAATTATATTCTATAAGTCATCCATATATTAGGAAAAGAATTTAATGACAAAATTGTCATTTTGCCCAAACACTATATAAAAATCACTTAGGTTTTTCCTAATGATATTTGGGTCCATCTATGATTTATCATTTGAATAGAACAATAAAAATCATCTCGTTATTCACTTTTATCCCAAAGAAATATTACTATTTCTATTTTCTAGCTAGTATACCAATGAACAATAAAAAATATCAAATTACTATGAATAATTCTAAATTAGATACTATGATTAATAAAAATCTAAAGTTCCTAATACGGATGAGCAAATAGCAAATATTCATCATCATACGAAAACTGAAAAAAAAAAAAGGAAAAAAAAAGATATTTAAAAAGAATATCATTCTATTTTGCATTTGTACGGATAAAAATTCATAATTCATGTTTTGATCGTGGAAAAAAAAGTAAAAAGAAAAAATATTATCGACGAGGGAGGAGGACGCCCTCTGAGAAAATTATTGATGAGGGAGGGAGGAGAAAGGCAAAGCATTGATGAGAGAACCAGATCACGATCGCTAGGGTCTTTTTTTTTTTTTTACAAAGGGGCCGCGCACGCGCGTATCCCCCTCTAACACAAATTATGACGTCCACTCTCCCACTTGGGGAGATGGTAAACCAACGCCCCTCCTAAGTGCAATGGAGGCCGTTGATTTAGGCCACGAGCCTTCGTGATCACCCGTCGACCCCGTCCAGGTAAGTATCGCTAGGGTTTTTTTAGAGGTATTGATAATGCAACTATTAAGGGATGAATAGTTGATTAGGTAATAGGTCTCATAAATAAGGCATATAGTTAAATAGATTAATAAATAAATTCTATTAATATCTATAAAACAAAATTTTTATTATAGTACCATGTGACATTCACAGAGAGCTTACGATTCCCACCTAAACCAAATAGGTTTTAGATTTTTTTAATTTTCTTTTTTCCCTCTATTAGCCTTCCTCCCCTAACCCTAAACAATCCCTTTCTATGCTCTGCCACCGCCACCTTTGTCGCTGTCTCCTTCGATTCTCCCATCGTCTCCTTTGATCCGGTCATCTACATTGTCGCCCTCTCCTGTGCCACCTTCTCCTTCAATTCTGCAGAGATCTCCTTCGATCCAGTCGTCTACGGTTCCACCCTCTCCTGTGTCGCCATCTCCTTCGATTTTGCAGAGGTTTCCTTCGATCCGGTCGTCTACAGTGCCGTCCTCCCCTTTGCCGCCTTCTCCTTTGATCCTTCAATGAAGCAATCTTTTTATCCTCACCTCAACCCCGGACAGGATGCCTACATATACAAGTAGGCTTCCTTATTGTTGCTATTTTTTACACAATAAAAGAAGACAAATTGAAAGGGTTGCTACATGTACATTATAGTTTCATAGCATCATTTTTTTCCATATTGATGATACGCACAAATCTGAAATGTTCATTTGACATTTCTTTTAATTTTGGTCAAACATTAATCGAGTATAATTGCTTTTAATACTTTAAACTTTGGCTTAATATCACCTTTAAATTCATATTAACGATTATGCATCGTTACCTTGATTTTTTATGAGGACTTTAGAAAACCAAACACACCCTCACAGTGAAATCTAATAACTGTATAAGGATTTCAGTTGGTCGATTCTCTAAAATCAAATGATTTAGGAACTGTTTTCACTATTGCTTCATGGGAAATACACCATAAATTCAGAAAATTCAAATCAATCAAGTATAATTTCTTTCCATATAGTTTATTTGTGAATAGGTTTATTTTAATACGTATTTTAAGTTCCAAAGCATCCCATCACTAGAGTATGATGAATAGGGTTATTTTTTATTTGCTTTTAAGTTTCAATGCATCTGATTACTATTTTCTTAATGAACAGGAATATTTATATTCATCTTTTAAGTTTCAATGCATCTCATCACTTACAGCCACCATCTTTAAAAGTATATATATGTATATTTTTTTCCTTTTAAGTTCCAATGCATCTAATAATTATTTTGTTTGTTATAGCTTTTATTTGTATTTATCTTTTAAGTTCCAATGTATCCAATGTCTGTTTTCTCAGTTAATGAAGGTTAATTTCTGATTGAACATTAGTTAATGCTTGTTACTGGTGTGTTATTTATCTTAGGTATATGAGTTGACTGCATGTCATAATGTGCCTTAGTTTGAAATTTGAATTTCAAAGGGACAGTTTGTTTTTTGATCTTCTGCTTTATGACTTTAACCATGACAAATCAGTACTATTTCTTTTTCTATCTATATGTCTTATCAATTCTATATAATTCGCTGTACATGTTTCCTATTACTAAACCGATGACATTATTTTTTTCAGGTATGATTTGGTTAAAGATATTAATGTTGGTCCTGAGCATAAAGTATAGATGGTCAAGGCTAGAGTCATTAGACTTTGGAGAGTTACGTCTTTCACAACACCTGGCCCAAAACCTCCTGTTGAAATGATGTTGCTAGATGAATTGGTTTAATATTTTCTTTCTAATTGTCCTTCATTATTATATTACTTTGGCCATTTTTATGTAACGATTAATTTTTTTTACTAATGTTTAGAGACATCGTGTACAATGTACCATTAAAAATTGTCATGTGTCTTTCTTTGAAAATTTCATCACAAGCCAATCAAAGCAAATTTTAGATCGCATCCACATCCACATCCACTACCCTTATAAAACTTATGATCACCAATAATATTTTATATTATAAAAAATAATACTATATCTTATATTGACATGAATCCATGATGGAATAAAATTATTTTTCATTTTAATTTTTTATTTAATAATAAAAATTGACATATATATATTATCACTAAATATGTTTTTTGAATTGGTAAGATTCCCGTGTATCGCACAGGTATTACACTAGTTGGGTTTTATAAAAGGCAGTAGATAGAATTTTAAATGAAAATAAGAGAATGTAATTAATATGGAAATAAGAGATGGGTGGAAGGTGTAAATGGAGAGTGGGAATCGAAGTAGCATACATGCCTGCTTGATACAACGTTAAATTAAAATTGATGGCTCAACAATTAAAGTTTTATAAAAAAAAGGATAACTCATCCATTTCAAAATTTGTAATAATAATGAGCCCCAAGTTTTTCGGGACCCAAGACATAGGCCTTGACCCAAACCTAGGACAAGAATTGCAAAAAGAATATAAGCAAGGGTGGAGCCATGTCTTAGGTTACCCAGGCTTTAATCTAGGGCCATTGGCATTGAGAAAGAACAGCAACTCAGATTTGCGGCTAGAGAAAAAAAAATATTAGAGAAAGAGGAAGGCAACCCGGCGGTATTGGCGATCGGAACCCATAGCTCGGGATCAGTTTGGGTAGATCAACCGTTTTGGTTTCACTATTGAATTAAGGAATACAATTTTCAGATAATAAGGTATAAGAGTTTGATATTGAAGGAACTACCATTATAGAAATAAAAATGCAAGTGAGTAACAATATCACTTCCTAAGATAATAAGGGTTAAAAGATAAATAAATTATGTTAACTTTGATTCTCTTACACATAAGAGACATAAGAGGATCAATAAGCCACTTATTTAAGTTCAAGTTTTTAAATTATTTTTTCCAAATTTAATTTTTTAAATATTATTTAAAATTAAAATAAAATTAATAATTTGAACCATTGAAAATTAGTGACTTGAACTGTAACTGACTGTTCTAAACCATGAACCTAAATCGCCTTTGATGGTTAGGATTAAGGGTAAACTATCGAATAAATAATTTTGAACCGTTGAACCAATGATTTTGAAATGTGATCCAAACTGGTTACACACGGCGCTCGTGTAATTTCACTAGTGTTTCCTAACAACTAGCGTTGCTAAATTACTTGACGGATGAGATCGATGTTTCATCCATATCAATATAAAATTACATAAGATAATTTAAGTTTTTAACTTCGATAATTATATATAAATTGTGTTAATCGAACTCAAATGGCTGGTGGTGGTATAGGAATCAGACTGTGCGCTTAAATGATTAGTCCACAAAAGTACCAATTACTTTAACCTTTTGACTTCAGTTAATTATCAACACGTATATATCCACCTCCCCTACTCTTGGCTTTTTCTTAACATAAGAGTAAATCAATTCTTTTAAATATTTACGTACATTACGGCAACCAATTTTAAGAAAAAGAGCTCAAAATTACTCTCTTCCTTCCCTCAAAGAATAAGAATTGCTCTTTTATCCCTAGCGTTCATCTACTTCAGTTCTATTCCTCTCAAATAAACACAATCAAATTAACTTCAGTATCAAATAATTAAATATATATGAACTATCATTTGCAATATGCCAAAAGCTGCTCCTGGCACAAACCTTCGCAAGCAAATCTTATCCTGAAGAAGTATCTCATTAGATAAAAAAGGCTAGCTTTAAGAAGAAATTTTCAGTCAATTTACTATTAATATAACATAATGATGTAGCAATTACAAAAGGTTGATGCTTGTGTACGTGTCCATGGGTCAAGAATTTCAGTCAATAAATTGACGAATCAAAGCCATATATATAGCCACCGACCAGCAGATTCGGACTGAATTAATATTATTCTACTATTGTTGTAGTCAAGCATTCAAAAGATAAATAAGGATAAGTTCGAATTTTAATAAGGACGATTTTGAAGTGTACATAAACTCGACTTTGAATTTATTTAATAGACGAATTAGGAGGTAGATCCCGATCTCCAAAATTAATCGATAAAATCCGGACATGTAAATTACCAAAAAGAATTAATATTATAATTAATCTGCTGGTATGCCATTAGCAAAGTCACCATTATCAACTAATATCTGGTGACGTGCTGAAATCTTATAGCTCCACGTGGTTCGTACGGTCAAAAGTCATAGTGAGTTATTAGTCAAAGTCAAGATAGACCAAACGTAATAAAAAAAAAAATTGGACTCATCGAGATGAGATTCAGGTTTGATCGAATCTGATCAACACACTCATCCCAACGAATAGAATTTGCCTGAAGACAATGTTCCTATTTAGACTTGGTTTCAGTCACTGACATTCTCCATGTCTTGGTCTTAGTCGTTGACATCTTCTCTGTCTTAGTCTCAGATCTCACCATCCTCCATATCTCGGCCTCAATCGTTATAACCTTCATGTCTCGGCCTCAATGATTGACATCCTCTTTGTCTCAGTCTCAGACACCGACATCATCCATATCTCGGTCATAGTTGTCGACACCCTCTACATCTATCTCAACCTTAGATCATGGCATCATCCATGTCTCTACCTCAGTCACCGATATCCTATTTTTCTTAGCCTTAGATATCGTCATCATCCTTGCCACAGCTTTAGTCGTCGACTTTGTCTATCTTTAAGGTTACACAACATTAATGCCATTTCCTTCCAAGTTGTGGCTACATGTGGAGTTTGTTGCTATATTGTTGGGGTGTGGTTAGATACTTGGGAGGCCACTGGGATATGTGGATGGCAGAGGATGAGAGGCCACAACTGATAGCAAAACAAGATAATGACAGAGTACATTGGTAATTAGGGGTATATGGTGTGATTACGCTTTGTAATTGAATTGGGTTTGTAAGTGTGTTTGATAGTGATGTAGATTGGTGGCCATATACACACACCAACTCATCGATGGTACCATGAGTATCCTCTCCAATTTGGCAAATGTCTAGACAAGATGAGTAGGAACCAGCGATATCATTGGTTCTTGTATATTGTCAATGATATACATTTACCCTTTTCATCAAAAAAAAAAAAAAAAAAAAACATTGACACTATTTCCTCATTCATCTCGTGATCAAACCCACATTAAACCCTCGTTGGTGAGGCCAGTTTCCCAAAAGATATAAACAACGATGATGAATATTCTAGAATGTGTGGCACTAGATGAATGGAGAGGTGGTCAGGTGATTGTCAGATCTAATTTCTTAGAGGCCCTCCTTCAAACACATGGCACCAAATGAAAGAAGGGGAACCTAATGGCTATCGGACCTGGTCCCCCACTATCCCATATGAGGATGATGCAGTATCAAATGTGAAGATGTTCTTTTGGTAGCTATATAAACCCTAAAGAAGGTAAGTACAAAAAATCATGAAGGTTGGACTCTCACACACATTTTCTTTATTTTTTTAATAAAAGACCATTTATTCCTAAAAAGGAAAAATCATATTAGAAGGAGGGTCAAATCTGACATTCTAATACAGCATTACATGACTCCAACCTCTTTACAAGTATCTCTCTATGGGATAAACAAAATATATCAACTCTACAATTATCCACCACACCTCTCACAAGCTTTACAAAGACATCACAAAAGGACTTGAACAACATATTGTCCATTGCAGTGTCACACATTTTCTTTGGTTTCACTAAGCTTTCTCTTACTACTTCTTCTTCCTTCTATAACTTTATACCCCAAGCAAACTTTAACTTGAGTATTAGAGTGGCCTACCAAGATCCCTCCTTAGCATCATTCTAACTCTCTGTTGAATTGCTTTTTAGGTCTCTTATCCTCTTCATCGACGATCTCCGAAGAAAGTGCACTTCAGCCCATTCATTGACTAGAGTCTTAATCATCTATGATATTTGGCCGAAATAAATTAGCATCGTCTGTGGGAAGTCTGAGTCAAGAAACAATAATGGTTAGCACTAGAAGAACTACTAACAACCGTGACTCAGTCAGAGAAAGAAGTTGCAATGAAGTAATGGCCATGACACAATAAGTACTCGTCCCTCAGCTGCTCCATGAAAAGTAGGAAGCTCAAATCATACCTGGCCAACCCAAATAGCAGTTGACTTAGTAACTAAACAACCATGTTTTCGGCATGCCACTCAAAGGAAAAATTGATCGCATGTCTCATCCAGAACAACGATGTTTTCGCCTAGTCACCTCATGAAGTCACCGGCGTGACACCCACCATGATGGAGCATCGCCTCAACATCCTTTCAAAGTCTTGGCCTGTTCAACAAAAGAAGTGACACTTCACACTAGAACAAGATAAAGTGATTTGCTATGAAGTTACCAAGCTCGTAGATGTAGGACATATCGCGAGGTCTAGTTCCCATCTTGGTTGGTGAACTTGGTCCTAGTAACCATGCAGGGAGGCAAATGACGGGTCTACATTGACTTCCAGGACCTTAATAAAGTCTGTCCTAAAGACTATTATCCACTCCTCAGGATCGATCAACTAGTCGATTCGACCTTCGGACGTGAACTTATTTGCATACTAGGTATATATTAGGGGTATCATCAAATCCCTTTAATCATAGAGGACCAAGAAAATGTTAGTTTCACCACCTCTAATGGGACCTTCATATTGAGGAGCCTGATGCGGTGCATGCTAACACATGTTTCATAAACTGCATAGTGGAAGATAAAAATATAATAATTCCTAATTATAACATCGCACGCATACAAGGATACAACATTGCCAGACATGATCATAAAATAAAATTTTCTAAAATTATTTTTATTCTAGGTATACCTGATGGATAACACGAAGTGGAAAGGACATCACCTAGCAAACTCAACATAGTTTGCCTCCACTCGTATCCATACCAATTTATCATCAAGACAGCTTTACAAAGCCACAAGTCATTCATCTCCGATTGGCAAGGTTCTGAGAACCGAACCAGACATCGAACTGGTCGGAGCAAGGGTTCAGAGGTTCAACCAGTTTAACCGGGGGTCCAACTGATATATAATAAAGCATGTATTTATATAAATATATGAAACTAACAACTTATCCAACTACTTTATTCAAGATTAGATCAACTAGCTCGAGCATGTGATATATTTTTGTCAGCAACTCAGTATAGTATTCTTGAAAAAAAAGATTAGTTTCAAAGAAAAATTCAAGTTTAAAACCATTGGATTCAAGCAATCTAGATACGAATTGAAAAATCATATTAGAAGTTAAAACTATATCACAATAGCATTTGTTCACCGATAAACACTTAAACAGGGGACACTAGTAAAGCACATGCAAAATTACACATCCAAATATGTCATATATTGCTGCCTTCATATGCCAGCACGATGACGCAATGAAGCTGGAGATGGGGCGAGGCTAGCGGCGACGAGACGAGGCTAGCGGAGGCAGGGCGGCGCGGCAAGGCTGGTAGAGGCAGGGTGACGCGGCGAGAGGCTAGCGGCGGTGACTCTCTTGCAAGCAAATAGCATATTTGTTCGTTTTGGACTTTGGGTGAAAGCAAACTAGGTTTTTGACATTCTATTTTTCAATTTTCATTTTCAGTAAGAAAGCAAAACTGAAAAAGGAAAAAAAATCAAAAAATGAAAAATAAAATAAACCAAATCGGTTTGACCGGTTTTTTCGGTTCACCGGTTCGCGCCCGGTTCAGAACGGTTCACATCCGGTTCTTGAATAGCCGATTTTCAGAGTCTACTCGGACCGGAAATCTAGCTGGTTCCCGGTTCAACCGGTCTAACCGACCAGTCCGGTCCGATTTTCAGAACACTGCTGATTGGTTCTAGCCAAGGGTGGAGATGATGCGATCTGAGAGAAGGATCATGGGGAGAAGAGTAATCCAAGAGGTTGTTGTCTGGCATTTAGAAGGTGTTGTCCGGTACCTTTTCATTATTGTCTGACAGTCATATGTTCGCTCTCGACAAGGTATAAGGTATCTAGATGTGTCGGGGTTCAATGTTTTCTTGCTTGAAACGAGGCAAACGAAAGCTGGGAAGGGGCTAGATGTCGGCGGATAGAATCTGTCCACTAATTCCAGCAGTTAGGTAGCAAACCTGCTGGCTAGAGCTGCTACTCTAGTAGCCTCCTACTGGAAGGTGGGATGGTTGGCTAGTGGTCTTGCGCAGTGCCATAAGGAGGAGTACCTCCTTTAGTGGCAACGACTAGAGAGGAAGAGAAGGATAAGAGAGGAAAGGGTTTTGGAAACTATTTCCAAAACCTAAAACCAATTTTGTTCCAAATAGAATTCCTCTTATTATTTTATTTCTCTCCTATCTATATGTGTATATAGATCTCTCTAACGGTTTGAAGAGAAAACTCAAACCCAACCCATTAAGGCTTAACCAAAGTTTATCCCATTAAACTTTTGGTTTGGTTCAAAACCAAAACAATTGGTTCATGAATCAAACCAATTTAGTTCATGACTAAACCAAGAATTAGTCTAACTCATCTACGAGAGACATGGGTCATCCGTGCTTTCATTCCGATAAAATATATTTTTAATATTTGCCCTTCATTTAGTCCAACCAAACTTTGTCTATCTCTAGATTTGAGAATCTAATTTTCAAACCAATTTTAAGTCCTTCGGATAAACTCATGTTGTGTGTTACCTTATAGGTTCCCGATTATGTTGGTCGTTCATAATTAACCATTAATTATAGATCGATCATGAGTGACACCTAGTAATACATCATAATCCCCAATTGATCAAAAATCATAGTTGATTTCAGAACTACTTCTGAACCTTTTAACAACTACAGTTAGTCATCTCTTATTTCATTCACTCATCTTATATCTACTTGGTTCATGACATAGTCTATGTGTCAGTCCCCACTAGGTTGACTGTGTCACACCTAGCTCAAGTAATACTTCCTTGTCCTACAGATTTAAAGTACTCAGTCATGTGTTCAAGAGTCTCATACTCATAACATGTGATGCTTTGGTCAAAGACTTTGAATAACAATCTTGAATGACATAGTGTATATGTCTCATCGTAAGGAGCGGTGAATCTTTTGTTGGCTATCCAAACACCTTCGAGCACTTTGACTTATACTCAATCATCCCGGGACCACACCTCCACAAAAATGCTTACTTAAGATGTGAAAGTATAAGTCTCCATGACCAAGATGACTTGAATATCTCAAGTCGAAGAAAACTTATACTCAAGCTATAATGAGATCTTTATTGACATATCTATATATGTAGAGAACCATATGAAGTCTTACAGAAAGTCCCTCCAATGAACCAATTACCATAACTAGCATCTATGTTTAACCCTCAACATCCCAATGTCTCCAGCTAGTGAGAAACAACTGTTTGATTGGATCAAGAAGTCTAACTCATGCTAGTCTCACAAAATTGATGATGTTCGAATACATCAATTCATCGATTAGAGAAGATTTCATTACATTTATAAATATACATAGAGATGTTCACTAGTCATTATCCAATCATGAATTCTCTCATGCTATGAATCGTATTGTAGATATTTAGTAAGTGAGTTTAATATCCAATCATATATATTAATATGTATACCCAAATAGTGAATCTTTATTTATCTAATAAATAGTACATACTATAAGACGATTTCCTTATGACACCTCTCAAATATAACATTTCTATTATAGAGTTATATCATTCAGACTAAAGAATATAGGAGCTATCTATCAACGTCTTATAGATCGGGTCTTCAAGAACTAGATCAACCGCAATGTTGAGGTCTACATGGATGACATACTGACCAAGTCAGCTCAGGCTTGGAACTTGATCATTGACATCTAGGGTATATGTAGCACCTTACAAAGATATGGCCTCAAGTTCTACCCAGTCAAATGCTTATTCGATATCTAAAGTGGTCATTTCCTTGGCTATGTTGTCACCGAGCGAGGGATAGAGACCAATCATGAGAAAGTCTAAGCCCTACAGAATATGGCTTCCTTGAGGAACACTAAGGAGGTCCAAAGGCTAGTCGGGCGAATCACAATACTGTCGCAGTTCATCTGTCACCTATAGGTAAAGAACCTTCCATTTCTAAAAAATGTAAGACAATCCTGATTTTCATGGGATGAGAAATGCAATCATACTTTCACTGATCTCAAAGCATACATTACAAACCTGTCCATTCTGTCTAAACCTGTCGTGGGATAGCCTCTATGGCTATACTTGTTAGCTTTTGAAGGATCCTTTGGCTTGGTTTTAGTGCAGCAAGAGGGCATTATTCAACTACCCATCTACTTCTCAAGCCATTCGATTAAAAACGTCGAGACCTGGTACTCCATGCTGGAGAAATTTGCTTTGGCATTAGCACTGACTGCCCATCATCTTCAACCTTACTTTCTTTCGCATCTCATCATGGTGCTCACTAATAGTACCTTAGGCCTCGTGCTAACCAATCTAAAAGCTTCTAGATGCTTGATCAAATTAATCACTAAACTCAACGAATATGACGTCCAATATCAGCTAAGGATGACTATCAAGGCTCAAGCCTTAGCCGCCTTTTTAACTGAAATGTCTGGCCTGGAATCGCAAGAGACCTCGAAGATTTTTATTATTGGATTGGCCACCAAGAAGGGAAGTGAAGTCGAGTGTGCAGAAAGAAGTCCTAGCGAAGGGCTGCTAGGCGCTGAAGACCTGGCGAAAGACTGCTAGGCACTTAGCGAAGGGATGCTAGGAGTTGAAGACCTGGCGAAGGACTGCTAGGCACCTAGCGCAGGGCTGCTAGGAGTTGCAGACCTGGCGAAGGACTGCTGGGCATCTAGCGAAGGACTGCTAGGCATCAAAACCCTAAAACCTGGCAAAGGGCTGCTGGGAACCTAGCGAAGGGCTGCTAGGAGTCTAAGACTTGGCGAAGGACTGCTAGGCACCTGGCGAAGGACTGCTTGGTACCGAAGACCTGGCGAAGGGCTGCTAGGCACCTGGCGAAGGACTTCTGGGCAAAAGTCCAACCGGAGGAGCCAGTTGGCAAAAGGTAAATTCTCCTGAGAGGAGTAGGTGAGGGCGCGTTCCCCGTCGAGGGAACAATAGGTGTCGGTTCGACCTAGGGTTCAATTTGGGAGACCCGAAGTCAGAACCAAGACAGCTAAGGCTGTATAAACCTAACATTTCTTGCCTTGTTTGTTGTGGAACTAACCTTGGATGCAGGGACCAAAGGAACATGTTTCTGCAGCTCAGAACGCTCCAAAGGAGAGGGACAGCAGCTGGGCTAGGCGCCCGGGAGGTCCCGAGCGCCCAAGGTCAAAGGCAAACAACCAATTGAGCAAGAATCGCTTCGGAAGCTCACTGGGCCAAGCGCCCTCAAGCTCCCGGGTGCCCTGATGGTCCCGGGCGCCCTGGATGCCTCGGGTGCCCCGTCCAAGAAAAACAAGTGATCGAAGCGAATTCAAGTGAGAAGCCAGCAGACCAAGTCAACTGGGGCGCCCCCAGTGTCCCGGGCGCCCCCGTCAGCTCCGAGCCCAATTTTGGAGGGATAAGCGCTGACCGAGCTTCGGATGAGAGTTCTCGGATCCGAAGGCAGGTGCAGGCGCACCCAGCGTCCCGGGCGCCCCCAGAAGTGCTATAAAAGGGGCTCGACCCCTAAGGCTTCATTACACACTTTTCCAACGCCCCAACGCTCTTCGCTCAAGCGCTCTGCTCCAGAAACAGCTGATCTCGAGATTCTAGCACCGACGACGACCCTCCGCACCGAAGTACAATCTACACCGGGTGTCGGTAACGAAGAGTTAAATTGTTCTTTTTACTGCACTACTACTGTATAAATCTCTGTAAAACTTTGCGCATTATAGAATTGCCCGCAGTAAACGGTCAAGGACCGTGGGCCTTGGAGTAGGAGCCGACCGCGACTCCGAACCAAGTAAAAATCCTTGCATTCTGTGTGTTTGTTTTAATTTTCGCTGCGTGTTCTCTTACTTTTAATCTGAAACATTTTCACGATATTCACCCCCCCCTCTATCGTGTTTTCTCGATCCAACAAGTGGTATCAGAGCGGGGAAGCTCAAATTTGTTGCAACCACCAATTTGAGAGTTTTTCGGATTTTTGAAATTATTATTATTTTTTTAATCTTTCTCGTTAATCGAGTTTTTCGCCTTTTCAATTTTGAATTCTCATTTTTTCATCATAAGTTAGAATTGATAAAACAATCAATTTTTGAAAAGTTGTCATAAATTTTTTTATTATTATTTTAATATTTTTCTCGAAATTCGTGATACTTTAATTCGAGCAAAATTTTCAACTTTGAATGCTTATTTCTTTTCAGAATTGACAAAAGTAACATTTTCAAAAATTTGTCATAATTGTTTTTATTTTATTATTCTACCTCGAAATTTGTGCAATATTTTTGTTTGGCTATTTCTTCCTTCTCCCACACTACTAATCCAAGACCAAGTCTTGGTACATTTTTATTACTTCTTTTCTGTACGAGGTTAAACTAAATGACCAACCAAGAGTGGAACAGTGCCCGTCCACCGCTGTTCTCCGGCGAGAACTTCAATTATTGGAAAAGTCAAATGGAGTTTCATCTGAAGGCTCATATGGACATATGGATGATCATTCAAATAGGGTTCTCCCTCCCTACAGAAGATGGACTATCAATTACGTGGGACCAACTGGATGAACCAACCTTGAGGAAGATCGAGACAGATGCAAGGGCGACTGCAATCCTACAATGTGGCCTAACCAATGAAGAATTGAAGCGGGTCGAATCCTTCAACTGTGCCAAAGAGATGTGGGAAAAGCTAATCAATCTACACGAAGAGAGCTCCGATATTGAGATCTTAGAAGATTTTGCATTTTCAACTCAAGCACAAGTAGCTTAGATAACTCGACACCCGACGTCGAAATCGAACCAGAGTCAGACGACAGTTTTCTGAGACAAAATCGGTATCTAATTTTGAATCATTTTCTGAATTAAGATTAAATAATCAAGTTGATACTGCAATGGTCGAGGAAGGTTTAGTTTTCATTGCAGGGAAAACTCCAAGAGACCTACAAAAGAGGCCTCAACCAGTACCTGAGTCCAACTCAGACTTAGAATTTGACAACAAAGAAGGAGATCGAACCAAACTGGTCCGATTAGCTCGTGATCACTACAAGATGATAAAGAAACAAAATAGAAAGACGTCAAGTATCAAGGGGGAGATTCCCAACCGGGAATCAAAAGGTAAATTTATGATATTTAAAAATCTAATATTTACCTCAAAGAATGTAATTAATTCATATAAATTAGTTAAGGCTAATATGTTAGAAAACTTAATTCCCAACCTTGTTGATTTTAAAAAACCTGAGTATTATTTCAATTATGATGTGACTTAGATAACTTTTTCTTTGTTTGCTTGTTTATTTTCTTTTGCAATCTTAATTTTTTTTTCTTTCTTAGATTTAGGATTGGTTAGATTAAGGAAAAATGATTAAATTGAAACTTGAACAACCTAGTATTAGGACAAGGTTTGATGATAGTACGTTAGGGAAGCCTGACTAAGGAGTCAGGTAGGGTAAGGAGTACCCTATTTGGTCTTTTTATTCCGATGGAACTAGCCGAAGCTACCTCTCCGAATCCTAAGCTAGTTAGACCAAAGTTTCTCAGAAAGAAATTTGAAAATAAAATTTCTTTAAAAGGCTTTGTCTAGGAAAGGGTTGTTGATCCAATAAGGATACGGCCAAAGAAGGCCTTTGTACCTCACCAAGACCTGGAAGCCAATTATCAAAACTTACTTTCAAATTGTCATTTGTTAAACTTGAATCTAACACAAGCTTCAATCAAATCATAGCTTTTAATTTAAATTCAAAAATAAAATTTAACGCATCTCACAAAACAGATAAGGATACCTTGTTTTATCACTTAGAAATGGGTGAGATGCTCAGGACCTAAAAGTTTAGTCCAACCCAATCAACCTTACAAAACAAATTCAACTTAATTATTCTCAACTAATTATTCTCAAAATTCAACTTAATTATTCTCAATCAATTATTTTTAAAATTCAACTTAATAATTTTTAAAAATTCAAAGTTAAAATTCTAATTAATATCAAAATCCTCAAAAATCATTTTAACTTTTAAACTAAGGTTTAATGTCTCAAAATTGCTCACCTTAGGTTTCTTTTGCTCATTTACCTAAGAATTACTTAATGTTTGTAAACATTTCTATATAAAAAACTTCTTATTCTTGAAAATTAAGTGTTGCAAAAGTCACCTTGGGTATTACCTTGGATATTTTTTTCGAAAAATGTCTGCAGTCCGGATTTTGATATTTATATATTTTTCGGACTTAAGGGTATTCTGTTTCTCTCTTGGAAATCATTTTAAAATAGAATTTCTTCTTCCTAGTTCTTTAACTTTTTCAAAGGAAGAAAAAGAAGAATTTATTTTTCAAACCACAAAAACAAAATAGTTTTCAAAAGTTGTTTTAAACTTAGTTTTTTTTCTTTTGTTTGAATCAAGCCCTAAGACTCAGAGGAGGATTAACTTGTGGTCAACAAGCCTCCTAGGACTGTGTCAGGTTTAGGGGGAGTTCAAATTAAAAGAAGAAGTTTAAAAATACTATGGTTTCAAACTATCACTTATGTTTTTCGAAAACTATGCTATCTTTTCAAAATATGTATTTCCAATACTCATTTTTTTTAAATATTAATACTTCAAAATTCACTTTAAGAATTGTGCTTGATTCTCTTTCAATTTTGACAAAACCCTAAGGGCACAAAGGAAGTCTACTTCATGATCTACAAAGACTCCTAGGAAGTGTCAAATTTAAGGGAAGTCTAAATCGAAAGAATTTATTTCTGACAATTATTTTTTTTAAATTATTAGATAATTCTTATAATTTGAATCAAACCTTAAAACTCAGAGGATTAGCTTGTAGTCAACAAGCTTCCTAGGACTTGGTCAAGTTTAGGGGGAGATCAAATTAAAAAAATTATTGAGCATTTTCAATATTATATGTTTTCATGCACTGCACTCTTAAAATCCGGTTGAAAACATAAATAATTTTTCTTTCAAAATAATATCCCTTTAAATCATTTTACTTATATATGTACCATCACTTTCAAAATTTTACTTTGGAATACTTTTAAAATCCTTTTAGAATACTTTTAAAAATAATACTTACTTGACTTTGGAAAATTTTCCAGGACACTTAGGGAAATGCACTTGTAATTAACAAGGTTTCCTAGGATTGTGTCAGACTGGAAAAGAAACCAAGTCAAGTATTATGTTTTCAAAATAAAATTAAAAATTTTTATTATCTTTCAAAAAGTACTTATATTTTTCAAAAATGCATATTATGTTTAAAAGTACTTATATTTTTCAAAATATAATGTTTTCAAAAGTACTAATACCTTGCAATGCACTAATGCTTACAAAGTACGAATATTTTTGTTGTGCAATACTAACATGTTTCAAAGATCAATTTATTCAATCTTGTTCAAAGTGAAAATGTCTACAAATACAAAATTTTTTTAAGAATTGCACAATACTTTTCAAAATGGAGTTTTGTTGATGCAATGCTTTCAAAAGTTATACTAAGTATTTTTATGTTTTCAAAACTCATAGGCTCTGATACACAATTCTTTTCTTAAAACATATTCCAAAATATAGTTCTTTATTAATATATAACCAAGGGGGAGAGCAAGAAAGAGAGAAAGGGATTTTTTTTCTCTTTTTCAAAAAGCAAAGCAAAGCAAAAATTTCTAAATACTTCAAATTGTTTTTAAGTGCTATTGTCAAAATACCTCAAGTGTTGTCAAGTATTTCTAGTGCTTCAAAACTTTCTAAGTATATCTAAATGTTTCCTTTCTAAGTATATCTAAATGTTTCTAAGTACATGTCTTTTTCAAAAGTAAAATTTTTCTTAGTAAACAAAATTTGTCTGAACAAAACCTTTTGAAATTTTTTTGGCAAATGTTTCTAAGTAGAGTTTCTTTTGGTGAAAAACTTGTCTAGAAATTCCATAAAGATTTTGTTTTTCAAAATACCTAAAGTGTGTCCAAGAAAATTCTTCTAAGTGTGCAAATTTTTTTTTGAATTTTTTCAAAGGAAATTTAGCTTCAAAATTTTTGCCTAAGTAATTTTTTTTAAAATTCTTTTTGCAAAGCCTTGTAAGTAAAAATTTTCTTTAACAAAATTTAGGCTTGCAAAGCTTTTCAAAATGGAAAATTGTCTAAGTGTAAAAAGTTTGTCAAAAACTTAGAAGTTTTCAAAACTCTCTAGTAGAAACCTTGTTCGCCCATGTATGTTTTTGATATATGTCAAAGGGAGAGAAAAGGTCAAAGTTAAGGTTAAGTATTTTATGACATAAGTATTCAGGGTTCTAGGGGGAGTATGAGAAATAATAGTTTTTTTTCAAATCTATTCTGTTCATAACTGCTATACTTCATTCTGTTATTAACTGTTATAAGTTTTTACTTAACTTTGAAATTCTGTTATTAACTATTATAAGTTTTTACTTAACTTTGAATTGTGTTGCCATAAATCAAANTGGATTCCTACTGTGTGTTTTCCTCTTGGTGTTGGTTTATGATGGGTGTAATATAACCTAATCTAAGTTAGCTTAGATTTAAGTTTCCCTTTTTGAACATGGATCTTATTGGGTTAGGATTAGGGTCTGGGATTAACTCGGAGGTTGATCCTTAACTGAGGCTAATTCTAATTAAATTATTGTTAGCCTAATTGTGGGGTTCAGTATTGGAGTAAAACCACACTTTGATCAGGTTGGGTTAATTCGGATACGACTTGGTGTCTAGTCTAGTTAGCATCATTTGTATTGAAGGCTTATGTTATGATTTATGGATGCAGGGCACTGAGTGATTTGTGTTGGACTCTTGGTTGCGGAGTATCAGACGGGAGGTTTTCTTCGTATACAGACTTCTACTTTCAGGCGGGTACCCTTTGACTTATCTTTTAGATATTCTCATATTGCTATGCATGGTTGGTTATAGATAGCAGTAAGATTATACGCTAGCCTTGTTTATCATGTCTGTTCTGGATACTTATTAGTTATCCCTGAGTTATTATACCTGTCCTGGTTACTTGTTAGTTATCCTTGAGTTATCATGTTTGTTCTGGATACTTATTAGTTATCCCTGAGTTATTATGACTGTCCTGAATACTTGTTAGTTATCCCTGAGTTATTATGACTGTCCTGGATACTTGTTAGTTATCCCTGAGTTATTATGACTGTCCTGAATACTTGTTAGTTATCCCTGAGTTATTATGACTGTCCTGGATATTTGTTAGTTATCCCTGAGTTATTATGACTTTCCTGGATACTTGTTAGTTATCCCTGAGTTATCATGTCTGTTCTGGATACTTATTAGTTATCCCTGATTATTATACCTGTCTTGGATACTTGTTAGTTATCCTTGAGTCATCATGTTTGTTCTGGATACTTATTAGTTATCCCTGAGTTATTATACCTGTCCTGGTTACTTGTTAGTTATCCTTGAGTTATCATGTTTGTTCTGGATACTTATTAGTTATCCCTGAGTTATTATGACTGTCCTGAATACTTGTTAGTTATCCCTGAGTTATTATGACTGTCCTGGATACTTGTTAGTTATCCCTGAGTTATTATAACTGTCCTGAATACTTGTTAGTTATCCCTGAGTTATTATGACTGTCCTGGATATTTGTTAGTTATCCCTGAGTTATTATGACTGTCCTGAATACTTGTTAGTTATCCCTGAGTTATTATGACTGTCCTGGATACTTGTTAGTTATCCCTGAGTTATTATGACTGTCTTGAATACTTGTTAGTTATCCCTGAGTTATTATGACTGTCTTGGATACTTGTTAGTTATCCCTGAGTTATTATGAATGTCCTGGATACTTGTTAGTTATCCCTGAGTTATTATGACTGTCCTGGATACTTGTTAGTTATCCCTGAGTTATTATGACTGTCCTGGATACTTGTTAGTTATCCCAGAGTTATTATGACTGTCCTGGATACTTGTTAGTTATCCCTGAGTTATTATGACTGTCTTGAATACTTGTTGGTTATCCCTGAGTTATTATGACTGTCCTGGATACTTGTTAGTTATCCCTGAGTTATTATGACTGTCCTGGATACTTGTTAGTTATCCCAGAGTTATTATGACTGTCCTGGATACTTGTTAGTTATCCCTGAGTTATTATGACTGTCTTGAATACTTGTTGGTTATCCCTGAGTTATTATGACTGTCCTGGATACTTGTTAATTATCCCTGAGTTATTATGACTGTCCTGGATACTTGTTAGTTATCCCTGATTTATTATGCTTGCCCTGGATACTTGTTAGTTATCCCTGAGTTATTATGCATGTTCTGGATACTTGTTAGTTATCCCTGATTTATTATGCTTGCCCTGGATACGTGTTAGTTATCCCTGAGTTATTATGTCTGTTCTGGATACTTGTTAGTTATCCCTGAGTTATTATGTATGTGTATCTATCATACACCATCCTTGCATTGTTGCATGTCGGCGATCAGGTGACTCCCTTGTGGTTGAGCCTAATCGTCTTCCGGCACATGATATGCACACACGGCCACTCATGGGTTAGTGGATACCGCTGGGTGTGTGCATTTGCTCTGTACTGCTCCGCTCGTCCGCTCAGGGGTAGTGGTTTCGGAGCGTGGTAGCAGGCAGGGATCCCTTCTCTTACCATAGACCAGAGAAGATGAGAGAGATATCTCCCCCATATATACATGGGGCGGAGTGTTTACTCCACCAGCATCCTGTCCACTCAGTCACTCAGGAGCAGTGATGGCAGAGTGCTGACAGTGTCACGGCTCTACCCACTCGGCCGACACAGTATCGCCTGTCTCGGTGGCTTGACTGGAGTTAGGGGGTGACCATGGCATTGCACCATGTGCATATTTTGCATCGTGCATTGTATGCTGCACTTATTTGCTGCACTTGTTTGACATCGCATATACTGGAGACTTGTTATTTGAGATTATATGTCTAATGATATTCCCTTGGTTCTTATTATCCTCTTTTCAGGTTAACTGGATTCTGGTATGTATCTACCTCAGTATTTCCAATACTAGTTTTTTTTCCATATTGTTGATATGAGACTGTACTAACGTAGATGCTTATTGTTATTATAACATACTATGCATATCTGTTGGGTATTCGCTGAGTTATGGACTCACCCCGTTGCCATATATGTTTTTATTTCAGGTTGAGATACTTGGAGTCGCCAGAAGAGCCCAGCAGCCAGTCCCTACCCATCGCGACGGCATAGTTTCGTTTTGTACTTAGTAGTGTCTATTTGTATATTTACTTATTAGACTTGTATATGTCTTGGGAGTGTTGTCGTGTGCCCTAAGTTGTTGTTGTATTTGTTGTTTCGTCATAAGTCGGACCGGTCCGCAGTCAGATATGATTTACTTAGTTGTCTAGTGTTTTTATATTGTGTCAATCTATATTTTGGGGCCTGAGGCCAATTAAACTGCGTGGTCGTGTTGTGTGTATGTGTAAATTGTCCGCCGGACAGGGGAGGTGCTGTCCGATTTTCTATTGGATCAGCGGCTCCTAGGTCTCGGGGCGTGACAGTATCATCATACATTTCCTGATGGTGCGTCCCCGAGCAGCCCTCCGCC
This sequence comes from Boesenbergia rotunda, assembly GCA_024364735.1. Taxonomy (NCBI): domain Eukaryota; kingdom Viridiplantae; phylum Streptophyta; class Magnoliopsida; order Zingiberales; family Zingiberaceae; genus Boesenbergia; species Boesenbergia rotunda. The sequence goes on along the minus strand of JAGFNQ010000702.1, from coordinate 180,930 downwards.
AGGAGGTGTTATATATATTGCTGATTCTTCAGACGATGAGCCTTGATGACATTGACTGTTTTGATGAATGTTATATTTGGTTGTGCTCAGTTTCTTGTAAGGTGTATTGACTTTGTTGCTACTTGATGCATTGACATTTTGCTTGCCTCATCCTGTTTAGGATGTTGGCTTATATGTGTTCCCATGATTACTACTTGGTTATATCCCTCATTCATGCTTATGATGCCTTGTTCATATGATACATATGTTTGATTTATCATGCCCTATTTTTGTCATATGTGTTCATATGTTTATCAAAAATCAATCAAATCTTTATTATTTTGGAATACCCCTAGGGTTAAGGGGGAGTATGATTAAACTTAACAGTCCCTCTAGACCCTTTTCGGTGTTCGACAAAGGGGGAGAGTGTTGGTTGGTTAAGTTTAGGATGATTATATTGTAGGGGGAGGATCTTGATTCCCCTATGATTCTGAAAATTGAGGAAATTGATTGAGAGTCCCTAAACTTAAAATCGGGTTGTCAAACAACAAAAAGGGGGAGATTGTTGATGCAGTCTGGCCCTAATTGTTATTTTGGTGTTGACACCGATTTTAGTTTAAGTTGATTATGATTCTGATTATGATTAAGACCTGATCGGGGATTAGGCATGGGATGATTGAAGTCCTAACCGGGAGGGTTAGGTGTTGGAAATCCCGGTGAGTGAAGCCGGGTCCTGGTGAGTGAAGCCGGGTGGTGAAAAGTCCTAATTCGGAAGGTTGGGTGAAAAGGCCTAGCTTGGAGGGCTAGGTGAAAAGTCCTAACTTGGAGGGTTAGGTGAAAAGTCCCAACTGGAGGGTTAGGTGAAAAATCCTAGCTTGGAGGGCTAGGTGTGGAAAAGGTCTAACTCGGAAGGGTTGGGTGAAAAGTCCTAGCTTGGAGGGCTAGGTGAAAAGTCCTAGCTTGGAGGGCTAGGTGAAAAGTCCTAACTTGGAGGGTTAGGTGAAAAGTCCCAACTTGGAGGGTTAGATGGAAAAATCCTAGCTTGGAAAGCTAGGTCTGCGTCCCTGGATCGGTCTGATGACCGATCAGGGAGGTTGGCACGGTGCTCCTTAGTGGATCAGTCTGGTGACCGATCCAGCGATGACTAATCGGTCTGGTGACCGATCAGGGAGCAGGCTATTGCCTTGTTGCTTGGCTCCTGATTGGTCTGGTGACCGATCAGGGAGCAGGCAGCTTCCTCACTGCCTTACTCCTGATCGGTCTGGTGATTGATCAGGGAGTGAACAGTGAGTTGAGTTCCCCCGTGGATCAGCTCCTGAACGGTCCGGTGTCCGATCAGAGACTTAGGATCTGATTTCCGGGATTACTATTCATCGGACCTGATCGGTCTGAGTGACCGATCAGGCATCACTCTGATTGGTCTGGTGACCGATCAGGCTTCACTCTGATCGGTCTGGTTACCGATCAGGCTTGTGTTGCCGTAAGAGCTGGGAGTCCCAGCGAAGCGGTGGATCGGTCAGGTGACCAACCCACGAGTCCTGGATCGATCCGGTGACCAATCACTTTAATTCAAATTACATTGTCAGACGCTCTGATCACATTTGAGCATATCAGATACACTGCGGCTGATCTCTGATCTTTGATTTCTTGCTTGATATGCTGCTCTAACCCACTGATTAAGCTGCAGGTGACAGGGAAGGATTCAAACACTCAAGGAGAGTCAATGGTGGTCTTTCTTTGGAGTAGGTTTGTCTGTTTTCCATCCCAGGTTGCAACGGGCATTGGCACTGGCTGGAACTGCTGTCTGGGGCTGGTCTGAGGGAAGCTCAGGAGGTCCAGAAGGGCTCAGTGGTGGCTGGTGGTTGCAGAAGAGCAGCTGGAGGCTGCTGTGGGATGGTGAATTGGAGCGGTGTGGAGAAGACTTAAGCGCTGGTTGTGAGAAGTCTTCAACAACTCTGCGAATCAGTATTGCTGTGAAGTTCTTGTGGCTTGCTGCGTGTTTGTGATCTTGCTGTTCCATCATTCCTGAGCAAGCCGTTGAGATCTGAGAAGCAACCAATCCTTGCTTGAGCACTTGAAGGAAGGAACAAGAGGCTTGAAGTCCAACAGCGAGAAGACACGGAGAAAGGGATTCTTGCGTGAGATCGTCGCTGGGTGGAGCTTGGAGAAGCCTGCTGTGTTCCTGTCTTTGCTAAGTGCTAAGTAAGATCTTTCTTGTGTTTCATTGTGCTTAAACCTATATCTGTGATTGAAACGCTGTGGAGAGGTTTCTCCACCGAGAAGGAGGTTGCTTTCTATCCGGTGTTAACCGGGGCTTGATCTGCCGACGATCAAGGGATCACCCACCTTAAGGGCACGCCAAGGAGTAGGGGCAAGTTATCCCTGAACCTTGTAAACCCTCCGTGTTAGCGATCCTGCTAGTTGTGGTTGCTTGCTTTCGTTATCTGTTTTTGTTTTCTGCACTTATCTGTTTCCTTTGTTTCTTCCACTGTGCTACTGATAAATTTGAGTGCAGAAATTCTATAAGTCGTTATGTCCACGTGATTGGCTATATTCACCCCCCCCTCTCTAGCCATCCGGGTTCCAACAGATCTCATCCTCCAATCTCTACCAAAGAGTTTTGAGAAGCTTTGCCTAAGCTACAATATGAACAAGCGTACATATTCATGGGCGGAACTTCCGACAGAACTCGAGGCGGCAGAAGGGTTTTCTGCTCAGAGTTCACAGACATTTATTACTCAAGAGGTTTCTACTTCTAAACCAAAAGGCAAGAAGAAGAAGAAACAAGCTGGGGCGAAGAAAGTAGCAGGATTACAGGGACCTCAGAGTCGCATGAAGAAGCCGAAAGTCAAGTGATTCGTGTGCAAGCAGTATGAACATTGGAAGGCGGATTGCCCCCACTGTCAGAGTAATAATTCAGTTATATCTTTTTCTTTTGTCGTTATAACATGTTTAGCGGTGATATCTACCGGTACCTGGTGTGTAGATATGGATGCCACTAATCATGTCTGCATTTCTTTGTAGGGGTTCTATGAAATACGACGACTAGCTGAGGAGGAGATTACCGTCTACATAGGATAGGCTATGGAGATGACTATTGCAGTGGGAGTTATTTATTTATTTTGTCTATTAGATAGGATGATAAAGTTTCGATTTTACTGAGATTGCTTTTATGTACCTACATTTTTGGAAAGAACTTTTATTCAGTTTTTGGAATAAGATATTCTATTGCTTTTATTACAAAAAAGGAATAGAAAGATTATCTATTAAGGTACATTGATAGGCAATTGGTATCTTTTAAAACCAAAAGCTCCCATGATGCAATTAGATGTTAATAGCTCATCATCTAACATAAGAGAAAGGTTCCTTCTGAGATGAACCAATCATATCGTTTGGCGTCTAAAGCTTGGTCTTATTAACCTTAGTAGGTTTCAAAGGATGATAGCCAATGGGCCCTTGGGTTCATTAGTAGTGGAAGACTTCCTAAGCCTTTGAATCTTGCTTGGAAAGTAAGATAACCAAGAGGCCTTTTCAGGGCCAAGGGGTATAGAGCCAAAGGTAACTTGGAGTTGGTTCATTCTGATTTGTGTAGGTCCATAGTTTATCTAGGATAGAGGTAGCCTTGAATATTTCGTTTATTTTATAAACAAATTATTCAAGGTAGAGATACATTTACTTGATGTACTACAAGTCTGAATACTTTGATGAGATCAAAGAGTTCAAGATTGATACGGAGAAACATCAAGGTAAAAGTATCATGACACTAAGATCAGATCATAGTGGTAACTACCTCTTGGGAGAGATTATGACTTACTTATCAGAAATTGGGATTTGATTCCAATTGACTGCACCCGGTATGCCTCAACATAACGGTGCAACAAAGAGAAGGAAAAGCCTCTTATAGTGATGATTAGGACAATGATGAGCTACTTCGAGTTATCGGATTCATTCTGGGGATATGCTCTAGAAACGACAACGTACATACTTGATACCATCTAGGTCAATACTCTCTACTCCCATAGAAGTGTGGATTAGGCGAAAGCATAGTCTAAGACATGTTCAGATTTGGGGTAGTTCATCACATGTGCTGAAGGGAGATACTGATAAGTTGGAATCTAGTGCTGAAGTGCACTTGTTCGTAGGCTATCCTAGAAGAATGAAAGGTGATTCTATAATCCTAAGGATTAGAGGGTAATCGTTAGTACGAATACCTGATAAGGACTATGTGATGAACAATAAGCCCATGAATAGAATTATTTTTGAATAATAGAGAGGGGACATTTGGACCTTAGTACCAACTATACAAGAAGATATACCACAAGTCATTGCACCGCGTGTTATAGAAGATACAAAGGTAGTACCTCATCATAGTGGGAGGGTTGTTAGTCAACCTGAAGGATTCATGTTCTTGGGAGATTCTTCAGACCTGGTGCCTAGCGACCATGAATCAAGATCCCTAGACCTATGATGAGGAACATCCGCTTTGAAGAGATAATATAGTCATGTGGATTTGTTCATAGGATGGATGAGATTTGTGTATGTGACAGAAATATAGTGGTATTCTTGTACTATACGTAGATAATATCTTGTTGGTTGGCAACAATGACAGAGCATTATCAGACGTAAGGGTATGGTTGTCCAAGCAGGTTGATATGAAGGACTTAGGAGAAGCAGGACGCATCCTTGGATGCAAAGTTCTAAGGGATCACCAGAGAAGGATGTTGTGCTTATCCCAAGCTTCATAGTAAGACACTGTCCTAGCTCGTTTTAGCTCAAAGAAAGGTTTTGTACTTCTCAGCCATGGAGCTACTCTATCTAAGGTGATGTGTTCTAGAACATCTAAAGAGATAAAGGAGGTGAAGGCGGTTCCTTATGCATCGGCTGTAGGAAGCCTAATGTATGCTAAAAACGAGACCGGATATCTGCTTTGCAGTGGGCATGGTAAGCATATATCAGAGTAACCCAGGTCAAGGGAATTGGACTGTGGTAAAAGTATATATTAGGGCCTGAGAAGGACTAAGGATTATATGCTGGTTTACCAGGCAGACCAATTACTCCCTATGGGTTATACGGATACAGAATTCCAATCAAATATGGGCTAATATAAGTATTCCTCGGGGTTTGGGGTTTACTTTAGGAGGTGGAACCATAGTTTGGAGGAGTGTCGCGCAGCGGCTGCTTGGTGGACTCCACCATAGAAGCTGAGTATATGACAGCCTCAGAGGCGGCCGAGAGAGCTATATGGTTTAGGTACCTCAAGATGGATTTCGATGTGATTCTTGGTTTGCTCAGAGCTATAACATTTTGATGTGATAATGGTGCAGTTGCAAATTCGAAGAAATCACGAGCCCATAAGGCGAGTAAACACATAGAGTGCAAGTACCACCCAGGAGAGGAAAAGATGTTGTTGCCTAGATTACATCAAAGGACAACCTAGAATGATCTATTCACTAAGGCCTTGGTAGCGAGAGCTTTTAGGCAGGTGGAGGATCAAGGTGTCAGACGTATGACATTTTGAAGACAGCAAAGTGTTTTAGTATAAGTGGGAGATTGTTAGGATGTATACTAAATGTCTTGCTTTTTGTATAAAGAACATTTACATTTTGTAAGAGAATCACAAAATCACAACTTGCATGTTTATATTAGTATGTACACAAAATGTCTAATACTTTGCATTGTAGATAACAAGTATGTGGTGACTCACAAAAGATCATGATATCAGTCCCTTGCAGAGTATAAGAAGAGGCTCACAACCGAGATAGAGTTGGACAAACCATCGGGATGGTTATAGTGTAATTAGGTGTGGTTTGTCTTAACCATAGAATTACACTAGTACATTTTGTGTGTATTGAGCAGGACCAAAATAGAGGTGAACCAATTTATACTGACTTTATAATTAAATCAGACCTCGGTTTATATTATGGAGTACATGCTCTAAATCTCGAAATAATAACGGGCACATGTACTTAATTATTGATTCTTTGATTTATCAATGGGCGAAATTTATTCTGCTAAATCGATAGGCTCGGTAAATTGGGAAACAATATTATTTACATGGTGTGCCATTGATTATTGATGGAATCCGTGTCCTGGTGAGTCAGGATGATGATGCTCCCTTGATGAGCTCATAAGGATCATCATGTTAAATCTTGCAAGTGGACTATGGTTGAACATGATAATAAGGATGAGTAGTACTAGTCAAGGAGTTAGAGGTTGATTAATTAAAATTGTTAGTAATTTAAATTAATCGACGGGCATTCGATATCTTAACCACGGGGAGATGGATGTACTCATAATAGGTGGAACCCATATGAAAATATGGGGGTTGGTGAGGAAGTTCAATGGAGATCCTTTAGTGAAATGGATCTTCATTAATGGATCGGATTTGGATCCATTAGCGGGCCAAGACCCAACTCCTCCTCATGGTCCCTATCGTAGCCCTATATATACCCCATGGAATCATGAAACCAAGGCTAATTGAATCCAATTAATCATCCAACAAGCCAAAAACCAAAACCTCTCTCCCTTCTCTCTCCTAGGGTTGCGGCAACCCTTATTGCAGCTGGTGGCAACAAGGAGAAGAAGGAGAAGGTAGAACACACTCTTTCCTCGGTTTCTTCTTCTTCTCTTCTCTCCATTGGCCGGAGCACACCCTGAGCTATCTGGATCCGGCGGAACAAAAGAGAAAAGGGCGTGGGTTGTGGTGTTTGCCGCTGCAACTTGGAAGAAGGGGGAGTTTGGTTTCGATTTTCTTCATCCTCTTCCTCTTCCTTTGCTTCCTCTCTTGTGGCTGGAAGCTTCTTGGATCAAGGAGCAAGTTTCAGCTGGGAGAGGAGGTGGTCGGCGGTCGGATAACAAGGAACTTCCTTGTTGGCTTCAGCGGGCTTGAAGAGGAAGTGAGGGTGGTTGCGAGTGTGTGTGGGAAGAAGAGGAGACTTATTCTCTCTTCTTCTTCCTCTTCTTCATCTTCCTATCCTCCTACACCTCAGCTTCCTTGTGGTCGGAGCTCCTTGGATTGTGGTGGTCACCGGTGGCACAAGGTGGAGGTGAAAGGGATGGCCGACCGAAAACCCTGGGTTAGGGTTTTTGGTGGTGAGTGGACCTAGGGTTTTTGGTGGTGAGTGGAAAGGCATTGAAGATGGTGGTGGTCCCGTGTTCGATTAGGAAATCCGCCAAGCTATCCTTCAAAGGTAACTCTTGATGAGTAGGTGTGACCTTTGGTTTATGATTGATTTGGGTCGTTCGATCTGGTGGGTTATAACCCTTCAGATAGCCCTTTGATCTCAGCCATTAGATCTGGATGGTTATAACCCTTCAGATCCCCTTTGATCTCAGCCGCCAGATTAGATTTGATGTTTCAGCTCATGTCTCATCACCAACGGTCAGATTGCGACTCTTCGTGATCAACGCTTCAGATCGCGTCACTTGCGATCCAACACCACTCTTCGTTCCAATAGTTGTCATTCATTCGCCCAGTTAGTAATCTAGTCATCTCTCTTCTCCTACCTGAGTGCCACATAGGCACTGCAACACCACTAGAGTGCCACGTCACCTGTAACCAGTGTTCTGAAAATCGGACCGGACCGGACCGGCCGGTCGGACCGGTTGAACCGGGAACTGGCTAGATTTCCGGTTTGAGTTGACTCTGAAAATCGGTTACTCAAGAACCGGATGCGAACCGTTCTGAACCGGGCGGGAATATGTGAACCGGACAAATCGAAAAAACCGGTCAAACCGGCTTGGTTTATTTTATTTTTTATTTTTTTGATTTTTTTTCCTTTTCGGTTTTGCTTTCTTATTGAAAATGAAAATTGAAAAATAAAAATGTCAAAAATCTATTTTGCTTTCACCCAAAGTCCCAAACGAACAAATCTTCTATTTGCTTGCAAGAGAGTCACCGTCGCTAGCGTCTCGCCGCGTCACCCTGCCTCTACCAACCTTGCCGCGCCGCCCTGCCTCCGCGAGCCTTGCCCTGTCTCCAGCTTCATTGTGTCGTCATGCTGGCATATGAAGGCAGCAATATATGACATATTTTGATGTGTAATTTTGCATGTGCTTTACTAGTGCCCCCTGTTTAAGTGTTTATCGGTGAACAAATACTATTGTGATATAGTTTTAACTTATAATAAGATTTTTCAATTTGTATCTAGATTTCTTGAATCCAATGGTTTTAAACTTGAATTTTTCTTTGAAACTAATCTTTTTTTTCAAGAATACTGTACTGATTTGCTGACAAAAATATATCACATGCTCGACCTAGTTGATCTAATCTTGAAGAAAGTAGTTGGATAAGTTGTTAGTTTCATATATTTATATAAATACATGCTTTATTATATACCGGTTGGACCCTAGGTTAAACTGGTTGAACCTCTGAACCTTTGCTTCGATCGGTTCGATGTCCGATCCGGTTCTCAGAAACTTGCCTGTAACATAAATTTATGCTCTTCGCGACAATGCGTATGTGTGATGTGCAAAGTGCACCAATAAAACTCCCATTACAAACATGCATGCGTGGCGGGCTCGTAGGTGCGAGCACCTGCTCGCCTATGAGAAGAGATTACTTGTGTTTATCTTTTTTAACTTCATTAACACAGGAACACATATAAGGAAACAAATACCTTTGAAAATTACAAATGTGGGACTATTCCCCAGTGCACCAACAAAGCGCCCATTGCATGCGTGGCGGGTGGAGGGCTCGTAGGTGCGAGCACCTGCTGCCCTGTGAGAAGAGACTACCTGTGTTTTTCTTTTTTAACTCTATTAACATAGGAACACATATAAGGAAGCAAACACCTTTGGAAATTACAGATGTGAGGCTATTCTTCATCTACTTTCTTCTATGCCAATTTTAGGCCGACTTTAAATAATTTATTTCTCATTCACCCGTAATTGGTTTTGAGTAAATTATAGTCTAGATTTATCTACGCGAAATATAGATTTCATTTTTGAAGTCAATTCTGACTTTCATTGATTGATAGCATCTTAATTTTCCCTTGTAAAATCGTATTTGGTCTTTTTAAGACTCAAATATCCAACACTAAGTTCATAAGTTTATCATTAAGAAAACTAATATGCTTCTTTTTTATCCAAGTTTCATATATTGGCCCCTCAGTGACCGCTACAACAAAACATGTGATTCTCATTTATGTTTACAGCAAGAGTTAGGGTCGGTAATTTAAGAGCATTGGAGGGAGTAGGGCATTTGGCAATGGAAGCACTATCAAGATTCCCTCACTTTATTGGAACTGTGACAAAGAGATACTTGTGAAATGTAGATCAGTGACCTTGGACTCGAAGATACCAGATGTTTTGGAGCATTATCCTACTAAGTGAGTCAGCTATATGGATCCTTCTATCTCATTGAACTCTATCCCCTATTATATCATCATTTATATTTAAATAAAATTTATCTTATTTTATTATTGTCAATCAAGTCTTTTTTGGTCTTCCTCTTCCTCGTTTAATGTGTGTATTTATCATAGTTTCACATTGCCTAATTTCACATTGCCTAATGTTTTGGAATTACTGACGATGTTAATTAGCAATAAGCATTCTCTTTATATATAGTGCCACGGTTCCTATCGAATCTGTATTTAGAATCATAAAGGTGGCTCCTCCATTACATTGTGTTTTCCGTCTTTGCAGCAATGTCGTTGTGCGAAATGTTACAGATTTGGTTGCCATAAAGAGCAGTTGGGATGAGTATGGCTTGGCTTACGCTCGCCAGAGCTCTGGAATTACCGTTCGTCGAATAACAGGATCTGGCCCATTTGCTGGCTTTGTTATCGGCAGTGAAACTTTTGGTGGAATAGTGAATGTTTTGGCCGATAACTTAAACATATTCAATACTAGCATTGGAATCCATATCAAGACTAACTCTAGGAGGGGAGGCTTCATAAGGAACATAACTGTCTCCGACGTGAATCTGAGCAACATTCGAAAGGGATTGAGGATTGCTGGAAATATTAGAGGCCACCCGAATTAGCATTACAATCCTAATGCTCTCTCGGTTGTCGACGGATTGATGATAAAAAATGTGTGGGGTGTGGGAATCCAACAGCCGGGTTCGATTTAGGGTATCAAGAACTCGCCGTTCATACAGAACTGCCTCTTGAATGTGAAGCTAGATGTTGCCGCAACGAGGGTAGTTCCATGGGTGTGTGCCGATGTGAGCGGTGGCGCCCTTGAGGTGCAGCCGACAGCTTGCTCTGAGTTGGCCAGCACAAATAGCTTGAACTTCTGTACTACTCTTTGACATTTATTTGTTTCTTCATGCTCCTGGGTTTTTGGTATGTCAATGTTGCTGTGCAATTAGAAGGATGAAATTGTGCTGAAAGATGAAGTTGATAGTTGTGAAACCAAATGAAATGAAATTTGAGTATTTCAAGCTGAGTTTAACAGTTTGAAATATTGGAACTGAATTCTGAATCCGAATGAGTCTTTACCTTACTTTTATTGTTCCTTTAAATTTGATTTTTTAATGCAGATATTTATACCTTCACATATCCTATTAATCTTGGAGGTGGGTGGTCCTTATATACCCGAGTAAATCTGGGAAATAGTTGGTCCTTTCGTTGGGTTGACCTTGAGATAAATCCGGAAATGCTCGTGGTGATTCATCTAACAGTCGACCTCCATAATAAAAAATTCACGGTACATAGAACTATCAATTTATATTGAATTTGTCGGATTGGTTTGCCCCGTTAAATAATTTAAACGGGTTGGGTTGAATTTTATCAATCCATTTTAAGGTGGACCGATCTGTCCGGGCTCGCGACCTACGCAAGACGACCTCCATAGTCGAAAATTCACTGTAGATATAATCATCAATTTAGGTTGAACTCGTCAGATTGGTTCACCTCGTTAAATAATTTAAATGGGCTTGGTTGAATTTTATCAATCTATTTTAAGACAGACTGACTTGCTCGGGCTCCCGACCTATGGAGGTCGACCTGTGGTGGCTTAGGTTGGTCCGTGGGTTGAGAATTTTTTTTCTTTCAAAATTTAAAATTAAAGTGCAAAACTCAATATGCTCACTACAAGAAAAAATATTTTTAATGACATTGAAAAGTGTCATCATATATTACTTATACTGACATTTTTGATATAGTGACATTAAGTTAAAATGTCCTCTATAATGATGTCGTCTAAATTCATATCACTTATGACAATTCTTAATGTCACTATAAAATAAAAATAGTGACAATACTAATAGCATGAATAAGTGTTATAGTGACACAAAAATAGTGTCACTATAAGATTTATAATGACATTTATGCTAGGATCTTTGCCCTAGCTAGAGGGGGGTGAATAGCTATCTTTCGATTTTTCTCTCCTACAAACACGTTAGCGGAAGCAATACAAATAGAAATATGAAGGTAGGAAAGAAATCAATGCTAACTCACTGATTTTACTTGGTATCCACCTCTTCAAGGTGACTAATCCAAGGATCCACACACACCACACAAACCCTTCACTATGAACTTCTCCTTCTCAAGATCACACTTGAAGGTGGAGAAACCCTAACACAATGATCTCCCTCCTCTTACAAATGAAATGAAAGCTTAGAGGAGGAGATTGAGAGAGTTGTGAAGCTTGGAGAGCTCTAGAATGATCACACACTTCGTACACAAGGAAAGCCCTTGACCTCTCCAAGATAAAACACTAGGTTTTATATCTTCGTCCGCGACTCCAGTCGACTGCTCACTTACCAGTCGACTGGTAGGCTTCAACGGCTACAAAATATGCAATGAGTGCCTCAGCCGCCTTCGCAACAGTCGACCTCCAGTCGACTGGTACAGTACCAGTCGACTGGCCGGTCGACTGGAACCAATTCCAGTCGACTGGAAGTCGACTGGTCGACCCTCCTTGGGTCAACCCGATTCTCTGTGTGTTGTGGGTTGTGGTCCCAGTCGACTGACAACTTACCAGTCGACTGATGAAGCTAAGAAATCATATTTCAGCTTCCCTTTTCATCCCTTAGTCTTGACTCATGCCTTCAAACACCTTCCACAAGCTTTGTGCCTCTCTTGGATGCTTCCGAGTCCACGACTCCTCATCCTTGCACTTGCTTGAAGTGTTTCCATCGGCTTCGTCATACTAAGTCTCCCTTTTGCCAAGAGGTCACACCTTCGGGACTTCCTTTGCCAAGACTCTCTTCTTGGACTTCCCTTGCCAAGTCTTCCACCTGAACTTTCCTGCTTACTCAAGGCACACAAGTTAGAATACAAAACATTGCCTAACTTAAACTTGTTTAGCCAAACATGAAAACCATAATTACTTGGAGCAAGATTGCACCAACAATCTCCCCCTTTTTGATGTTTGGCAAAACTCATTTAAGTTAGGTCTTTAAATATAATGATACATGAACATGAGGCATATAAAGATAAGCATATGAATATAATCATGCAACATTTCATGTAATTTAAAACACATAATCACGATTAAGAGCTAACTTAATCTATTTCTCCCCCTTTTTGACAAAAATCACAAAAGGGAGTGACAACACCCAAGCGAGGAATGAATCATGAGATAAGTCAAGATAGACCCTAGTAATTCTCCTCCTTGGATAATGGAATCTACTATCCCTTGATAGACATGTACCCGTTAAAGGCTTGCTCCCCCTAAAGCCTTGCTCCCCTTGGATCATTGCACCAATAATGTCCCTTGCGTGTCAACTTGCATCCAATGACTCCCTTGACCAATCAGGGTTCAAAGGACGGACAAAACTTCAATTTCAGCATAAAACAGAGTCACCCGGTCGACCTCTGGTCGGCTGCTACCAGTCGACTGGTACAGTATCAGTCGACTGGTAGCTGAAAAATTCAGTTTTCCTCCCGAAATTCAGAAATGCTGAAATAAATGTACAGTGATCGAAAAATTCTGAAATTTCACCCCAACATTTCTTAAGTTACCCACTATTCATGAAAAATATTTTGAAAAATATATGCACCTTGAAATAGTGGTTTGATACAAAGTTTGAAAAATCCAGAAATAACTTGATACTCATGAAACTATGTATCAATCTAGGCACCAACTATAGCCATCAATAAAAGACCTATGCTATGCCATTCTATGGGGATTAGGAAATGTGTTCAAGGCAAATTTAAGATTCATGATCAATGATTACCAAGAATACATGGATATGGCCATAAATAAGACTCTTGTTCTTAGCCAACAAGGAGACTCCCCCTTAATCCATTATGTCATTAAAAATTCATACCGATCATACATAGGGCTGATGGCAGCAAGAAAAATAATAGATTTTACACTGCCAAAGGGAATATAGTATCAAACATAATCCAAACAACTCATATGATTACCAACCCAAAATGACGAAACTACTCCATAACCGCAATAGAGTTTTTACATAGCTAAAAACACAAACAGAAGGGAAATCAACCATAGCCAGGTAACTAAAGTGCCATCCAAATACATCAACCAGAAAGACCTGCGTCCGAGATACAATATATGGACTAATAAAACAAGTCTCGACGGCAGGAAATGCAAAAAGGCAACTCAATCTACTCGTCGGCAGGCGGAGGAGGTGGAGGATACTGATGAGAGATCTGCATAGCACGTAGCATCTCATACATCTCCAGCTGACGCTGGTCATAGATGCTGTGACGCTGATCCTCCATGGTCCACCGGTCATATGTCGCCTGACGAAAGTCACGAAACTCCTGAAAGCCCTGGCCGACCATCTCCTCCAAATGTGTAACCCGCTCAACAAGAGAGTCGGGGTACTGAGCATCAGGCATAGGAGCATCTCCAGGGGCATCCTCAGCTCCAGCGGCATCCACAGCTCCAGCGACATCCTCAGGTATAGCAGGGGCGTCCTCCTCGGCCGCTAAACCAGCATGACGAGGAACCTGAGCCTTCCACATCATGACTCCCTCATGACAGACAATCTTGGCGAGTTTAAGATGCAGTTCCCCTAGTTGACTATATTGAGGGGATAGTTTCTTAATCTCACCCCTAGATGTATCAATCCCTTTGGATGCAAAGTACTCTGTCAAAATGTGGCCAAAAGGCAGATAAAGTTTTCCCTGGATTGGACCTGAAAAGTGTAGGATGGAAAGAAAGACATGCAGGGCAACGTCTATGTCAAAATGCTGCTCAAGAGCATACATCATAACAAGATGCGGAAGTCGAATGACAGACCGTCCCCGGGTGACAAGAGGGAGAATGCAGTCTAGAATGATGCGATACCATATGTACTGGACCACCCCCATGTTTGTATGCTCAAAGATGTTCGACGTGACGGGTCGAGGACGGCCAAAATAGTGGCGATGAATATGATCGACGGTGATATGAGAAAAAGAACCCGTAATGCGGCCAGGCATGGTCGGAAAGCATGTAAATGGGTTGGCCGACTCACGACACTGTAGAAAGTGACGAAGACTGTCAGGATTGAACTCAATCACTACTCCCCCCTACAGTAGACTCAAGGTTGTGCTCATGACCACCTATGGAACGTAAATTTACAAAAAATTCCTTAAGGAGTGTGATATTGACATCAGTTTTACATCCAGTCAGTTTGTTTAGATGGTAGTAGTCAATTATTTCAATGAGGTGTGGGGTTCTCTCTTGAAAATATGAACGATTTAGATACCGACAATCCATCAATTGGAACTCGGTATCTTCAAACGTTCTTTGAGCGGCCGCAGAGTAGAACCTAGGCACACGCAGCCCCGGTCTAGGAGGAGAGAGGTGCTGGGGAGCTTCCCTCTCCTTGACGACGAGGTGGTGGAGGGGGATTGCTGGGCGCTACGCTTACCCCTTTTGGATGCAACATGTTTTTGCCTAACCCTAAATGCATGAATGAAATGCATGAATGTCATGGGTGAACCAATGAAGAGCACACAACACCAAAAAAACTTGATTAGTTGATAAACATGATGGAAAACAAGTACTAACAAGAGAAGTAGGAAAGGAGAAAGCCATTACCTTCGTTCCATGATGGTTGAGAGTAGGAAGGTATAGCAAAATCGTCCAAAACCCAATAGGTGCCCAAGCAACCTTTACAAACCCTAATCTCACTCAAGAGGGATGGAGAAGAGGGAGTAGGAGCAAAACCTAAGGCTTGGAGGGGTTGGGGAAGTTCGGCACGCTCAAACAGAAGGGGCGTCGAAGAGGAGAAGTAGATCTAGGGTTTTAGGCGACCGGTCGAGTGCCCCTTTATATAGAAAACCGCCAGACCAGTCGACTGGGATGGTCCCAGTCGACTGGCTCCAGTCGACTGGGATGGTCCCAGTCGACTGGCTTCAGTCTTGCTTGCGTACAGAGATATTGGTCGACCTCCCAGTCGACTCCCAGTCGCCTGCTACCAGTCGACTGGTATCTGAGCCAGTCGACTGGTAGCTGAATTTCAGCCTTCTTTGGTGAATTTCAGAAATGTCGTAGAAATTCCAGAAAATTCAAAAAATCTTGAAATTTTGCAGACATCTTTCCTACACCATGTATGATCAAGGAAAAATAGTGCAACATGAAAATTCAAGATAGCTTAGGAGTTTGGTACAAATTCGAGAAGTGAACTTATTTGATACACTTTGTACCAAACTCAAGATCTGATTTGAATTCTTATAGAGGTTAATTACACACTAGCATGAATACACCCCAGAAATGGTTTTAAGCCATTTCAAATGTCCAACCATGATCGATGGGCAAGATATCCATGAATTGAACATTTGCTTTCCCCATGGTTGGTATTTAACATTCAATATTGATACACATGATATTTCATCAACATGCCACAAGCACAAGTGAAATATAAGCATCATCCCCTAGCATCCCACAATATAGCACAGTGAAAACACAATCAAGCCAACCTATAGTCCTTGTGAGATGTATTTAAGTGCCTCCATGCTAAGGGATCAAGTAATACTAAATTCCTAGAATTCCACAAAGCACATACCAAGTTCCCTCCTAAGTGTGGTGAATTCGGCCTCGGGTAGGGGTTTGGTAAAGATGTCGGCAAGATTCGATTTGGATTCAATGTAATGTAATTCAATATCTCCTCGTGCCACATGATCTCTAATGAAATGATGCTTTATCTCAATGTGCTTAGTCCTAGAGTGGTGTACCGGATTTTTTGTCAAGTTGATGGTACTCATATTGTCACATAGGATTTTGACCTTGGAGTAGTGAAGCTCATAATCTTCTAAGGTGTGCATCATCCATAATAATTGAGCCACACATCCTCCTAAGGCTACATATTCGGCTTCGGTAGTAGATAAAGCAACACATGGTTGCTTCCTACTACACCAACTTACTAGGGAGGATCCAAGGAATTGGCAACCACCACTAGTACTTTTCCTATCTAACTTACACCCGGCATAATCCGAGTCGGTATATCCTATTAGGTCAAAGTTTTGATTCCTCGGATACCAAAGTCCTACATTTAGGGTGCCCTTCACATATCTCAAGATTCTCTTGACCACCACTAAATGGGATTCTTTGGCACAAGATTGATACCTAGCACACATACCTACCGCAAAAAGTATATCCGGTCTACTAGCGGTTAGATATAGTAAGCTACCAATCATACTCCTATATTGTTTAGGATCAACTATTTTCCCTTCAAGATCACTATCAATTTTAGCATTTGTACTTATTGGAGTAGATGCCACCTTAGCATTTTCCATACCAAATTTGGAAATCATTTCTTTAGCATATTTTGTTTGATATACATGAGTTCCTTCATGTGTTTGTTTGACTTGAAGACCTAGGAAAAATTTTAACTCCCCAACCAAACTCATTTCAAATTCATTTTCCATATGT
>JAGFNQ010000702.1:113365-163488 GCA_024364735.1 Boesenbergia rotunda | reverse complement strand
CTAGAATGAGTGACCTCAACATTTCCACCAACATCATTTCTCCTTTCATCATCTGATTCTCCTTTTCCTCCCCCTTGAATCATTGCTCTCCAATTGTAAGTTTTAAAAAACTTGGGTTATCTCCTTTTGTCGAGTTTCTATGTCCTTATCAATAGGAGATTTTCTAGGGTAAGTGTTAGAGGATTCATCAAATTCAACATTTGATGATTCCTCAACTACTTGGGTTCTTTTATTGTACACCCTATACCCCTTACTAGTGAGTGAGTACCCAACAAAAATGCCTTCCTCCGCCTTAGCATCAAATTTTCTTAAGTCATCCTTTGTGTTTAGGATGTAAGCCTTACAACCAAACACCCTAAAGTAGTGAATTTTGGGAATTTTCCCATTCCATAATTCAAAAGGTGTTTTTTCTAAGAATCTATGAATTACAACCCTATTTTGAATGTAGCAAGCGGTGTTAACTGCCTCCGCCCATAGATAGGTGGGAAGAGAGTATGCATTCAACATAGTTCTAGCCGCTTCTTGTAGAGCCCTATTTTTCCTCTCAACCACTCCATTTTGTTGGGGAGTCCTAGGGCATGAAAATTCATGCTTGTATCCCATTTCTAAGCAAAAATTAGAGAAGTTTGAATTCTCAAACTCTCCACCATGATCACTCCTAATCCTATTGATTTTCAAGGTTCTTTCATTTTCTACCCGCTTGGTAAAACTTATGAGAATTGCTAAGGTATCATCCTTATGTTTCAAAAAATAAACCCATGTGTATCTAGAGTAATCATCAATGATAACCAAGCAATATTTATTTCCCGTCAATGAAGGAGTACTATGACAATCAAAAAGATCTAAATGCAATAATTCCAAAGGTAATTTAGTGCTTACTAAAGTTTTACCTTTGTGTGAAGACTTTGATTGCTTACCTTCTTGGCATGCATCACACATCTTGTCTTTGACAAACTTCACTTTAGGTAAGCCTTTTACCAATTCCATTTTAGCAACCTTGGCTATATTCCTCATGTTGGTGTGTCCAAGTCTTCTATGCCATAGCCATCCTTCATCTTCTTTTGACATGAAACACTCAATAGATGGGTTAGAAGCATAAGAGAGATTTATGTAATAAAGATTTTGCCTCCTAAACCCTTCCAAGACAACATTTTTCAACCCTAATTGTCTAACCAAGCACTTATTGATATGGAATTCCACTTGATACCCGGAATCACATAATTGACTCACACTAAGCAAGTTAAACTCCATATCCTTGACTAGAAGAACTTTATGAATTGTGATAGTAGAAGATACCTCAATTGTACCTCTACCTATAATTTTGAGCTTTCCACTATTTCCAAAGGACACCTTCCCTTTCTTTGTGTATTTGATTTTTGAAAACTTTCTTACATCCCCGGTCATGTGGCTTGAACATCCGCTATCCAAGATCCACATGCTTGTGTCCTTCTTTTCTTTTACCTAGACAACATAAAACACATCACTCTTAGGTACCCAAAGGTTTGAGTCACTAACATTTTTGAGGTATTTCTTAGGCACCCATGCTTGTTTTACCTTGCCTTTAAGGTTTGAACCCTTTGCATTTTTTACATCCTTCTTTGGAACCCACACTTGTTTCACATTACCCTTGACACCCTTTTTCTTGGATGATCCTTTTCTATTTACAAGAGAAATATAAGAGACTTCTTTATCTTTATATCCTAGCCCGGCCTTCCTATAGGCAACCCTTTGACTATTTAGGAGCAAGTCAAGTCCTTTTGATCCAATTGAGAATTTCTCTAAGCGCTTCTTTAGATCAACAACTTCCTCCTTTAATTTGATGTTCTCCTCATTCACTTTACTTACATCACATGATTCCTCTTTGTCCTCTTTAAGGGTCCTAATTTCTTCCTTTAGCCCCTTGACCTTAGTTTTTGACTTAACCAAAGCATTCTTAAGATATGCAATAGTATCATAAAGAAATTTTTCTTTGGGAGAATCCATTACCTCATCTTCGCTAGATGATGATTCACCGCTACTTGAGTTCTCTCCTTCGCTTGATGTGTCTTGATCACTTTGATGTGCCATTAATGCCATGTGCCTTGTGATGTGGCACAACTCCTCTTCATCATCCGATGATTCGCTACTTGAATTGTCCCATTCGGCTTGAGCCACCATCACTTCTTTCTTTTTCTTCTCTTTCCTTTTGTTTTCTTTTTCTTCCTTCTTTTTCAATTCCGGGCAATTCGTCTTGATGTGCCCTTTCTTGTTGCACTCATAACACGTGACATTAGAAATGGAATTTGAACTTTGACTACTCTTACCTTTTGGGGATGTGAACATTTTTCTCACATCCCTTCTTGTAAATCTTTTGGATCTTCCCATCATCTTCTTCACATAATGTGCTACTTCTTTTACGGACATTTCTTCCTCACTATCCGAGGAGTCTTGCTCGGATTCGGATGAGGACACCTCCTTCTTCTCCTTCTTCTTGCTCTTCTTCTCCTTCTTTTCTACAAATAGAGCAATGTCTTTTTCCTTGGAAGACAAGTTAGTTTGTTCATGTAGTTCGAATTCACAAAATAATTCATCAACTTTGACAATTGAAAGATCCCTAGACACCTTGTAAGCATCCACCATTGATGCCCATAAGGTAGTTCTAGGGAAAGCTTGAAGAACATACCTCACCAAATCTCGGTTCTCAACTTTCTCACCTATCACATGAAAACCGTTCACGATTTCCTTGAATCTTCCGTGCATTTGACTTACGGTCTCCTGAGGCTTCATGGAGAAAGTTTGAAGTTGACCGACAAGAAGATCCCTCTTGGCTCTTCTTGATTCACTTGACCCTTCATTCAACTCAATGAGCTTTTCCCAAAGCTCCTTTGCCGAGTTGAAAGGTCCAACCTTGTTTAGTTGTTCCTTTGACAATCCACATTGCAAAGTCGTGATAGCCTTGGCGTTTGCTTGAGCCTCTTTTCTTATTTCTTTTGGCCACGCCTTGATCGGAAGAGTTTCTCCTTGTTCATTCGTTGGCTTCTTGAAACCTTCCACAATACTAAGCCAAGTTTCAAAGTCATTCATTAAGTAAAACTCCATCCTACCTTTCCAATAAGCAAAATCGTTCCCGTCGAAGTAAGGTGGTCGCGTGGTGCTATATCCCTCTTGATGAGCCATTCTTTATGCTTTGTAGATTGTTAGATCTTCCCAAAGCTAACCTCGCTCTGATACCACTTGTTAGGATCTTTGCCCTAGCTAGAGGGGGGGTGAATAGCTATCTTTTGATTTTTTCTTTCCTACAAACAAGTTAGCGGAAGCAATACAAATAGAAATATGAAGGTAGGAAAGAAATCAATGCTAACTCACTGATTTTACTTGGTATCCACCTCTTCAAGGTGACTAATCCAAGGATCCACACACACAACACACACCCTTCACTATGAACTTCTCCTTCTCAAGATCACACTTGAAGGTGGAGAAACCCTAACACAATGATCTCCCTCCTCTTACAAATGAAATGAAAGCTTGGAGGAGGAGATTGAGAGAATTGTGAAGCTTGGAGAGCTCTAGAATGATCACACACTTCGTACACAAGGAAAGCCCTTACCCTCTCCAAGATCAAACACTAGGTTTTATATCGTCGTCCGCGACTCCAGTCGACTGCTCACTTACCAGTCGACTGATAGGCTTCAACGGCTACAAAATATGCAATGAGTGCCTCCGCCGCCTTCGCAACGGTCGACCTCCAGTCGACTGGTACAGTACCAGTCGACTGGCCGGTCGACTGGAACCAATTCCAGTCGACTGGAAGTCGACTGGTCGACCCTCCTTGGGTCGACCCGATTCTCTGTGTGTTGTGGGTTGTGGTCCCAGTCGACTGACAACTTACCAGTCGACTGATGAAGCTGAGAAATCATATTTCAGCTTCCCTTTTCATCCCTTAGTCTTGACTCATGCGTTCAAACACCTTCCACAAGCCTTGTGCCTCTCTTGGATGCTTCCGAGTCCACGACTCCTCATCCTTGCACTTGCTTGAAGTGTTTCCATCGGCTTCGTCATACTAAGTCTCCCTTTTTGCCAAGAGGTCACACCTCCGGGACTTCCTTTGCCAAGACTCTCTTCTTGGACTTCTCTTGCCAAGTCTTCCACCTGAACTTTCCTGCTTACTCAAGGCACACAAGTTAGAACACAACACATTGCCTAACTTAAACTTGTTTAGCCAAACATGAAAACCATAATTACTTGGAGCAAGATTGCACCAACACCCCTTAGTGGTTTTCAACGTCACCACCACATGGAGCAGACAATCCTGAGCCTCCTGCATTTCCTGGAGCTTCTTGGTAGCGGATGAAGCTTGAGCTACGGCCTGGGTAACCTTCTCCTGAAGGTCGTCGGCATAAGAGGCTGATAGCTCTAGGTCGTACTCTTGCATAGTCAGCAAACGTTCGCGTGCCCCATGTCGAGCCTCCAGGGCTTTCTTTGAAGACTCCAGGAGTTGGATTTGATTGGACAACTCCGTCGTTTGAGCCTGGAGCTGCTCATGCTCCTGGGATAGTTTCTGCAGGTCCTCAGCCAGGGCTTGGCTCTTCTTGGACCCAAGGCGTTCCCGGACTTGATAGCCGTGTATAACATCTTCATATGATAACAGAGTATTGAGATAGTGCTCGATCTTCACTCGGAGCACTTGGCTAACCTCCAATTGTAGGCGGCCGGCCTCGCAGGCCTGACTCGCCTCTGCCTCGGCTATCGCTACTCACTGAAGGAGGTCTTCCATGACCCCCCAGAGCACAACAGACGGCTCGTAGTGGCACAATTAGAGGCAACCTGCCATAAAGAACAGAGGAAGTCAATGCAAGATGACAAAATAGAGAGGAAAAATTCAAATGTAATTACCGTCAGTAGAGACTGATGTAACATGCCCAGATATTGGGCTGATCCGGATGAACGCCCCGGTTAAATGGGTGGCAGAAGGATTTTCTCAACGGCGGGTCTTGACTGGCTAGGGACATCTCTCGGGTGAGGGATGTCCTCGTCTGAACTGGAGGCCATCTGTTGACCATCCAAGGGGGCTCCCTGTATCCGGATAGATTGGGAGCCCTTAGGGGCCATCTTTTTCGGGACAGGGACCTTCCGATGAGCACTAGGGGCGTCCTTCAACACCTCCTTACCGCGTGGCGTGACAGGAAGGTCGGTCCGGGGGACTATGTCGGGAGTAGTAGTGGCCGCCACTGTAGACTTGGAGGGTTCTTCACGAACCTTGGGAGACCGGGGAGCCACATCCTTGCCGGCAAGGGAATGTAGAAACTCTGAAGATATGTCTTTCCTCAACCTATTCAGGGGGCGAGCCTTGTGGATTGATTGTTTTCGTCGTTTTTTCTCGATAACGGGGGTCTGAGGGTGCCACAGAGGAAGGGGGGGCAACTTCTTCCTCAGACACCTTGGTGAAAGAGACAGTCGAACCCACGTCAAGGCTCGTTGGTAGCTCTGACACTCCAATATCTTGGGGAGACTCCGGGGTTTCCTTATCTTCGGAGGGCCCCGACACTTCCTGGTAGTCCGCAACAGAAGCGCTCAGAGGGGCGGTAGAGGCTGAACCAAGAACCAACACCTATTCGTTGGCCTGGTCCCACTTCAGGAGTTGGTTCACCACTTGGGAAAACATAATGCCATAGCTCATATAAATGCAACAAACACAAGAAAATGCATAAATGCAATAGATGCATATGATGCAATGACATGTGCCACCCTTGACGCCAGTCAAGCCGCCAAACATCACATATGTGTGGTCGAGTGGGTAGAGCTGTGACAACTGTATGCCCTCCAATGAATATCACAGATATATGTGGTCGAGTGGACAAGATGCTGGAGAGCTAACTACTTCAAAACCCCAATATATAGGGGAGCTATCAACAACTCTGATAGCCCTCGGAAACAACGGTGAGGGTGTCAACTGTTTGCTTACAATTCCAACATCCACTGTACATGAGTGGTCGAGTGTGGCGTAACAGGAATGTTAAATACCAAATTTAACGGTTGAAAAGGTAAATTTCAAAAATTAGGGGGCTAGTTGGAATTTTTCAAACATAGAGGGCCTTTTTATAAAAAGCCAAAACTATTTAATAAACCCTAAAACTCCTCCCCGAAAATAGTTTTTCCCTTCCCCGATCACTTCGTCTCTGCCTTGACGCCGACGCCGCAGGAGTAAGGGACGTCGAAACCGTCGCCGGTTCCCTCATCGAGCGTCGCCTTTGCTTCTCCTCCTCTTCTTCTTCTTTCGTCTTCTCTGGTACGCACGAAGAGGGCGCCGCACGATAGTCTCTACTCGCGCCGCAGCTTTCACTCACGGAAACCCTAGGTTCCAGTCGTCGCCCTGATCGCACTGTTGTTCTCGCGCGAGCACGCGACGACGATCTTCCTCCCTTAGCCACCGTCGGTAAACTACAGACCCCTCATTGTTAGTTCTTCTCTTCTTGCCCGACAATACCTTTCCCCTTTCACTCCGATCGTCACTCTCGACTCGAGGCGATCTCTCCTCTGCGACCACGACGGTGCACAATCTCAGGTAAGGATGATTTGAAGGGTGTTTCAATTTAGAAGGAAATTGCTATCTCTGAGAAGTTGAAATTGAATTTAGTTTTCTGTTTTGTTTTATGTTTCCATGAGTTACAGGGGATGTGGGAATTGAATACAGATAGTGCGTTGGGATGAGTTAAGTCCACCGTTATTCATGTGGTGTACTTGTGGTGTTTTTGGTTTCAATTATAGTTGTTGTTTATGTGGTGTGCTTGTGGTGTTTTGCTTACATTTGCTATCAATGTGCATGGTGCCGTGACTTTCATTTAGGAGATTGGCACGACCTTGAAATTTAGTTTTGGGTTTGTTCCTATGACCTCTATTGGTTAGAGGTGTATCTGTTAGGGTTCTTGTGAAATTTCGGTTAGAGGTGATTGATTTTGATTTTCTTACCTGCTGAGAGTCACTTGCTTGGAGGGATTAGGTTTTGAAGTCAAATTGTAGACTTTGGACTTATTCAATTTTGGATAAGTTGTGAGGTTAATTATTTGAATTTTAGCTACTGGGAGTCTTCCTACTAGCATGCCTCTGTTTGGGATGGAAATTTTGTAAGAAATTGCTACTCTTTGATAGCTGTTGCATTGGAGAAAGGTTCTGATTTGTTTAGGAAGGTTTGGAGATTTATTTAAATATATGTTGTGATTAGGATGTATCCTAATCATGTTTAGTATTTTATTTTATTTGGTTAATTTATTTAATTGTATAAGTAGCTTAACTCTAGTCCTTGACGCAGGGCCTTGAATTGGGACTTGTACGGTTGATCGTGGAAAGTCCTCTTCATTTACAAACTTCTACATAAAAGACGGGTACTTCTCCTTTGTGTTCTTGTAGTTCATTTATCTTAAATGCATGACTTGTTATGTCTGAATAGGTTTGCTTGACCTTGTTCTTTACTGTTGATTATTTTACATCGTCTGTTGATACTTTTCTTCTTTGACCTTTGAGTTTAAATCAAAAATTCATATCCGTACAGTCTCACGTTGGTTTTCCATTATGTGAAGTACCGTTCGTTGGTTTTTCATTAAACACCACTATGATGGTTGTCATTAGAGACACCCTACCTAGTAGTTTAGTTGCATATTCGTTGGTTTCTGGTTTGTTGCTTTTGTAGTTGCATCATTGCTATTCGGTTGTTCGTTGTTATTCGGTTGTTTGTGCATATTGGTATCATGCACCATACCTGCACCGTTGCATACAGACGACTATTGGGCTTCCATATGGTTAAGCCGTCGTCAGTCATCTAATTGCTTTGTCACTCAACCACTTGTTGTGGTAGTTGCTAGAGTGTGAGCAACCGCCCTGTTACGCCACACTCAACCACTCATGTACAGTGGATGTTGGAGTTGTAGGCAAACAGTTGACACCCTCACTGTTGTTTCCGAGGGATATCAGAGCTGTTGATAACTCCCCCTATATATCGGGGTTTTGGAGTAGTTAGCTCCCCAGCATCCTGTCCACTCAACCACATATATCTGTGGTATTCGTTAGAGTGTGTATAGTTGTCACAACCCTACCCACTCGGCCACACAGATGTGATGTGTTGGTGGCTTGACTGGCGTCAGGGGTGACACATGTCATTGCATCATATGCATCTATTGCATTTATGCATTTTCTTGTGGTTGTTGCATTTTTATGAGTTATGGTTGCTGCATTTGGTTGACATGCATGTTTATTTGATACTATGCTATGTCGTAGGTATTTTACGTGTTTTATACATGTTTTGAGTTTCTCTATTTTCCTAGAGACTGTACACTGTGGTATTCTATTGTTTCATATACCCTTTGATGTCATGTTATTGTCTATTCATATGCCCGCTGAGTCCGCCCGGACTCACCACCCCTGCTTCCTATTTTTGTTTCAGGTAGTAGATAGTTGCATTACTTGGAGCCAGGAGAGGACTCAGTTATCATCCCCACATTGTCGAGTTTGTTTCCATATTTGGGTTATTATCGCAGTACTTTATTTCTGTGTTTTCGTTATTTCCGCATTTACTTCATAGACTGTTAGATGATTTATTAGTTCGATATTGTCGAAGTAGAAGTATGTTCATCTTTGGACTTATGTTCGAGTTTCGTCGGTATTCGGATTTTCATTTGCTTTATTTTTACTAAAAGACAATAACGGTTTAGAATGTTTAATCTTATCTATCATTCTTGTTTATATAAACTGCGTGGTTATGTTTTTATTTCCTGTTATGATGGCTGAGCCATCTTTTATGTTGTGAGTGATGTACTATTTGTCCCAACTTGTCTGTCATACAGGGGAGATGTTGCCCTATTTGTCTAGCAACTACCACAACAAGTGGTTGAGTGGCAAAGCAACTAGATGACTGACGACGGCTTAACTAAATGGAAGTCCAACAGTCGTTAGTATGCAACGGTGCAGGTATGGTGCATGATACCAATAAGCACAAACAACCGAATAACAATGATGCAACAACAAAAGCAAGAAACCAAAAATCAACCAGAAACCAACGAATATGTAACTAAACTACTAGGTAGGGTGTCTCTAATGCCAATCATCCTAGTGATGTTTAATGAGCATTTAAGTACTCGCGTACGAGAGATACTTTATAGAATGGAGAATCAACGAGAGACTGTACGGATACCTTTTAGCCCTATAAATTTTTGATATTTAACATGGATGGACCTACAGTAGTGTGGGTTTTGTCATTGTGTTTCTTTACCTACTGTTGTATATACCTTGAACTTTGGTTAATGTCGGATTAGAGGGTTTGGAATGGATTCGGGGTAGTTCCTTGGGATAAATTGGGTGGTCAACCTTATAACCTAACTTTGATAAATTAGGTTAAAAAGGAACTCATTGTTATTTATGAATAAATTAAACGGATATCGAATTAGGGTTAGATTCTAATTAGGTTTAGTAGTTAGTTTTAACTATTTTATTAATCATATAAATAGTTAAATCTTATCTTTGACATAGGACTGTGATCGGGCACGTGCGATTGATCGTTGGAGATTATCTCCGATACATCGACGATATTAAAGGTAGGTACTTCTTTTTGTACTCAGTAGTTATTATATTTAAATGCATGTTTATTTATTATCTAAGTAAGTTAATTTATTTTAAATCTATTCTATTTGTTTTACCTGATATATATATATATATATATATATATAAAAGTTTCTCAGAGATTAAATTATAAACATGCTTCTAAAAGATATACATTTTAAATGTGTAAAATGTTTGGAAAGCTCACAACTGATTTTAATCATGATTAAAATAAAATAAAAACATCTATTTTACTTTTTAAATATATACAAAAAAATAGTTTCTCAAAGATTAGATTTTAAACATAGTCTAAAACATATACACAATCATAGTTTCTCAATAAAAAATCAAGCACTTATAAATTTACCATATAAAATCTTCTTTTAAAAAATTATGAAAAAATTAACATAACATATCAAACAAATATACTTAAATATATCAAAATATGATTAGAATATTAACTAATATCACTATGATATATTTACTTACAAATTAAATTATCATCTCATTGCTTCTCATTATTTCATAACAATAATTTTTGTATTTTTTTCTTCTAAAAGTTTTAGGAAATACAAACGGTGGAGAAAAACTAATCCTCCAAATAATTCAAATTAGATATTTAAATTAATTGGAATCATACAAAACTAAAATAGCAACAAAAAAAAGTCACCAAAATGACCGGAAATGCTAATGCAAAGGAAAGATTTTTCATAAGCCCCAAGACATAAGAAATTGACACACGAGTAGCATGCATGAGTTCAATCATCCCGTTAACTATTTAAAAAAAAAAGGAAAAAAAGAAACTTGACTACCAACGACAGAGTAGAAAATCTATCATTTTCTAATCAACAACTATATTTCTCATGTTAAACGAAAATGTTTTTAATGAGTTAACGTGAGGCACAATCGTGTTATTTATATGCTGCACTTGTTCTTCTCCATTCTCCAAATCGGTGCCTAGTTCCAAAGTTTGATTGCAAACAAGAGTGGAAATTAATGGCTAATCGTCAAGCAATGCCCATCTGCTACACCTGCACTACTGTTGCTCCCATGATACCCGTCCTCCCTCGTCGCCCGATGAACGTTGCTGCTGTTGAGCATCGTCGCCGGTGGACGTTGCGGCGTACTCTACAGGTTCAATGCCCTGCCGCAAGTCATGCCGCTCCTTTGCGGCGGTCGGCGAATTACCAGCCCAACATATGGACTAATGAGCGTGTGCAATCCTTCACGAGCAACTCCACGGTATGAAAGTGTCGTCGTTGGTCGATCGAATCGAATTTTATCTGTAATCTTGTTTTGTTTTCTGTAGGTGGAACAAGAAGAGAAAATTAAGAGAATAAACATACTGAAGGAGAAAACCAGGACTCTAATACAGGAGAAGCAGCAAGTAGCAGAACAACTTCAACTGATCGACCACCTGCAACAGCTCGGCGTGGCTTACCACTTCAAAGGTGACATTGCAGACGTTTTGAGTCGTCTTCATGCATCTTTGGACCACGTAAGCTCGCAGTTGAAGGACGATCTCCATGCCACAGCGCTGCTCTTCAGGCTTCTCAGAGCAAATGGCTTCTCTGTTTCACAAGGTAATCAATTAGTATAGTAGTTGACCAGTTCATTTATCAATCAATTCACAGTTCTGACGTCTGATCGATGCTGTCTGCAAAGCTTAGATTTGTTCAAAACATTTAGAGATGAGAAGGGAAACTTCGAAGTTCGCTGTGAGAACAAGATCAGAGGGCTTCTGAGTTTATATGAGGCTTCCTACCTCGAGAAGGAAGGAGAGCTTTTGCTGAAGGAAGCCATGGACTTCGCGACCGAGCAGCTGAAAGGATTCATGGCGGAGGGATCTGTTCCTGAGGCTGGTGGTCTCAGAGAGCGAGTGGACCATGCGCTGGAGCTTCCACTGAATTGGAGGCTGGAAAGAGTCCAGCACAGGTGGTTCATTGAAGCATGCCATGGCGACGATACCATCAACCCTCTCCTGCTGGAGTTTGCTAAGCTCGACTTCAATATGGTTCAGGACATATACAAGAGTGAACTCAGAGAGCTCTCCAGGTACTGAAACTAATCAAACCTGCAAAAGAATCATGAGTTTTATTACATGTTGGTCATGCCCTTTCATTGATAGGAACTTCTGCCTCTATAGTTCAAAAATTGTACAAGTATATCCAATAACAATCTCAAAAAATTTTACATGCAGATGGTGGTCAGAGCTTGGGTTTTCAGAGAAGCTGCCATTTTTCAGAGACAGATTAACTGAGAATTATCTGTGGGCAGTCGGTTTCACTTACGAACCAGATAGCTGGAGATGCAGAATGATCGAAACAAAGGCAATCTGTTTTATTACACTCACAGATGATATTTATGATGTCTATGGAACCTTAGATGAACTCCAGCTCTTCACTGATGCCGTCGACAGGTGACAACACATTCACCACCTTCTTCTTCTCCTCCTCCTCCTCCTTCTTCAAGTCATGCTTATCGAGTCTTATTGCAGATGGGACTTAACTGTGGTTGACAAGCTTCCAGAGTACATGAAGCTATGCTTCTATGCACTATTCAACATGGTGCACGAAGAAGGTTACCGGGTGATGAAGGAGAAGGGCTTTAACATAGTGCCGAACTTAAAGAGAGCAGTATTTTATGAACACTATTTTATTTTCTTTTTCTTTTTTACTTTCTCTTCTTTGTTACTGAATGAGTTGGTATTGAATTTTCAGTGGAGAAATCAATGCAAAGCCTACTTTGAAGAAGCAAAATGGTTCCACCATGGCCAAACCCCCAAGCTCAAGGAGTACTTGGAGAATGGATGGGTATCAGTCTCTGGTCCCAACATTCTATTTAATGCCTACTGTGTGGGCAAAGACTTAACTCAAGAGGTCTTGAAAAATTTCCCCAGTTACCATGAGATCACACGCTCATCTAGCATGCTTCTTCGTCTTTACGATGATATGGGCACTTCGACGGTAAACATATATATACAAGCAAAAATACAATATTATATGCAGTTGAAGCAATCAAACTCATCTGAATATATATATATATATATATATCGAAAAACATCTACTGCAGGATGAGATAGAAAGAGGCGATGTGGCAAAATCTATTCAATGTAGCATGTACGAAAAAGGTGTCTCAGAGGAGGTGGCACGGGGGGAGATGAGAGAATTGGTGAAGGAACACTGGAGAGTAGTGAATGGAGCTCTTAGTTGGGATTCTCCATTTGAGGAATACTTCAAGAATACAGCAGTTAATCTTGCTCGGACATCACAGTTCTTTTATCAGAATGGGGATGGATATGGCAAGGCGAATGGAGAAACTAAGTCTCAAATCATTTCGGTCTTACTCGAACCTATCCAAATCTAAAACGAATGCACACAAATTCCACCATTATTGTTGTCGTCGTTGAGGGATTTGGTTTGTAATAGAATTTAATTTGTATTCATCCAAGCATGCAAATGGGCTGATTACCCTTTCTTCATAACTAACTAGATCCATGCCAAAATGTGTATCTTATTTAACCTTAGGATGAAGCCAACTCCAACCCAAAATGCTAATAGACTTGGGTTAGAGTCCATCCATGATCCTAAATTCAATCTGAATAAAGGGAAAGCCTAACATTTTGATTTCACATTTTCCTGGCTATAGCCACGTTCCATTCTTAATTTAAGAAAATGACCATTGTTTTTGTTACTACTATACCATGTCTTCTATGGTTCTGGATGCCCAACTATTAGTATTACTGACCCATAGCCTCCACTTAATTTTCTTGACTTTCTATCGCTTCGGTCGTTGTCTGCCGATGCAAAAAAGACAAGTTAGGGGCACTGGCTGCAAGGCTCGAATCATCAGACCATAACAGAAGTGTAGCAGCATAATAGGAGATTAATTTCCTTCAGCGCGTCAAGTGAATGAAACATCATGTAAATACTACAATTGAGGAACACAAGTCCCCGGGCTCGATGTGATGATAAACAATGGGGTGGTATACTTATATACTGAGGGTTTGATTTTCATGGATAACATATTAAACACATATGGTGCTTGAACCACCAATGATGTTGCACCGCTTGTCAAAATTCATTTGTACTTTCTGGATTTACTAGTCTATGGGATAAAATTTATAACCTGCTATGAAACTTCTAACCACGGGATATGGATGTGGAACCTTATCATAGGATTATAAATCATTGGAGGTATTGATAGATCATTGAAAAACAATTGTGATGGTAAAACTATAGAAATGTATCCTAAAAATAACTGTAATTCATCGAAGTCTAAACACAGCAACATAAAGTCCATGACGGTTAAAAAAAAAGAGCTTATAGGAATAGTCGAATTATGATAGAACATATAAGAATATATTTTGTGTTAGCGGACCGCTCATCAAGGACTTGCTGAATATGAGGGTTCATTTTTTTTTTTTTGATGAAATACTCATTTGGTAGAAATGAAATATATATTTGTAATGCTCTATATTAATGAACATATATATTTTTAACTTATTGCATGCACTAAAGTTTTACATGTGTATGAGGTTTTGACACTCTAACATAAAGACTTCATGATCTACTATTGATGTAGGACTCAATTTTGAGTAATAATATTGAATCATTTTTTACCACTGCGTTTAGCATAAGGTATTGGTAATGTGATTTAGAATTGGTTTGGGTCATAAGATTGAATCATGATTTACTACTACAATTTTACATAAGATTCAATAAACATGATTGGACCTAGTTTGGATGATAAGGAGGACTCTTGAACATGAGTATATACAAATCAAATTTCATATTATTTTCATACTACATATTCACATTTGATCTATGTCATTAATGATATTAGTACTGTTATTACTGTTAGACTATTATAGTTACGATAACTCTAACTTCTTTAGCCTGTACTAATTGATTTAATGAACTAAATTATTTAAAGAGGTATCTAACCCATAAAGTTTTGGTATATTAAGCTCAATTAATATATTGTGTGGTGTATACGGTTTCGAGTATAACCCAACTAGGAGATTATAGGATTTAATCTCTATTTGATGGGCTAACACTTAATTAACAACAACACACAATAATTATGTTATTAAGGAATTTAAACCTCAATTAAGTGATCTAATGCTTTAAGCATGAAGGGATTTATATTATTGGATGTGGATACAATATGTAGATCCGTTAATCAATTTTATTAACAATAATGGACTATTAATGGGTTATAGGCTTCGTTGTGGATGATCCCTATAGGATGAGCTAAGGTATATAAGGAAAGAAGTTCATTGATTTGGCATCTTTAATCTTGAATTTAATTGAGTTTCTTCCTCTTCCTCCTCTCTTCTCTATTGAGAAGAAACTCTGGTGATTACTGTTGGTGCAATCTACTTTATGTCAAGGCTGACTAGTCGATGTTTGATAATGATATTTGAACATTGTGTGAGATATGTCAAGTAGGTCAAAGATAACTGGAGACTTATCTAGAAAAGTCCTAATAGGACTAGGCATACCTAGTTGAAAACTATGAGAAGTCCAAGTTAATCTGGGAGGATCACACGTTGACAAGGTGAAAGTCTACCAAGAGACTAGACTTAACTGCAGTTAGGCAAAGAGAAGTACTAGTAGGACTAGGCATACCTAGTTGAAAATTAGGAGAAGTTCAAGTGGATCTGAGAAGATCACACGTTGGCAGGGAGAAAATCTACCAAGAGACTAGACCTAACTGCAGTTAGGCAAAGGAAAATCCTAGTAGGACTAGACAGACTTAGTTCGTAACTAGGTGAAGTCCAAGTGAATTTAGGAGGATCACATATTGATAGTGTAGAAGTCTACCAAGAGATTAGACCTAATTGCGTTTAGGCAAAGGGTGGCTCTATTGGGACTAAGCAGACCTAGTTGGGGAACTAAGTGAAGTCCAAGGTGGGTTAGCTGAGAGCTAAACACTTAGCATGAGAGAAGTCCTGATTGAGAACTAGGCTAGAGAAAGTTTAAGTCGACCAAATGTTGACAGGACACTTGGTGAGAAGTCCTAACAGGTCACAGTTTATCGGAGACTGGGTAAAGTAACCCTAGACTTGTGTTAGACTAGTTAGGATTTGGGCAATCAATTTGGTAATCAATTAAGGTGAAACTCAATCGAATAGGTGATCGATTGGGAGAGTTTTGTCCCAAAAATAGAAGCCCTCTTAATCGATTAGCTGATCGATTAAGGGTTGTCCAATCGATCAGGTTATTGATTGGGAAGCTTGTATCTTGACAACAAAAACAAGCTTAATCGATTGGGTGATCGATTAAAGTATTTTCGCGAGAGCATAATAAAGTGCTGAATCGATTGGGTAATCGATTAAGCTTTGAAAAAGAACCGTTGAATGGCTAGATCGACGTGATAATTAGTTGGGCAATAGATTAAGAATCCTAGGTTAGCGCGATATAAAGAGTTTTGCACGCAGGTTGAAGCAACTCTTCTCTTCCTCCTTCACCCATTCTTGTGCGTTTCTTGGGGGCAAGTGATGTTGTATTTTCAAGCATCAAGGGGTGATTTCAAGTTAGAAGAAAGCATGAAAAATAAAAGCTCATTACTATAAATCTTGTAAGATTTTATTTGTATTTGTTTATTCTTGTTGTATTTCTTGTGTAAGCTTTTACGAGGCTTCTTTGGCTCCACGAAGAAGATATTCATGATGTTTGTGAGTGTGAGGAGATCAGATCCTTGGATTAATCACCTCAAGAAGGTAGATACCAAGTAAATCCTAGAGTGCTAGCGTTTGCTTAAGTTTTCCACAACGACAAATCTTCATCGAGCAAAAGGGAAGTTATTTACCCTTCTCTAGCTCTCAGCATGTTCTAACAAGTAGTATCAGAACAAGATCATTCTTCTTTAAACTAATCACCGAGAGTGCAAATAGCATGAGAAGATTTATCCAGTTCATGACTTAGAGCTTGCAGCCATTATAAACATGTCCGAGAAACCAACAGAAGACAACCAGAAAGCACACTTGTAAAACTTTGCATACAATTGCTCCCGACGGAGCGTCTCCAGAACAATACGAAGGTGGCCCGCATGCTCCTTCTCGGAACGGGAGTAAATTAGGATGCCGTCAATGAAAACAATAACAAACTGATCTAAATACTCCATAAAAACCCGAATTTTATGAGG
Organism: Boesenbergia rotunda; assembly: GCA_024364735.1. Lineage (NCBI taxonomy): Eukaryota > Viridiplantae > Streptophyta > Magnoliopsida > Zingiberales > Zingiberaceae > Boesenbergia > Boesenbergia rotunda. The sequence continues at coordinate 146,772 of JAGFNQ010000702.1, read as the reverse complement.
TTGAAAAAGGTGAATTTTGAAAGTTAGGGGCCTAGTTGTAATTTTCCAAATCTGATGGGTTTATTTGTAAAATGCCAAAACAAATATTAAAACCCTAACTCCCTCATTAACTCCCTCATCCTCATCACTTCCCCGATTCGTTTCTTTCTGTTCCGACGCCACACACTCTGCAGCCCTAGTCTCACGCCGCCGCTCTTCCGGCGAACTTCGACCCCCATCTGCTGTAACATTCTTCTTCTTTCCTTTCCTCCTCTACGACGCTCACAGAGTCGACGCCGCTATCCCTCGCCCCATCTCGGTGAATTCCCTCCAGCCAAGGTCGTCGCCATCACTCCTTCGCCGGTGCAAGTTTTCCTTTGCGAGGTGTCTGCCTCGGCCGACGGTGATCCTTTTTCTTATTTCCCCCATTGTTGTTTTGTTTCTTCCCTGCCACTTCATAAAGCCTTCCCGCCCTCTCCTCTGTGGCAATAGATCGGAGCAAAGGAGGGATTCGGTGGTGGTAATTCAGGTAAGGGTTTGGTTTATTCATACATTAGCTTTGGATGTAGGATGTGGTTAGGGTTTGCAATGGAATTGCCCTGATTTGGCTGTTGATTTTAGCTTATGTACATGCTCTGTTCTTGGACCAGTTTCTGTGTGGTTTTGGCTTTGAACACTGCCGTAAGCAAGGAGGGTTTGTTTGATGTGTTCTGTTCGGGTCTGGTTTTAACAGTTATGTGCTTTAGTTTTGGAAATTTACCTAGAGTTGTAGATGAATAATGGAAATTATTCTTGATCAATTTGATTAGTAGGTTTTGAGATCAACTTCTGGTATAGATTAGGTCTAAATCGAATTGGAGTTGTTCCTTGGGTTAAATTGTGTGTTTAACCTCATCACCTAATTTTGGTAACTTAAGTTAAGAAGGAACTCATTGTTGTTTAGATTTAATTAAACGGATTTTAGTAATTAGGGTTACATCCTAATTATGCTTAGTAATTAATTTAGCTATTTTATTAATATTATAAATAGCTAAACTTAGTCCTTAATTCAGGACCTTGATTTTGGACTCGTACGGTGGATCGTGGAAGTTTCTCTTCGTTTACGGAATTCTTCAATAAAAGGCAGGTACTTCTCCTTTGTACTCAAGTAGTTCATTTTACCTTAAAGCATGGCTATATTATGTCTAGTAGGTTGCTTGACCTTATTTCTTGTTGTTTGTTATTTTAACATCGCCGTTGATACTTACTCTTCGTTGATTTTCGAGTATTCCAAATTCGTATCTGTACAATCCTCTGTTGGTTTTCTGTTCTGTAAAGTACCGCTTGTACGCGAGTACTTAGAAGTCCATTAAACACAGATAAGTTTATTTGGCATTAGAAATATCCTACCTAGTAGTGTAGGTGCATAACCGTTGGTTTCGATTTACGATTGGATGTATTGATGCATCGGTTACTTATTGGATTTTGGTTGCATCGTTGTTTCTCTGGTTGTTCGTGCATCTCGTAGCATGCACCATATTTGCACGTTGCATACTAACGACTGTTGGGCTTTCATATGGTTAAGCCATCGTTAGTCATTTGGTTGCTCGATTCACTCAACCACTTGTTGTCGTGGTAGTTGTTAGAGTGCGAGCAACTGTTCTGTTATACCACACATGTTGTAGTTGTAGGCAAACAGTGACACCCTCACTGTTATTTTCGAGGGATATTGTAGCTGTTGATAGCTTCCCCTATATACCGGGGTCTGGAGTGTGAACTCCCCAGCATCCTGTCTACTCAACCACACCTTTTTGTGGCATATGTTAGAGTGCGTATAGTTGTCACAACCCTACCCACTCGGTCACATAGATGTGATATGTTAGCGGCTTGACTAACGTCATGGGTGACACATGTCATTGCATCATGTGCATACGTATTTCGTTTATGCATTTTCTTATGATTGTTGCATTTATATGAGCTATAGTTGTTGCACTTGATTGACATGCATCTATATCTTGGTTTTTATTGTTGTTGCATTATTTTACGTCTGTTTAGTTGTTATTCAGTTTTTATAACATGTTGTTCTATATATGTTATGCATGTTTAGGTGATTCTGTATTTCTTATGGACTGTACTCTATTGATTCTCTACTTAGATATCCTTTATTATGCCATGCTTATTGTCTACTCATATACCCGTAGAGTCTGCCTGAACTCACCACCGCTACCTCCCATTTTTGTTTCAAATAGCAGGTAGATACTTTGCTTGGAGCCAGGAGATGATCCAGTTGCCAGCCCCTCAGTTCCACCGGGTTATTTTATTTGGAGTTTGTTTCAGAGTTGGTTCTCCATAGTTTCTTTGTTTCCGCATTTTATTTTACTTTCTGGTATAGTCCTGACAAATTTGTAGCCATGTCTTATTGGTCGGGTTTATTCGTTGTGGAGTTTCTTTTTAAGTTGTAGTTTCTTTTATGCCTAAGGTTGCCGAGCCACCCATTATTTCTTTTGTTGATATAAGAACTGCGTGGTTGTGTTTACTTCTATTTATTGTGATGCTAGCCGCATGTGGCTAAGCTATATGGGTGAGAGTGTATGTATATTTGCCCCATATTGTCCGTCGTACAGGGGAGATGCTGCCCGATTTTCGAGGAAGCATGAACCTCTGGGGTCGTGACATTTACAACCATACATATCTATCTGTATATATACCCGTGGAGTCCCCCTAAACTCACCCTCGTTTGTTTGTTTATTCTTTTTCAGAATGACAATGCTAGAAGAGCCCAATAGCCTATTTCTTCTTTCGTTTTAGTTTTACTTCGCTGCACATTTTCTTTTATTTACAATGGATGTATTTTCCATTTCCTTTATATTTTTTGCACTGGTATATAATGGGGATTTATGTATGTGTGCCTTGGTCTACATGGAGGGCATTTGGAGTTTGATTTTGCAGTGGTTGCGACAGTACATGATTTTATTAATTATGATGGATATTTTCTTTCCTTTATTTTCCCTGTTGGTTGTGATATGTTATGGAGGCCATGAATGTCATATTATGTATGTATAAGGTTTTATATTGTTGAACAAGTGACTCAACGGGGCATGACATGCTTTAACATTCATATTCAACTATGAAAATGTCATATGTCATGTCATGCATATATCATTTAGGCATGATAGCCTTTCTTATTAAAATGTTCATATGATACATGTCATGATCATTATCATGCATTATTTTAATTTTTGAAATTAAGGACATTGACATTAATTGATATCTTAGGGCTTAGGTGGATAATCAAAATTTAAAAGTCTAGTTAAAAATGCATAAACTCTTAGATTAGGAAAAACCTAACATTTACATCTCAAAAACACCATAAGTAGACTTGTATCTATATTGAGACACATTAGACATAAGAGAGATGTCAGGTGAATGAACAAAACTCAAGATGTTGACTTAGTGTATCTATTTGAGTTTTAGATTTATCAAAACAAGTAATTATGGGGACTTCAATAATTGGGAAAGCTAATGTACAAGTAATGTACTTTTAGCCCAAAGAACATAGTTGAAAATTATTTTTGAGAATCATTTCAAAACTATTTTGAAAAACTTTGGTGAAGATTATTTTTTGATAGTAACCATCATTGGTCAAATGATACAAAATGGAATGAAACATTGAAGTTCTTTAAGGTTTTCAATTTTGTATCAATCTTTAGAAATAGAAACTATTTTCATAAAAAATTATTTTTTTCATGATAGTATATATCATAAATAATGTCTACACAAAATTATACGATTTTTTGAATTTTATAGAATTATTTAGGAGTTTTTGAAATTGAATTTGAAATTACTTTCAAAAATCAGAAACTCCCAATCGATCGATTAGGCAATCAATTGGTGAAGGTTTTCCGTGAGCACAGAAGCTCGCGTAATTGATTAGTTGATCGATTAAGATGACCATAATCGATTAGGTGATCAATTAAGGTGTGGTTTAATCGATTGAGAGACCTAACACCAATCGATTAACATGACTATTTTTGACTGAAATTGTTCGATTTCAGTCCATTAACCCAATTTTGAGTAATCTACAATCTTTAACCCTCTGGAATACTTTTATAAGTATATCATGATAATTTTCATGATGGAAAAAGGGGATAAGTTTATGGTGAAAATTTTAAGATTAAGGGAAGGTGTAGGTTTAAGATTGAATTTTTCAAACCTCGTAACTTCACTTTGAGTTTCCTAACGATTTAGGAACTCAAAATCATTGTTGAAGCTGGAGTATATTTTGAGAGGGACGTGTTTCTTAAAGACATGATCTATTTCCTTAAACAAGGGACAATAATGAAGATTAGAGATCTTTATTATGATGAATGAATGCTTAAGGTTGAGCATAGGAAACAATGAAAGGTATGAAACTTTCATTGGATATCTCTGACAAAATTTGACTTTTGGAGAGAGTTTTTGATATATGTCAAAGGAGGGGAGAAAATATAGGGTTTAAGTTAGAAACCCTCATTGAAGATCTTAGTTGGGCTAATATGAGCTAGCCTAACTTTAACATATTGTCAAATATCAAAAAGAAGGAGATTGTTAGTGCAATCTTCAATATTTGACAATGATGCTTAGACGTTGTGTGAGACAAGTCAAGAGGTCAAGGTTGACTGGAGATTTGACTGGAGAAGTCCTAGTGAGACTAGGTAGACCTAGTTGGGAACTAGGAGAAGTCCAAGTGGATATAGGAGGATTGCACCACATATTGGTAGGCTGGAAGTCTACCAAGAGACAAGACCTAACTGCGATTAGACAAGGAGAAATCCTAGTGGGACTAGACAGACCTAGTTGCGAATTAGGAGAAGTTTAAGTAGATCTGGAAGGATCACACGTTAGTAGGGGTGGAAGTCTACCAAGAGATTAAACCTAACTACAATTAGGCAAAGGAAACTCCTAGTGGGACTAGGTAGACCTAGTTAGGAACTAAGTGAAGTCCAAGTGGATCTGAGAGGATTGCACGTTGGCAGGATAGAAGTCTACTGAGAGACTAAAGCTAATTATCACTACAACAAATATGACTTTCCACAGCACGTCATCAACAGCGCGCAATTATAATGTGCTGTTAATAATAGTTATTACGACGCGCCTAATTAAATGTGCTGCAGATAGTAGTTCATATTTTAGTATTAATAGCGCACAATTTTTGCGCGCTGTTAATACTATTTTTCGCAGCGTACATAATATGTACGCCGTTAAAAATCTTATATATTTATTATTTTATTATAAATTTTATTAAATAAATTAAATTTCCGCAGCGCGCACACAAACACGTTGTAAAAATTATTAATATTTACTTGTATTTGCAGCGCACACGGAGTGTACGCCGCTAAAAGGTTACTCGTCATAAACCCGTGCTCGCGCGTTTCGTTCGTCACGTTGGGTTTCTCTTCCCCGACGCTTGCTCCTCTCTTCTCCGCCGCGCAGATAGGTTTCTCTTCCCCGACGTTGCTCTTCCCCGACGCTGCTCTTCTCTTCCCCTTGCTCCTCTCTTCCCCGACGCTGCTCTTCCCCGACGCTGCTCCTCTCTTCCCCGCCGCGCAGATAGGTTTCTCTTCCCCGACGCTGCTCCTCTCTTCCCCGTCGCGCAGACTGGGTGGGATTTTCCGCCTCCAGGTGAGTTTTCTGCGGTCTTACCTCCCCTCGCCGCGCCTCCCTTCCCCTGGCCGCGCAGGGGACTATCCCTGATATGGCGATTCTTCTCTCCATTAAGATTATTGCTATCTCCTTCCTGTTTTATATAAATTTCTGTCTATTCTCAATATTTTGTCTTTTTTGCAGGCCTCAATTCATTCAATAAAGAGTAGATTCCCTAATATCTCAAGTCTGCGTTACTTTTTCATAGCTAAATATGAAGAAAATTCGTCAAATTTCAAGCTTGCGCAGGTATTCAAGTTTCTCAATTGTCACTTTATTTTGTTTAGTTTACCATCAAAATTGATCGATTATGACATTCTTTGTGATAATTCACTTATATGTAAACATGGTCTCACTTACATCTTTAGATAAGATACTTGCAGCAATTCTTTTAGTCCCTTTTAAAAAATTTTGTTTGTTACATAAGGTCACTTTAGTATGCAACTAATTTGATAGTGCTTTCTCACTTGTGTGGTGCAATTGTTACACAAATGTTAGGTTTCTTGACATCTTCGCCTTTATTCTCAAAGTTTCAATTTTGTTTGATTATTAGTGCTTAATTGAGACGTTGCTTTGTGATATTAATCTGTCCACTAGTATGATATTTCTTGCATGTGCTATCAACCTATTCTATGGGATTAATTTTTGTTATTTCTATAGGACATATAGATTCAGTTACTTGTAAACTCTAATATGCCATTTGTTACTGGATTTTCTTATAGGAGAATAAAATTTATTATCCTGCTCTTATTTGGTTGCTTGACAGAGAAACTTTGTTGAGAGCATGGCAGGATATTCAATACTATGTTACCTGCTTCAAGTACTCCTGGGCACATCTTTCAAGTTTTTCTAAATTTATCTTGTCATGTTTGCCCAAACATTTGACTGTTGTAGTTAAATAAATTCCATTCACTTTGATTGTTTAGGTGAAAGATAGGCACAATGGTAACATCTTATTGGATGAAGAAGGGCACATTATTCACATTGATTTTGGTTTTATGCTATCAAACTCTCCTGGCGGTGTAAATTTCGAGAGTGCACCATTTAAATTAACTCGCGAGCTTCTTAAGGTGAGATAGTTGGAGTTATGTTCAGAATCTACATACAACATTTTTTTTATAGTGTTTAACAATGTCCCTTTGATGCTAGGTGATGGACTCTGATGCAGAAGGAAGTCCTAGTGAGTTCTTTGACTATTTTAAGGTGATAAACATTGTTCTTTGTTGATGGTAGCCTCTACTGCAATTGTTGTCGTCATTTACTCATCCATGTCCGCAAGTTCTGTGTATCCAAGGTTTTCTCACTTGCCGTAAGCATGCTGAGCGTATAATTCTTCTTGTGGAGATGTTGCAGGTATAACATGGACAGACACTTTTTTTTTATCCTACTTCGGCTTGAGATGTTTCTTTCACATAAGCTTTCTTTAGTTTAAGGATCTTTTTTTGTGTGCTCCTTGTTTGTTTTTTCCCTTGAACTTATGTTTTTGCATATGATGCTTTCTCATGTAAGAAGACTTCATATTTTTGTTGTTGTTTTATGTTCAAGAAAGGAGAGCATTTCTTATTCAATGAAGTGGTTTCTTTGGCATTTACAGTATGTTGGGATTCAATTAGTTCTAATATTTTAACTCGTCCTTATATCTTACAGATTTTTTTTGCTAATATGAACTATGAAATTTTCTTATAGAATCTAAAGGGGTGTTAACCAATTTCTTCATGAACTGTCATAGTTCCATTAACCTGAATTTATAGTAACTGAATTAGTACAAGGATAGCATTGGATAGATTTATAATAACTGACTAGTACAAGGTTTAGCATTGGATATACTTGTTCAGTTGTTCCCAACAAACTGACCATTTCATATAACTTTCTGTTCTCCATGTATGGGAAAAGAAAGCTTAAACTTATGCTTTTTGCCTTTCCAAGATGAAAAGGCAGGCAGGTTATCTCGATTTTTGACTGCTACATTTGGTTGTTGCCCGGCATCTGGACCCTTCTTATTTCACAACATACAAGTAGGATTGGTATAGTGGTAGATAAACGGCATTTTGTGGCAATGTATCATAGCATGTTTTGTTGTTCTCATTAGAATGCATTATTTAGAGATTGTTTTTTTTTCTCATACGACATTTTAACTCAGAAGCACTTTTTTAACTCAGAAGCACTTCTTCCTATTTGCATCTATTAAGTGTTATAGAAGCATTTGTTCAAGTTCTGACATTTCAAGTTCTTCAAGTCGAGTATAATATTAAGTTCTTCAAGTTCTGACATTTCATGCCAAGTATAATTTTATTCTTGTAACTTCTACTTTAAAATGACCACTTGAAATTTAATTATACAGTTACAACTAAAGAAGTTGAGTCGTGAAGATATCATTGATAATACTAAATGTAAGCTGCTTCATTGGAGTATTGACGGAGTTGTTGCAGAAGGTCGAATTGCATCCACATATCCCAAAGTAAAAGTGCATCACGTTTCTCTTGGTGGAGCTTGTTGGAAAGTTTGGATTGATAGGGTGTTTGTGAACAAGCTGGACCTCATTCGACCAAATGATGAAATGTTATTTCTCGAAGATGCAATAGGAAGCACAGTTGCTTGATTATCTAAGTTTATAATTTTTGACTGAGTTACTTACTTTAGACTTATGATTAGTTTGTAATTTTTTTTTGCTACTCAGTTATTTTAGACTTATGACTAATTTGTAATAGTTTTTGCTAGTAAGTGAAATGCTATTTTGGTAAAGTGTGGTGTTGATGATTAATTATGGTATAAATGTTTTAGTTTTGGATGTTGTTAATTGAGAGATGTGATGTGGTATATTTATTGTATTATCAAATTGTGTAAGATGTGTATATGTGAGATTATAATTATATGGAATATATTAGTATCCGCAGCGTACAAATATACACTGCGGATATGTACATCTGCAGTGGTCGACCGCGCGCTGTGCTTATTTGCGGATGCACATATTCGCAGCGCGCAGCCACTTGCTGCGGATGTAATTATCCGCAGTATATATTCGTGTGCTGCGGATCCACTTATCCGCAGCGTGTAGCCGCGTGCTGTGAATGCAACTTATCCGCGGCGCGCAACTGCACGCTGTCGAAATGTTATGACTTTTAACAGCTTGGAGTTATGCAGCATTCGATGCGCGCTGCGGATACAATTATTGCGCGCTGCGAAAAGACATATTTGTTGTAGTGTATGGTTAGGCAAAGGAAAGCCCTAGTGAGACTAGGTAGACCTAATTGGGAATTAGGTAAAGTCTAAGGTGTGTTAGCCGGGAGCTAAAGACTTGGCACGAGAGAAGTCTTAGTTTGGAACTAGGAAAGAGAAAGTTTAAGTTGGTTAAGAGTTAACCGGGCACTTGGTGAAGAATTCCTAACAAGTCACGGTTAACCGGAGATTGGGCAAAGTAACCCTACACTTATATTAGACTAGTTAGGGTTTGGGCAATAGATTGGGTAATCGATTAGGGGGAACCCAATCGAGTTGATCGATTGAGAGAGTTTTGTCGTGAAAATAGAAGCCCTCTTAATCGATTGAGTGATTGATTAATAGCTAGCCAATCAATTAGGTGATTGATTGGGAAACTTGTATCGCGACAACAGAAACAAGCTTAATCGATTGGGTGATCGATTAAGGTGTTTTCGCGAGAGCACAGTAAGGTGATGAATCGATTGGCTAATCGATTAGGTAATTGATTAAGCTTTGAAAAAGAGCAGTGGAATAGCTAGATTTGATGTGTTATTCTGTTCCGGAGATTATATAATATTGTTTCTTTTTTGCTTGTTGTATCTTGTTTTATATCATGCATTTATCTAGTCTTATATTCGCAGTCTGTCCGGACTCACCACCCCTAGCATCTAATTTTGTTTCAGGTAGTCGATAGATGCATTACTTGGAGCTAGGAGATAATTTAGTTGTCAGTCTCATGATGTCGAGCCTTTTGGAGTTTTATCCATATTTACTTTATTTTCGCACTTTCTTTATTTTCGTATTTTACTTTATTAATCTGGTATTTATTGTCTTAGTAGAGTTATGTTTATGCATTTAAGGATTAGTATATTTGTCTTTAGATTTAATTTGAGTTTTAATTTGGATATGTAGTTTCTTTTATTTCTATCTTTCTTATCGATATTAAATGTACGGTTGTGGAACTTTTATTTACTATTGTGATGTCAGTCGTTTGAGGCTGTGTTATATATTGTTGTGAGGCATGTATAGATGTTCCATATTGTCCGCCGTATACGGGAGATATTGTTTGATTTTCGAGCGAGCATAGGTCTCTGAGGACGTGACACTTAGGATTTATCTCATTCGTATTGACTATGAAATGAATTGATGGGATGCTGAAACGACTCAAGCATTTTTATCATCAAAAGGATTATTCAAGTAACTTGATCTTTTTTTTCTTTTTTTATTAATGAATAATAAAAAATTAAAATGAATAATATTATTTTTATTTACAAATGGTGAATACAATGAATTTTCGAACAATATAAACACAATTATTCTTATGAAATTCCCATCACACGAATTGTATAAGTTATTGAAGAATCACCCAGTCCCACACAGTTCTTTCAGCTAGGCACGCCATCTACCTTTTCTGTTAACCGACCGCGGGACTGGTTCCGGCAGTGGAGCCCTCAGTCTGGTCCACACCGAGCGAAGCTTTGGCAACCGCGGTCGCCTTCCCTTTCTTCAACCTCTCGCGGACTACGACGTCCTCGTCGACGACGAGAGCAGTAAGCTGCTGCCCATGCGGCCCCGGAACCACCGTCTCGTGTACTTGCACATGATCCTCCACCTCCACCAACTCTTCTTTCGCCGCCATCTTCTGCTTCCTCTTCTTCTTCAGGAAACAGAGTATGGCGGCCGCAAGGAACGCGAGGAAGAACAGGCCGCCGAGGGAGACGACCACCACGATGACGACGCTGTTGTTTGGGTTCGGCGGAGGCGGAGCCAGTGGTGCCACTGGGGCTGGCGGCGGGCGGATAGGCGTGGGTGGCGGTGGTGACTGCCTCGAGGGCGGGGGTGGTGGGGGTACAGCTGCAGGTGACGGCGGCGGCGGGGTCACAATTGGAGGGGGAGGCGGGGGACTTTGGCGCGGTGGCGGAGGTGGTGGGGTCACAATTGGCGAGGGAGGAGGGGGAGTCCGACGTGGTGGCAGAGGTGGTGGGATCACAATCGGAGGAGGACTCCTGCGAGGTGGCGGAGGTGGTGGGGTTACAGTTGGAGGTGGAGGGGGACTACTGCTGGCACGAGGAGGCGGAGCACAAAATGGATTAAATGGAAGGCATGGTGGGATGGGCCGGAAGGCCATCGATAAGTTTGAAATTAAGGAATTGAAGGCTTGTAATTTGTGGTGTGGAATGAAGGAGCTAGGGATCGATGAGGAGGGAGGAGGCCAGGATTGAGTGAGTATTTATAGCAGTAGTAGTTGATCGATAGAGCTTGTTGGCGTTGGATGAAGTTATGATGCAGCTCATGATAACTTGGCTCCCATGCCAAGGCTTAATTTCTTTGTATTTCGAATTTGCTTCCAATCAATGTGTTGCTTATGAATGATGTTGCTTTTGATAGGATTAATAAGATGTGTCTATATGCGAACATTGTAGAACATCATACAAACTAAAATAGGACGGGGACTAAGAATGACAATGAGTCGGATTTTGATTAAATTCTATATCTTCCGTATTTATCAGATATCATATATCCATTCTCATATTTATACTAATTAAAATATCAAATATCTTCTATACTAATACATTCTTTTTTATTTCTATTCAACTTTTATCATTTAAAAAACCTATTAGAATTAACATTATATATATATAATAAAAAAGGGTAAATTATAGAAAACTCCCCAATCCCCATTTGAAAATTGAGTATACATCAGTGAAAATTGAGTATAAAAGAGTGAAACTTGAGTATAAACGAGTGAAAATTGAGTACACAGTTTCTTGATGTGGTGAATGCAACCTTACATACTCAAATTTCTAACTTTTATACTCAACTTTTTTCAAATAATACTCACCAAATTGTCTTGTCAATCCCATCAGGGACTGCATGCAAAGATGAATTTGAGGATGGGGAGTTTATGAAAATTTTCCCAAAAAAATTTAGATTAAACATCTATATAATCTACTTTTAACATCAACAAAAATAATTAATAGGTTTAGGAAAAATTTTTATATAAAATTAAAAAAATAAATTAAACATCTATATAATCTATTTTTAACATTAACAAAAATAATGAGTGGGTTTAGGAAAAAAAATTCTTTAATATATATACACATATTATTTAATCAGATATTTGATCGGATATCAGATATTAATAGTCCCTCCATACCCTCCTCTATTCAGGTCAGATATTGAATATTCCATGAGATTTGTAGAAAATTGTCATCCCTAACCGGGATTGTTCAATCTTAGTTGCTATCGTAGGATACATGCAAGTCTCCATTAGGACGGGGGGATTTGATTTGAATCCTCGTTGTTTAGGAAATTCGTACCATCACTTACTATCATACCATAATCTCGGTGGTAACTCTGTTCAATTTCAAAAAAAAATAATTAACGAGGTTGGTAACGTGAAACCTCGGGCGACCAGCTCAACCCCTCGGAAGTTTTCCACCGGCTGCTAGGGTAAATTAAGAAGTGCTCGTGGCGAGCGGTCTAGAAGGCCAACGCCTCAGGATTCACGTCTCACTTTGGAGGAAAAATTTCTGCAATATACACCGTATTTGGGATTGAATCACGAATACCTGAGAAGATAATTAATCGTCCTTCCGCTGCACCATAGTCAAGGGCAACTCTATTCAATCTTAAAAAATGATGAACCAGGCAGCAGACAAATTGAACCTGGGGTGACCGGCCCGGCCCCACGAAAGTTTCCCACCGGTCACCAGGGTAAATCGGGAAGCGCTCGCGGTGGGCAGTCTAGAAGCCCAGCGTCCCAGGGTTCGCGCCCCATTTGGAGGAAAAATTCCTGCAAAATGCGCCATAGTTGGGGATCGAACCGCGGATGCCTGGATTAACTACTAGCAACCCTATCACTGCACCATAGCCCCGAGGACAACTCTGTTCAATCTTAGTTGCTATCGTAGAAGGTATGTGGTAACCATTAGATTACTATGATCTAGTCTTTGCTCTATTTATTTTTCTTTTATCTTGTTTGATGGAGCATAAAACAATTTATTTACCCAGCTATCAATCATCTAAAAAAATATTTAATTCAATAAATTTGAAAAATCCTTTAACATGAATTAATAAATTAAAATGGAAAAATAAAATAAAACGGATGCAAGAGCCTTAAAGCTATTTAAAAACTTATACAAATCAAAAAGACAATAAATGTATAGTATATGCAAATTAATATACGAATGCATAGAGAAGCAATACAAGGGTAACAGAATGTAAATAAAACACAGATACTAAAGCATCATCATCAACCATGCGTATATGAAAGGGTGAAACTATATACTTAGTAAAGAAATAAACATATGTATAAATTAAATTGTCCATAATTAATATTATATGAATTAATTATTTAAATAATTTTAAAAGTATTGTTTTTATTTATTTATATATATCATCTAATGAGAATAAACTCTTACTGTTTCATCTAAAATTAATATGTTTGGCCTCCAAATAATAACGCAACGATTAAATCCTCTAATAAATAATTAAGAGATTTAAAATTAGAATCTCAATGCATTACAGAGAATTTATTCAAAGGTTAAATATCTAATGTTAATTAAAAAAATAAAATCAATAAGTTATACTAAAAAATTAGACACTTATCTAAATTTTTGAGCAATAAAATGTTGGAGATATATTATCGGAGAGTTCAAAAATAAATTAAAATTATAAAAATTTCAACTTAGCTGTCGAGTGACTTTGTATGTAGAAGTCATCTCCAGAGCTGGTATTCCCGAGCTGAAATTCCTTAGCCGAATCTCCCGACCTGGACTCCCGAGCCGAATTCCCGAGCTGGAATTCCCGATCCGAATCTCCCGACCCGGACTTCCCGACCCAATTTTCCCGAACCGGAGAGGAAGAGTTGCTAAGGCCTGCGTAATGCAGTTTCTTTAAAACATATTTGTCCTCCTCCGAATGTGCTTCGAGATTCCGATGGACGTCTGTTCCTAAGGACACAACAACGGGACTGATAAGTACCATTTTTGTTGATTATTTTAGTTGTTAAAATTCATGTTTGACCCATGTTTTTCTTGCTTAATTGTGAAATTATCCTAGGTTTTAGAACTTGCTTTTATATTGGACTTAATTGCAAATCTGTACATATTTGGATTATCTGGCCACTAAATTTTTGATCTATTTTTTTTAGACATGAAAGGTTCATGGACCTAGAGCATACTGGGTCAAACTTGAGTCGGAAGTGGATCCGGATCGAGTTATCAAGCTTCGGATTAATCTGGGCCGTCCGATTCAAAAGCGGCTAGATCTGAGCCATCCGGGACCATCTGAAGCAATCCGAGCTAGGGTAAGGGTTGATCAAGCACTTTGATCAAGATCTGAAGGTTTCATCCCAATCAGAGCTCATTCAACCGTTGGATCAAGCTCGGAGGGCTCTAGATCGTCCATTCAAAGATTAGGTTGATCTGGACCGTCCGTTGCACATCTGGAGGATCCGAGCTACCACGAGGCAAATCTTGACCCCTGATCAACATCATCAAAGTTTGGATTAAATCAGAGCAAGATCAGCCGTTGGATTTCCTCAATTCAATCTGAACCGTCCATTAATAAGTACTTAATCAAATTCTCCACAGACTTCCTCCTCGTCGCGTCTTCGCCGCAATACTGTTCTTCTTCGTTTTCTCTTCGTTTTGCTTGCAAGTTCTTGAGTTTTGAAGGCGTGACCACCTCAATCTCGACCTTGGATCATCATCTGGATCATTGGAGATAGTTTCGGTGAAGAATTCAGCTCAATTTCATCCGGACAGAGGTGTTTGAGGGTTTCGGCATTCTCTGTGGTCTGAGCACTTGAATCTCAGCCACAATCCATTTCCGATGATATGAGCCACTTGTAGGGGTCCTCAGGTGAGCTCAGATCTTCTCCAAATCATCATCGCAGCTCATTAAACTGAGATCGAAGAGTTCGGATTGGAATTCTCCCAGCTGATGCAGATTGAGCAGAGTTGCTCGATTGAAGCTGATTTCCACTGATTTGCTGAGCTTAGGGGTTCGAGGCCAGCCTTTGCTTGACGAACAAAGAGATTTTGAGCTCGGGAAGGGATCGAGGAGTAGTTCTTTAGTTAAATTTCAATTTTAGCTGTAGTTTGAATTCCTGCCGCAACTCTGTTTCTGAAATTCTTGTATCAGCTGTTTGAGTTTGTTTTCTGAATTGTTTAGCTTAATTAGGTTTTGAATCTTCAAGTTAAATAGTTTAGTGAACTTGTTAGTGATCAATTGACTTTAATTTCAGTATATTTCTCTGTTAATTGCTTGCGTGCCATTTTGTGTAGTTGCGTGCCAAGTTCCCTTTTGCATATCAGTAGTTTCAGTCCCATTTCATTAGTTTTTGTCAAGTAATTGTTAGCCTTCTTAAGCTTCCCTGAACCTAGATTAGTGACTTGAATTTAGTTTGCATTTGCTAGCTTAGCCATTTGATCCATTGCGGCAAAAATTCTGTAGTCAATCCCTTAAATTCTGCACTTTCCATTTCTGAAATTGAGTTGATTCTGCATATCGGTTTGGAGCTTTGGAATTGTTGTTTTACATTCAATAGCTATTGAACTCTGCATATAACCGATTGCTTCAAGATTATCAGCTTTACATCAGTTTACAGGTTTGCAAATAGCATCATTTTCAGCACATTGTTTTCCTTGTTTGCGTGCCAAATTGGATGAGTTTCTGCACTTTGTACCAATAGAAGCTTTGGCATAGTTTGGTATCAAGTTAGCCACACTTTTTAGGGTGTTTTGCAGTTTGAAATCAGTTAGTGCTATTTTTAGTTGTTTCGGAATTTTCTCATCATGTATGCATCGGTTTTCTTCTAAATTTTGTAGCTAGCTTTTATTTGCATGTTTTGAGTTTAATTAGGTTTGAAGTTCTTACATTAGTTCAACTGAAAGTTTAGCCATTGTTTCTTATTCCTTGTTTAGCATTTAGTTGCATTTGAATGCAATTTTGCTCTTCCAAATTTAGTTAAGTTTCCCTTGATTGATCCGGTTCCTTTTTGATTGAGTTATCACTTGCTATTGTTTGTTTAGTTCATTAGTTTAGTTCCTTTATTTTTATTGCACTCTCATTTCTGCATTTCAAACAACCCCTGATTTTATTTAAAACCCAAAATTCACAAACGACACATAAATACAAGCGCGAATCACACAACATCAACTAGTCCCTAGAAAAAATACGACCTGTGGCTCCTTTACTACATTTTCATATTTTGATTGTAAAAAGGGTTTCCGGCATTTATAAATATCTAAATTTGAGACCCACATTCGTGACATCTATTTTGGGTCCATCAGGGACCACGGGGTACAACGAAGCATTGGTTTCTCGTGGCGAACTGAAGAAGTACCCAAATGCTACCTGGAGAAATCCACCGAGCGGGGAACACACGAAGAGTTGGGAACGAGGTGAAAGACAATGGTTGCTCTTTTTCTATCTTTTGCTCTCGGTCACAACCTCTTTATATAGAGCTTAGACTCATGCAACAATTAATGACAGAATTAACGTCATTTATTGCTAATTACCATTAAGATCCAAACGTAATTTTATATTAATCAACGGTTAATGCATCCGTTAAATTTGAGCAAAACATTTTGCAGGTAGCAAAATATTAGTTTATTCGTTTGGACAAATTTTACCTCAATCGGTCGGGCATTCGTCGCGCACAGGTTGTGCACGCATACGAATCTACTTGGTTCAATATAAATCCGAGTCCTGGATTTGCACCCCCTGCGCACCCACGCGTGAGAAAAAGTCTCTATCCATGCATTTGTTCACAACTAACATGCTTGTGAAACAATTTAAATAAACCAATATGCCTTGAAACTCTTAATATGAGACTAAAGTCACATTCATAATGAAATCTCTTTCTTCTCCATCTTCCTTTCTATTTCCTTGTATCAAATATAAAATATAATCATATATGTTGATATCCTCTTTCGAGATGATCCTCTCGGAAAATAAAGTACATGTGGGACCTCGTACTAACCCAATCATAGCGTATGCATACAATTTAGACTCCATCGTGACATTGTGTAAGTCAATTGGCTCCCTAACCCTTAGTAATGTACGTGTAGTTAGGGGTGTCAATTCGGATGGATCAAATTAGAATTTTTTTTTAACTCCCAATCTGAACCCGAACTCAATCCGAAATGCCCAAACCCGAATTCGAATCCGACCAACCCGAACCCAACCCGAATAACTCGAAAAAATCGATTCAAAACATATTTTTTTCATTATTTTTCCTATAATTCTTTACTTTTATCTCAATACTCCATCATGATCATACTAATATTGATATTAATATACATAAAAATATCTTAATTTTCAAAATAAAATTTGATTTAACCTCAAAAAATCACTAAATATTAAATTCGGGTCAATCCGAACCCGACGCGAAAATTTTCAACCCGAAATCCTCCAACTCGAATCCGAAAATTTTCAATCCGAATCTGATTTTTTTCGAATCGATTCATGTTGGATCGTCGAGTCGTATTAATTTTTGACACTCCTATGTACAGCCGCATCGTACTCAATGGATTACTTAATTATTCACGATTTAAACCGCGTGCATTATAGGATATTTGCTTTGGAGAGTCCTAAATACTTGGGATTTAACTAGTCAGATTTTTTTTCCTTAGGATTTTAAATTTTTTTAATTTTTAAATCTTTATTAAAAATATTTATACCTAATTATATCATTTTCTATTTGTTTTCATATTAGATAAAATTCTTTCCTATTTATTTCATATTAAATTATATATTTTCCTATTTATTTTTATATTGAATTAATTTTTTTAATTTATAAAAAATATTTTATGATTTTTTAATAATTTTTAGGAACATTAAAGACGTCTAAATCTAATTATATCTTTATTTTTGTTTTTCTCATATTAAATTATATTTTTTATTAATTTTTAATTAAATACTTTTTTCTATTTAAAAATATTCATTCTAACTAGCCAGAATCTGACAATTAAATTTACCAAGTTTCTTTTAGCGGGATGAAAAATGTAGAACTAGGATAAAAAATTTGGAGGCGTTTGGTAGGCTTATTCTTTATTTTTATTTTCAGTAGAAAATATGATTTTATGAAAAATATATTTGGTTTGTATTTTCCAACGTTGTTTTCCAGAAAAAAATATATCGTTTTCTGAAAAACTAGAGAATGAAAGAAAGTCATTTTTCAGAAAAAGAGAAAATATGGGGGCGTTTAGTTTGTTCCATTTTTCATTTTCATTTTTCAGAAAACTACATTTTCTCATTTTCTGAAAAATAACTTTATTTCATACTCTAGTTTTTCAGAAAATTCTATGTTTTTTTTTTGAAAACAAAGCTGGAAAATACAAACCAAACATATTTTCTAGAAAATCGTATTTTCTACATAAAATGAAAATGAAAAACAGACTGAAAAATACAAACCATACGCATGATTTTTTAGAAAATAAAAATAGAAAATAGAGCAAACCAAATATCCCCTTAGAATATTGCTAGTTGAGCGAGGAGCTACGCGTACTTTTGAAAAAAAATGATTAACGAGATTTTCCCAATCAACTTCGGGCAACCGACCCTCCACACGGAAGTTTCCCTACGTGTACTTTTGAATTTGATTGATGGGTGGTCAAGATTGAGTCATTCATTTCCAAAATTAATCGAATCTCAAGAAGTGAAAAAAGATATTAGTATTCAAAAGATATTAGTATTCGTAGTTGATTCAATAGATTCGTCATATCTAGAATCTGGCTATTCAGAATGTATTTTTATAAATAAATAAAAAATAAGTTAATATGAAAATAAATATAAAAAATATAGTTTAGAATG
Source organism: Boesenbergia rotunda (assembly GCA_024364735.1). Classification (NCBI taxonomy): domain Eukaryota; kingdom Viridiplantae; phylum Streptophyta; class Magnoliopsida; order Zingiberales; family Zingiberaceae; genus Boesenbergia; species Boesenbergia rotunda. Next base: position 128,109 of record JAGFNQ010000702.1, on the reverse strand, counting down.
AAATAAATATGAAAGAATATAATTGAGTTTAGATACTTTTAATAATAAAAATAATTATTATTATTATAAAAAATTTATAATAGATTTATATATTTTATAAGTTAAAAAATTAATTTAATATGAAAATAAAGAAAAAGATATAATTTAATATGAAAATAAATAAAAATTGATATAATTTAATATGAAAATAAATAAGAGAGGATAAATTAAAAAAAATATTAAATTAAAATTTTGAATCATGTTTATTTGTCTATTTGGCCCGTGGCTATTTTAGTAGTACCCAATTAGATTAATGCAAAACATGCTGCAATTAATTGGTTCAGTGTTTAAATTACAGCGCAATTAAGAAAAGGTATGCAATATAATTATGAAAAGTAAAAAAGTAAAGTAGAATAGATTAGTGCATCCAGTTAACGTAATATTAAGACACTATATAGCAAAAATGAAATAACATATAAAGAGGAATTGCTTTCTCGCGCTAGCTGCATCACCACATTTCTTCTTATAAGTCGTTTTTCGATCAGTAAGATCCGCGGATCAAACTGATGCAAAATTAACCATTAAACGAATTAGCATTTAACTATTTAAACAAAATCAACAAACAAATTAATACAGTGCAAGTCTAAAAGAGCGAGATTCAAATCCAAAACCAACGGCGGATATATGGACTCGAGTCCATGAACGGCGGATGGTTTTGCATGGGACGCAAGCAGCATCACCATAATTATTTTTGAAAGAGGAGAAATTAGAGGTGGAGGAGAAATGGAGAATGAAATGAAAAACTCGAGAAGACCATAGACTTGAACAAGAAGAAAGAAGAATGAACTCGGGCTATATTTATTTTACCATAATTTTCAATTTTGTTAAACAAAATAATCCATCCCGCCTTCATTTACCACAAAGTAATGATTAATGAAATTTAAAAATGGATTAGTCCGCCGCTTTAGGGAATATAAGATGGGCTGATACCTGGAGCAGACCAGATCATGAAGGCCTGCTGGATCTGCAGTATGTCAGCCAGCCCAACCCACCGAAGTTTCATGGACAAAAGGCTTGGATTGAGCACTGGACGATCTTTCATTTTTTTGTTCGCCTACGAGAAAAATTAGAATTACTTCACCTACCGATACATTCAAAACTCAATTTATGTACATTTAGAGAGCTCTAGTCCGGATTCCTCTCTCTCTCTCTTGCGTTAATAGCCTTCGTGATTTATCTTCTCTATGTTCATCCTGAGACGAATTGGCGGAGACGCTGGGCCATCCCTGCCATTATTGCTACTTCAACCAACCAACAACCATTATTACCTGATTCAGCAATTGTCATTTGCCATTGTCTTCTACGGAGTCTAATGTGGGAACATAAGAACAATTTTAATACTTACTCATTTTGTCAACGGGTGGACAAGACCTTCGAGCATCTTTTCTTCAGCTGCAGCATCACCATGCTTCAATGGTACAGGGCCAAATGCCGGTTGCGCATCACACACCCGTTTGGGTCTTAGCACCGGATTTGTTGAACATTTGCCACACCAAGTATCAAAGAGACAACATGCTCAACAAATGATTAACAAGATTTTTCCAACCTCGAGCGATCGGCTCGGTTTCACGAAAATTTTTCATCGGTCACCAGGATAAATTGGGAAGTGCTCACAGTGGACGATGGTCTAGAAGCCCAACGTTCCAGGGTTCGCACGCTATTTGGAGAAAAAATTCCTACAAATACGCCATAGCTGGGAAGACAACATGCTAAACAAAGCTTGCATACTAGGAGTGTCATGTACGATGTATTTGATATGACAAACTCGAAATAGATATCAATACGATGATGATGTACCAAATATTGATAGGATGTTTAGAAAGGTCCAAACACATGTCTTTCGATTTTTGAATGGTTTTGTGTAAGCTCATGAGCTTCTATTAATACAATTTACCCTTATTAAAAAAAATAAGAACAATTTTAATATTTTTATTATTTGTGTCAAGTTTGATATTTAGGGTATTTTTGATGATTTCTATCTTTTGTATTAGTATTTTTGAGTTTGTTAAGAATTTTTTTGTAAAGACAAACCTCTTTCTCCTTTGAGAAAAAGGATACTAGTAGATTGCCTATTAAAAGTGATTAACGACCACAGACCTTAGACTAGCAGATGCTGGGTTGTGAACCAAGTAAAAAAAACTTGTCTTTTGTGTTGTGCTTTATTTAATTTTCTCTGTCGATCTTTGAAAAAGATAAAAGTGTTTTCAAAAACAGTAAAAAATGACATGCGCTATTTACTCCCCCCTTAGCGCTCTATTTGATCCTACATATTTTCACTTGTTTTGTATGTCGACGATATTTTACTAGCAAGTAATTATAAGAGTCTGCTGCTAGAAAGTAAGTCATTTCTATTAGATAAATTTGAAATGAAAGATTTTGATGAAACATCATTTGTGTTATGTATACAGATTGCTCGTGATTGGTTTAAAGTGCACACTTAGACTATCACAAAAGGTCTATATAGAAAATATACTTTTTTGGTATGACATGCAGAATTGTGCTCCCAACGACACCCCTATGTCAAAGGGTGATAGACTTAATTTGCAGCAATACCCATGCCATGAATTTAAGATTAACGAAATACAACAATTCCCTTATGCATCAATAGTAGGGAGTTTAATATATGCTCAAATATGTGCACGTTCAGATCTTAGTACATTGTGAGAATGTTAGAGCATGTATTGGAAAGTTATAAAGAGGGTTATGTGGTATTAGAACTAAGGATTACATGCTCACATATCGGAGTTTAGGTCATCTGGAGATCTTTGGATATTCAGACTCCAATTTTGTTAAATGCTTAGATAATAAGAATTCCACCTCAAAATATTATGTCTTCATGTTGGCAATATGGGCTATATCATCGAAAAATGTCAAATATTTGTTAATAGTCACTTCCACTATAGAAACATAATTTATAGTCTGTTACGAAGCGTTCAACCACAAGATATGGATGTGAAACCTTGTCACAAGTTTATAGATCATTGGGGGTATTGACAAACCATTGAGGATAAACTATAATAATAAAATTACAAAATTATATTCCAAGAAAAATCATAGTTCGTCAAAATCTAAACAATCGACATTAAATTTTTAGCATTTAAAGAAGGGTTCAGAGTAGTGAGATTATGATATCAGATCATATAAGGACCAATTCCATATTAACGGATCCGCTTACCAAGGGCTTGTCACCCAAGGTATTTTATCAGCATGTGCTAAATATGAGAGTTCTTCATTTTAACGAAGTACCCATTTGATGGTTTGTATTTTGGTGTAATGTTTTATATTAATGAACACATGTGTTAGGACACATCGAGAGTTAGAGGAGGGTGATTAGCTTCAATCTTTGTTCTTGTAGATTTGTAGTAGCAAAAAACTTGAGCAATGCTAATATTTTCTTCTTTACTTGATATCTATCTCCTTGAGGTGAATAATCCAAGGGTCCACTCTTCCACACTCTAACATCCACTAAGAATGATCTTCTTCTTGAAGGCGGAGAAGCCTCATACAAATTCATAAGAAGAAACACGACAAAAATAAGCAAATACAAATAAAATCTTACAAGATTTACCATAATGACTTCTTTTGCTTTTCTTTATTTCTTATAGCTTGGAATCACCTCTATATCTATGGAAATATAGTAGTACTGTGCTCCAAGAACTCACAAGAAATCACGATGGAAGGAGAGGAAGAATTGCCACTTCAACCTGCGTGAAAATCCTATATACTCATGACCTAGGGTTCCTCAATCTATCACCCAATTGATTATCACATCAGATCTAGTCGTTCAACGACTATTTTCCTAGGCTCAATCGATTAAAAAGGTCTGAATCGATTACCCAATTGATTCAGCACTTTTCTGTGCTCTTATGCAACACAACCACCAATCGATCACCTGATTGATTGGCTAGCCCTTAATCGATCACCCAATCGATTGAGAGGGCTTTTGTTCTCGCGATAAAAGCCTACCAATCAATCACCTGATCAATTGGTGTTGTCCTTAATCGATCACCCAATTAATTATGAGTCATTGTTGAATACCGAAAATTAGGGGGTTACATCGAAAATTTTGCAAATTAGGGACTTAGTTGGAATTTACTAACCTTGGAAGGCTTATTTGCAAAAATGCCAAAACAATTATAAAACCCTAATTTTTCCTCCCTAACCCATTTTTCTTTCGTTTTCTTCCTGACGCACGCACACGCCGATTCTCTGGTTTCCTCTGCAGCGGTTCCTCGCGAGCAGTTTCGCCCCGACGCCGCTCCGACCCTCTCCTTCACCAATTTCTCGCCGCTCTTCTCCTTCGCTGGTTTCGACGCCGAACAGTGACCTAGCCCATCGCGCGAGCCATGCCCTAGCTCCTTTTCCTCTGGATCGCGTCATTGCCTCACGTGGAAACCTAGCCAACGTCGTCGGCCCTGCCAGCCAACGCCGAACGTCGGCCAACCTTCGTGCTGGTAAGTTCACGGTTGTGACTTACTTGTCCCCAATTCCTTTGGTGGGTTTTGAATATGTGTTCTTGGGTTTGATTTCTGATGTGACTAGGTTAGATGAATTATTTAAATTGATATCATTAGTTTTGAGAAAGGAATTGAACTCATGAGAGGTAAACTCTCCACCCCTATCTATGCACAGACAACGAATAAAAGCTCCTGTCTCTTTCTCAAAAGGGATTTATAATTCTTGAAGATAGTAAAAGCTTCAAATTTTTCAGCAATAAAATATATCCACGCTTTACGACTAAAATCATCAATAAAACTTATGAAATACCTCTTCATACTATTGGAAGCAGGTTTGATTGGTCCACAAATGTTAGCATGTAACAACTAGAGTTTTTATGATGCTTTCCATAAGCTCTTCTTTGGAATTGCATTCCTGTGTTGTTTTCCTACCATGCAATCAGTGCAAATTTGAGATGATACCTTCAACTGTAGTAACCCTCTCATCATTTGCTTGTATTGCAACGTTCTCATACCCTTGAAACTTAGATGCCCATATCTGCAATGCCAAAGGTGAGTGTTGTCTTCAAGAGTTGTTTGGAAACAAGTGGGAACTTTTGGTTGAATTCTTGCAGGTAGTATAAGCATCCTGTTTGCAGACATTGTTGTTTGCATAATAAACCCTTCCTGTGGTAGATCTTGCATACTCCATGTTGTATCAAAATAGCTAAATTATTCTTTTGGTATAGGACCTTGATTTGGATTTGTTGGGTTGATCGTGGAAGGTCCTCATCGTTTACGAACATCTACATAAAAGGCGGGTACTTCTCCTTTGTACTCGTGTAGTTTCTTTTACCTTAAAGCATGACTGTTTTATGTCTAATAAGTTGCTTGACCTTATTCCCTGTTGTTTTGTTATTTTAACATCGTCGTTGATACTTTCTTCGTTGATCTTCGAGTATTCAAAATTTGTATCCGTACAGTCTCCTATTGTTTTCTGTTATGTAAAGTGTCACTTGTACGCGAGTACTTAGAAGCCCATAAAACACAACTAGGTTTATTTGTCATTAGAAATATCCTACCTAGTAGTGTAGAAATATAATCGTTGGTTTTCGATTCCTGGTTGGTTGCATCGATGCATCGTTGATACTTGTTGGATTTTATTGCACTGTTGTTTCTCCGGTTGTTCGTGCATCTTGTAGCATGCACCATATCTGCACGTTGCATACTAACGACTGTTGGGCTTCCATGTGGTTAAGCCGTCGTTAGTCATTTAGTTGCTTAGTTCACTCAACCACTTGTTGTCGTGGTAGTTGCTAGTGTGCGAGCAATTGTCCTGTTAGCCACACATGTTGCAGTTGTAGGCAAGCAGTGACACCCTCACCATTGTTTTTCGAGGGATACTAGAGCTGTTGATACCCCTATATATCGTGGTTTGGAGTGTTGGCTCCCCATCATCTTGTCCACTCAACCACACCTTTCTGTGGTATTCATTGGAGTGCGTATAGTTGTCACAACCCTACCCACTCGGTCACACAGATGGGATGTGTTGGTGGCTTGACTGGCGTCAGGGGTGACACATGCCATTGCATCATATGCATATATTGCATTTATGCATTTTCTTATGCTTGTTGCATTAATATGAGCTATGGTTGCCGCATTTGGTTGACATGCATGTATATGTTGGTTTTATTGTTGTCGCGTTGTTTTATACATGCTTAATTAGTTGTTATTCGGGTTTATAACATGTTATTTTATATATGTTATGCATGTTTAGGTATTCTTATATTCCTTATGGATTGTACCCTGTTGATTCTCTACTTGGATATCTTTTATTATGTCATGCTATTGTCAACTCATATACCCGCAGAGTCCGCTCGGACTCACCACCCCTGCTTTCTCTTTTTGTTTCAGATAGCAGGTAGTTGCATTTCTTGGACCCAGGAGAGGATCCAGTTGCCAATCCCCGGTGTTGAGTTGTTTTCGTATTTGGTTTAGTTGTTTTATTTTTGGCACTTGGTGAGTTTCACATTTTATTTGTTTATCAGGTATCGGATTGATTTTGTTGTTATTACAGAGACATTTGAGTTCTCTTTGAGTTGTGGTTTCTTTTATGTTTAAGGTGGCTGAGCCACCTGCTATCTTATTTAATAACTGCGTGGTTGTGTTTACTTTCTATATATTGTGATGCTAGCCGCTTGTGGCTAAGCTATATGGGTGAGAGTGTATGTATTATTTGTCCCAACTTGTCCGTCGTACAGGGGAGATGTTGCCCGATTTTCGAGTAAGCATGTGCCTTTGGGGTCGTGACAGCCATTCTGTTTCTCGTGAGAAACAGTGCTCCAATCGATCACCTGATCGATTGGATTTGGCCAATCGATTACCTAATCAATTGTCCATGCCTTAACTTGCCTAAACTAAGTCTAGGATTTCTTAGCCCAACCTTTAGTCGATCGTGACTTGTTACGACTTTTCGTTGTCTAGTTTTCAACTAGGATTTCTTTCGTGCCAAGTGTTTAACTCCCAGCTAACCCACCTTGGACTTTACTTAGTTCTCAACTAGGTATGCCTAGTCCCATTAGGGTTTTCCTTTGCCTAACAGCAATTAGATCTAGTCTCTCAGTAGACTTTCACTTTGCCAACGTGCGATCCTCTTATATCCACTTGGACTTCACCTAGTTTCCAACTAGATCTACCTAATCCCACTAGGACTTTGCCAATCAAGTATCCAGTTAACCTTGATCCACTTGACTTATTACACACATCTTATCAAATATCGAAACTCAAACTCGAGCCCACTCGAGCTTAGTCAAACTGGTCAACCTTAACCCGAAGATGATTGCACTAACAACATATACTTTTAGCTTATTGTACAAACTAACAGTTTTACATGCGTATGAGGTTTTGACTTTCTAATATAAAATATCGTGATTTAGTATTGCGGTTAAATCATGATTTATCACTATGGATTCACATAAGGTATTGGTACATATGATTTGAACCCGGTTTGAGTTATAAGGAGGACTCTTGAGAATGGGCATGTATAGATCATATTTCGTGCCATTTTCATACTATGCATCTACATTGATCTATGTCGTTAATGAAATTAGTACTATGATTACCGTTGAGTCTTATTTTAGTTATAATAACTCTGATTTCTTTAATCCTATATTAATTGAATTAATAGACCAGATTGTTTAAAGGAGTATTTATGTTAAATACCGAATTTTAAAGGGTTGAAAATATAAATTTCGGAATATAGGGACCTAGTTGGAATTTACTGAACTTGTTGGGCTTACTTGCAAAAAGACAAAAACATTAATAAAAACTTAGCCCGTGCCCTAACTTCTCCCGAACCCCTCTCCTCTGCCGTTTCTTTTCTCTGCCTCGACCTGCACGCGCGATAACCACCGACACCCGACGCTGTCGCCTCTCGCCCGCGCGACGCCGTCGAGCCCTAGCAGTCGTCTCTCCCTCGCGACAACCACCGTCGCCCGCCGCCCTACCTACTCCATTTCCCTTCTCCTTCTTCTTCTCCGGCGCACATGAGCAGAGCACCGGCGGCCACTTAGTCGCGCCTTCGGGTTTTTCTTCCTCGGATAAGGGTCGGCAATCCTCCTCCCACGATAGAAGCCGAGGCCACTCTTCCCTCGCGACTCCTTGGTTTCCTCAACTGTCGACGTTGGAGCCCTAGCCAACCGCCATTTTCCTCTTTGGTTCCCTGTGCTTGCGTCGGTACCAACTCAGGTAAAGGGTTTTTCTGAATTGAGCAAAAACAAGTCTGAATTGATTAGGTTTCGGGTTGCTGTCTAGTTGTTTGGCTCAATTAGATTTTTGTTTGCTGCCGTAAGGTGTGGATGTTGCCGTGAGTTATTGATGGCAAATTGGAATCATGTGTAGTTGAGATTTCGAATGTGTTTACTGGTTTGTAAATTTAGTGTTGCTCTGTAGAATTCCTACGGCTCGGAATTCTCGGTTTAGTGGAAAGTAGATAAGTGGAAAGTAAATAAAGAGACCTAATAACTTGGCTTTGAGTTGCACACAAGTAGAAGGAGACACAGTAGTAAATGTCTTTATGGTTGTTTAAAGTGTTGATAGGTTATTGTTGCATGTGAAACATTTCGTTCCTGTCATTAACTTGAAATCTATGTTGCAGTGACACTGGCTTCTTATAATTATGTTGTATATGCCAATGCAATATCATTCATAGCAAGATAGTATCTTATGGTACTAACGTGTCTCATACTACCCTGGTTGGTACAAGAGCAAATCTTGAAACAGTGTAGAATATCCGATGATGGATTAAACTAGGTCAACTAATTGGATTAAGTCTAGAATTGGTGGTCTAGATTGCCCTAATCTAGTTTAGCATTAAATTTGCTATTTTATTAATTGTTCATTTTATAAATGGCTAAACTTCCACATTAATACAGGACCTTGATTCGGACTTGTTCAGTTGATCGTGGAAGGTTCTGTTCGTATACGTTTACATAAAAGGCGGGTACTTCTCCTTTGTACTGGAGTAGTTTTCTTTACCTTAAAAGCATGGCTATATTATGTCTGATAGGTTGCTTGACCTTGTTCTTTGTCGTTTGTTATTTAAATATCGCCGTTGAGACTTACTCTTCGTTGATCTTCGAGTATTCCAAATTCGTTTCTGTATAGTCCTCTGTTGGTTTTCTATTCTGTAAAGTACCGCTTGTACGCAAGTACTTAGAAGTCCATTAAACATAATTAGGTTTATTTGGCATTAGAAATACCCTACCTAGTAGTGTAGGTACATAATCGTTGTTTTGCGATTTCTGGTGGTTGTATTGATGCATCGTATACTCGTTGGATTTTATTGCATCGTTGTTTCCCCGGTTGTTTGTGCATCGTATAGCATGCACCATACTTGCACGTTGCATACTAACGACTGTTGGGCTTACATTTGGTTAAGCCGTCGTTAGTCATATTATTGCTCGTTTCACTCAACCACTTGTTATTGTGGTAGTTATTAGAGTGCGAGTATTTGTCCTGTTATGCCAACAGTGACACCCTCACAGTTGTTTTAGAGGGATGAGCGTTGGTGGCTCACCCTCACCGTTTTTTTTTGAGGGATATTGTAGCTGTTGATAGCTCCCCCGATGTACCGGGGTCTGGAGTGTGGACTCCCCATCATCCTGTCTACTCAACCACACCTTATGTGGTATTATTGTTGTTGGTATTGTTGGAGTGGTACAGTTGTCACAGCCCTACCCACTCGGTCACACAGATGGGATGTGTTGACAGCTTGACTGGCGTCAGGGGTGACACATGTCATTGCATCATGTGCATACGTATTTCTTTTATGCATTTGCTTGTGTTTGATACATTATATGAGCTATGGTTGTTGCACTGTTTGACATGCATCTATATCTGGTTTTATATTGTTGTTGTTTATTACTGCCTAGTGCTTATCCGGATTTTATGCATGTCGTTTATATTGTTATGCATGGTTAGGTAAATTCTATATTCTTATGGACTGTACCTGTTGATTCTCTGCTCCGTTATCTTATTATGTCATGTTATTGTCTACTCATATACCGCAGAGTCCGCCCGGACTCACCACCCTGCTTCCTTTTTGTTGTTTCAGATAGCAGGTAGACGTATCTCTTAGAGCCAGGAGAGGATCCAGTTGCCAGTTCCCAGTGTCGAGTTGAGTTAGTCTTTCGTATTTGGTTTAGTTATTTATTTCAGTACTTGGAGTTGCATTTTATTCGTTATTGGGTTTTATCGATATCAGAGACTTTTGTGTTCTGTTTGGATTGTAGTTCTTTTCTGTTTAAGGTGGCTGAGCCACCCGTTATCTTTTATGTTAATATAAACTGTGTGGTGATGTTTTATTTTTTGTTATGATGGCTGAGCCATCTTTTATGATGAGTGTGTTATGTATAAATGCCCCATATTGTCCGCCGTACAGGGGAGATGTTGCCCGATTTTCGAGCAAGCATGTGCCTCTGGGGGCGTGACAATTTAACTCATAAAGTTTTGGCATGTTGAGCTCAACTAAGTTGTTGTGTGGTCTATACGCTATCACATATAGCTAAAGTGAGAGATTGAAGAATTAGGTTTCCATTTGATGGGCTAATACAAGATTAATAACAACACACAATGATTTTTTCCATTAAGGAATTAAACCCCAATTAAGTGATTTAATGCTTGATGCATGAAGGGGGTTTAAGTTTTCGATATGGATTCAATGTATAGATCCAATAACCCAGCTCTTTAACATTAATGGGTTGTTAGTGTGTTACAAGCTTTATGGTAAATTATCCTTGTAGGATAAGCCTGCATATATAAGGAGAAGGTTGGTTTCACTTTGTGAATCTTGCTAAAATCAAGAGCTCTTCTTTTTCCTCCTCTTTTACCTATTGAGAAGAACTTAGGTTGTTGTTTGATCCTTGCAGAAGGCATTTTGCTGCGGTTGTAGGTATTTGTCGATCATAAAGTAAGGAACAATGACTCTTGCAGTGGATTCAGTTATACCTCGTTTTCCATTGCATTCGGTCTTCCAATGTATCTGATGATAACTAGATGCTATGGATACATCCTGATGTGGTCAAAAGGCCGGTGGCTCACGTCATCCCAAGGCTCGGCCGGTTGGGATGTCATCACTCTTGGTCAGGATAATGTGTCCTCGGTGAGTCAAATCATACTTATGAATTTCCAAATTAGAAAGATACCGCTCCCCTCTCGGGATGGAAACTCCTGAATAGGTACTCTTAGGCTAATCTAACCTATAGGTCTAAATGTTAAAATTGATAACTGTCGGGTGGGTGAATAAATCCTCCCCCCCCCCCCCCCCCCCCCCCCCCCCCCCCCTCTTTTGGAGCTCCCGGGTGAGAATGATTGTCTCACATGCAGCTCCCGGACGAGAATGATCGTCTCACACTCAACTCCCAGGTAGGCACAACCATTTCTCATATAGATCCTGAACGAGGACCTGATTGAGTGACGAGACAACATCAAGTTAATAAAGCCTACTATTATGAATCTCTTTATGGTTAGCAGATGGGGCATCAAGGCCTTAAAGATGGAGCAGTCGAATGAGCCACAATCATAAATATGCAAAAAACTATAACTGCCAGATCATAAAAAGGACGGCTATAACGATCCCTGGGCCATTAATACAAAGGACAAAAGGTCGCTGGAAATGCTATAAAAAGTATCATCCATATGGAGAAAAATAATATCTCTCTAATTTTAAGGGTGCGTTTGGTTCAAGTTATTATATATAACCTCGGTTATGTCATTACCAAGTAATCACATAACCAAGGATATGAGGAATGAAACATAACCTGAAGTTGTTTGATTCAATTTAGATAATCAAATAAAATCTTGTTTGTTTGGAGATAATAGTCTATAACTTAATATAATATTTTACCGTATTACCCTTTAGAAATTGTTTAAATAATTTTATTTGTTTAGAGTTAAGAGTGTTGACGTCGATCGTCGGTGTCCACGTAGGCAGTCGATGTCCAACACTAGCGGTCGACTGTCGGCGTCAATCGTCGACGATCGGCGCCGACCGTCGACGATCGGCGCCGACCGTCGACGATCGACGCCGACCGCTGACGATCCGCGCTGACCATTGACCGACGGCAGGCGATCGGCGGTGGTGACTGGCAGCATCGGCTGCCAGCGACACTGGCAGTGGTCGGTGGCCGCCGGCGATAGGCGGTGGTTGCCGGCCGCCGACGATCGGCGGTGGTCGCCGGCAGCCGGCGATCGGCGGCGGTCGCCGGCCGCCGGCGATCGGCGGCGGTCGCCGGCCGCCGGCGATCGGCGGCGGTCGCCGGCCGATCGCCGGACGCCGGCTGCTGGCTATCGGCGGTGGTCGCCGGTAATAGTCTCCAGCGATCGTCGCCGGCGGTTGTCGTCGGCGATCGTCGCTGGCAGTGGTCGCCGGCGGTGGTCACCGGCCGCCGGCCGTGGTCGCCGGCCGTGGTTGCCGGCCGCCGGCCGTGGTCGCCGGCCGTGGTCGCTGGCCGTGGTCGCCGGCCGCCGGTCGTGGTCGCCGGCCGCCGGCCGCTAGCCGTGGTCGCCGGCCGTCGGCCGTGGTCGCCGGACGTCGGCCGTGGTCGCCGGCCGTCGGCCGTGGTCGCCGGTCGCTGGCCGCCGCGGTGGTCACCGACTGTCGGCGGTGGTCGTCGGCCACCGGCAGTGGTCGCCGGTCGCCGACCGCCGGCAGTGGTCGCCGGCCGTCATTTTCTTAATCCTACGTGCTCCAGGTTACAAGCCCGAGCCCCTTTTTTGCGGGCTTTTCCATCTGTGTTCGCTCCAACATTCTCAGCATCATTCTTTTAGTCACCCGGGCTCATCTGTTAGGATCTCGCATCAGGATCACATCCTTTGGTTTGTTTTCAACCTATCAGATTGCTTTCAACAACATCTGAAGATAGGAATTTTTCCACAACTATTATCTTCTTCTGTGTGTACTGTACAAATTACTGTTCATGATATCGTGTTCTCCGAATGATATTCACAACCAATAAAAGTGTTTGCTAGGCGAAAACATTCCAAATTAAACGTATTACCATTCAATTTAGAGTTTTTAGGCTACGTTGGGTAGGCTGTAATGTAATCTGGTCTGTAATGTAATCAAGTTTGTAATGTAATGTAATCTTGATTACATTATTATGTTTGGTAATAACTTGTATGTAATCTTTGATAATCATTACAAGTTGAATTCCTTTGTTTGGTGAGGGTTAATTTATCCTGTAATGTAATCAATATTGACGACCGACGATTGCCGGCGGTCGTTCGGTGACCGCCGCCTACCGGCGGAGATCGCCGGTCGCCGGTCGCCGGTCGCCGGTCGCCGATCGTCGCCGGTCGCCGGTCGCCGATCGTCGCCGGTCGCCGGTCGCCGGTCGCCGATCGTCGCCGGTCGCCGATCGTCGCCGGTCGCCGATCGCCGATCGTCGCCGGTCGTCGGCCGCCGGCGGTCGCCGGCCGCCGGCGGTCGCCGGCCGTCGGTCGCCGGCCGCCGGCGGTCACCGGTCGCCGGTCGCCGGCGGTCGCCGGTCACTGCGGTCGGCGGTCGGCCTCCGGCCGACGACCGACGACCGTCGCCACCCGGCCGACGACTTTACAAGCTGTAATGTAATCCAGATTATGGAGGTTTTGTTTTGTAATCCAGATTACAAATCATCAACCTCTTTTATAATCGAGATTACATTACATTACAATTTTAAAGTTATTCCAAACAAAGGAATCTAACTTGTAATGTAATCTGGATTACATTACAGGGTGAATTACACCCTACCAGACGCAGCCTAATAGTGTCATTAATCTTTTTTGATCAATTGCTTAATCATATGAATGTTTAATATCAGCATTTGTAAAATGAATATATTGAAATGAGTTACATTTAATTTGTTATAATTTTTTAATCTTGATCTGGGAATATTAAGAGCAATTATCCTACAATAATATGTTTTTAATTAGTTTAACATAATTATACAAAATTAAAAAATTATAATACGAGAAAAGTGAATTAATTATTGCCCACGTCATTAATATATCTTGTACTAATGGATTTTTAATGTAAATTTATTATTTTTTTCAAATAAAACTTTTGAATATCCTTGAATACAATGAAGAGTAAATAAACAATCACATCTTTAATTTATACGGATCAACTTAATTAATTATTTACTCATCACTCCCGGAAAATGCTCTTGGATAGTGCGTTATAGTACTCTTAATAAATTTGTTTTTCTATTACAGTAAAAAAATAATTATCTTCATCACAAACGTCTCCTATAAACTATATATTAATTATTAAAGTTGATAAAATGTTGATATACGACTCTCCATTACTTAATACGTTGTAACCCTTATCTTAATTACTTCTATGACTGCTTAATCTTATCCTAATTACTTAAGGTTAGGTTCAACTAATCTATTATATACAAAGAAGTGTTTATCTAGAGTTATGATTTCATCTTATCGCACATTCATATTTCGATTTGTACTTGCCAGTTCAATTAACTATTCTTTAATTGGAATAAGAAAGATTTAGTCAATGAATTGGTTAATATGGATCATACCTATTAACAGCTACAAGGTGAGAATGACTTCCACCTCCTCTCCATTCACTATAACTTTTGGAGTGTGTATGACTCAAGTTATCACATAATTAAAGTTATGAAAAATAAAATATGACCTGAAATTGTTTGATTCGATTTAGATGGTCAAATAAAATCTTATTTGTTTAGAGATAATAATTTATAACATAATATA
>JAGFNQ010000702.1:0-112214 GCA_024364735.1 Boesenbergia rotunda | reverse complement strand
CATGACTTTGTTTTTATATATTTATGTAGAGAATTGACAACCTAATAGATTGGCGCAATTGACTAAGAAATATGTTTGTATTGTGTTTCTATTGGACTAGTCAACTATATCAGAGGAAACAAAGGAATCAGTCGCAAGTTGTGATATTCAGTTAAAGGCCAATCGAATGATGAATCCTAGATGTAGTCATCATATAGGAATTGATCACAAGACGTGAAAATTGATTGTATTAATTGACTAATTGGTGCTACATTAGTAAGATTATGTCTACGAAGCATGAAGAAGCATTTCATGAGAAGAAGTTTTGAAAGATCAGCCTCCAGATCGAGGACAAACGACAACAATATATCTAACTTGTCATGATATTATCCTATCTTATTATGTGCTTTCGAACAACAATCTTGTTCTTTGTTGTTTGCCTCTTGTACTCCTATTGACAAATTTATAAGAGGTTTCTTCATCTAGAGGAAAAACTAAGATAAAGGATTCCAAGTGCGATACGCCAAAAGATCATAGGCCATGGATTAAGAATTTGGGGTTATCATCATGTGTCACTGTATTTTATGTGTGTGCTTTTTATTTCTATTGTTTCCATTGTTAGTTTGTTTTATGACCTTACTAGAATGCAACAAGAAAAAGTTTTTTTTTTTTTTTAACTTGGAGTCTCACCCTTTCCGGCCTAACTAACACCATGATCCAATGTTATCTCTTAAAATTTTGTCGGACATATTTTGTTTTAATTTTATCAATTGCATATTTTCATTTCATGTCAATTTGATGTGTTTTTATCTATATATTTTGCTCCTTAATGGTTTGTTCGCATGGTTGGTAATTTTTAACAGATCTACCAATTAGTGTAAGTTTTTTACAAATCATACTCAACCTGTGAGAGTCATATTATGTCGGTGAAAATAATTTTCAATATTAATATCTAACGACTCAAAAATATATTAGAGTCTATTTATCATAAAAATTTATAGACATCTATTTTAGCACGCATGGATAAAGCTAATTTAATTCTTTTTGACATACAAGAGAATGTGAAAATATATATATGTTCTTGATTACTAGATTCATATTGCATGAACAGCATGCAATGACCAGTAATTAAAATCAATAAAACGATCGATGTCTCCTAGCTAGTTCTCATGAAACAAAATCTACATCTCATATATATAGAAAGAGAGAAATGATATTTTGCCTGACCTTAATTACATGAGCGATCGTAGGTGACATCCTACGTGAGTAATTTGACATGGCTAAAACTCAACTTTTTAATTTCTCATCTGTATGCAATAACTTTTCTTTCTTTCCTTTCTCATCTGCGTGCAACACCTTTTATCATTGTGGTGTAATTTTTAAAAATCAATGCCAAGATAATATAGTTGCTACAACATTGTAGCAGCTACTATATAGTATCTGCTATAATGTATAATAGTTATTACACATAGTAGTTGCTACAACTGCTATAGTAGCTAGCTACAGCAACTGCTGTACTAGTTAGCTGCAACAACTATTGTAACAACTTCTAATGTCCTAGTTGCTATAGTAATTGTAGCAACTACTATGTAGCAACTAGTTTTTACTGTTGTAGTAGCTAATTGCTACATAATAGCTGCTACAATTACTGTAACAGCTACTGTATAGTAGCAGCTATTACAGTAATTGCTACACATTGTAATAACTACTGTGTAGTAACTGTTATACGTAGTAGCTATTGTGTAGTAACTAATACAATATTGTAGCAGCTTAGCTTATACATTGTAGTAGTTACTATTCTGTAATGGATTGTTGCATTAATTTATAGGAGAGAGAATTTTAAAGGAAAGAAAGAAAAGTTATATACAAATGAGAGAAGAAAAGAGAAACATTATTGTATGCAAATGAAAAAGAGATTAAAAAATTGGGATTTGTCTCATCAGATCATCCGCATCAAATGTCACTCATGATCGCTCATATTAATAAAGTTAGACAGGGTATCATTTCTTTCTCTCTGTATATAATCATAGTGTTTTATCTCATCACACCTAGATAATAATTACAAACAACGATAATTATAAAACAAATGAATGCAGCCGTGGAAAGAGCTATCGATGAGTATGACGACAGTGAAACTTAAAGAATGATCGATAAAGATCCAACCAACTAACTTCAAGTACTCTACATTAATTCATGCACACTGTACTATTAATTAAAATTGAAAACAGTATACATTAATTAATTTCTATAATTTAATTATCCTCCGATCTTATTTCTTTTTCTGTATTAAAATTTAAAAAAATGTCAAATTTTGGAATCTTCAACTCCCTTCAGTACTCGAGCTCAGTCAGCTGCCACGTCGTTTTGCAGTCTAAATTAATCTTTATCTGGACTTAATTAATTAACGACTACTATCACCATCTCAAGTTCACTGTATCTCACTCACCACATACAAACAGTATGCGTACGTAGCTGACACATCACTTGCCTTTCTTTTATCTCCCATACATCACTGCTTACTCCAATTATATATCTTGTTAGGTTAATGAGTTTAACTAAATTAATAATTAACAAGGAAATGTGATTAGGTTGAACTGGTTAATTTTTTGATTAATTAAAGTACAGGAGACATCAGCAAAACTGTACATTGCACGTATGTTTAATATGCAGGCATGACACCGTGGTTTCTTTCTTCTTCTTGTTCAGTGATGGTTTAGCAGAAAACCAGCAGTAACGAGGTTGATAGTTATCGATAAATTAGTAAACTAATTTATCGAGTGAATGAGAATTTAAAATTTAAAGCAGCGTGATTCAGAGGGAGAATGAATGAATACTAACATTCTTGTAGAAATATTAAGGTTGCTTGACTTGGAAATAGTCTCAATTAATTAAATGTTGATAAAATTAATTAAATAGGTTTTGGCGGCTGCTTCTCAGCCATTAATGTTGAAGTCTTGTGTGGTCGTCAATGCTCAAACGTGGTACCTCGACCAACACGTGGTCATGCGGTTCCTCGACCATTAATGTGAGGTGACCATGCAACTCTTGCCCCTCAAGCGCGTGTCAATTGCAGCGCTCAATTAAACTATGAATTTGAGATTGAATCAAATTTATTATTAAAAAATTATTAAACTTTAAATTTGAATTTGTTTAAAATTTTATATTTTACATTTATTTAGTTGGTTAGTGGGTTTGGTATTAAAAATTTGTTTGTTCATTTTGAGAGAATTTTTTTGTTAATTTATAAGTTTGATAAAAGTTTTGTATATGAATATAATTTATAAATTTTATTATGGTTAGTATTCATGAATATTATTTACAAATATTTTACAATCTTTGTTGATGAAGATTAATAAATTAAATATATTTATATGTTCAAACTTATTGATTTAATTTAACTTAATGCATGAGTTGGCCAGACTTTTTATTTAATTTTGTGTATATATTAGACGAATATTTATAAGCTCTTACTAGATTGAATCCAAGTTTTCTCACATTTGATTCATTTACAAGCATAAGCTCGATCATGTGCAACTTAAAATAGCATAAGATAGTTCGAAAGAGTATGTTTGACATCTTCAAAGTGGTTGTTATAGGTGGTAAAAGGTGATTCGCTCGTCCCAGCGCCCCTGCCAATCCGTTACAGAGCTAACACGGAGGACGTAAATTAGCAAGACTACTAGCCCGCCCAGATATTACAGCTAGCACGGAAAAGGCGGATAGTCTTCGATATCATGTACATTAGTCATCAATCCATCCAGTGAGAACGTTAGAAATTGTTGATATAGCTTAAAGGGTATATCCATCAAACCTAGAGGGGCGTCTGAATGATAGACGATATTTTTTTATATATATTGGTGACGATTACCACAAATTCGTGTGTCAATCCACTAAAGGGCACCACAATAACCAAAGAGGTGCCTTAAAAATTTTAAAGAAACATAATCCATATCATACAAAGCCCTCATTAGTTAGTCTTAATTGACTTATAACGATGTGATAAAAGCATGATTCGCTTATTTTTAGTGTCTCTGTTAATCTATTCTAAAGTCAATACGGAAGAAATAAATCACAAGGGCTACTGGCTCGGATGACATGGCTAGCACGTGGGGAGGACAGACACACTAACTTTATTAGGTTTTCATCCTCATATCTCAAGGTGACAACACTGCAGGCGCTAGTCATCACGGGAATTGAATTGACTTACAACGAGTGATCAGTTGAATCAATTTTGGCGTATCTCTTCTAACAATTTAAAGATGATATTCACGGTTATGACAATCATGATCCCCCTTTTGATGAAGAAAATTTAGAGAAATTCTTCAAAACTAACTTCAAATAATGACAACAAAGGATATTGTTTTCCTTGAAGAAATTAATTAGCCTTAGTAAGTTTTGTTACTTCAAGGGGATCGCTTCTTTGTTGAAATTTTGCAGCAAAAGCTTCGAAGCAAAACAAACACGCACACACACAATGCTAACGTAGGTGATTTTACTTGTAGATACCTCTTAAGGCGACTAATTGATGCAAGACCACTGTAAGTGAATTCAATTTTTAATGAGTCATAACTTTTGATTCAGGACTTAAAATCAGGTTTTGTTAGCTCTCACACATGTAAAATTTAAAAATCTACATTTGTTATTATTTTGGGCCTAAAATTAACTATTTAGATCCTTTCGGAGCTAGCCTTCAAACATATTGTTTACTATTTTTAGCAATTTTTATTTTTATAGGATTTAGAATATTTTTGATATTTATGGGTTAAGGTTTTTCAATATAGGCATCCTGTTTTGTTAATTTTTTTATGTTATGAATTTTTCTTTTTTAGTAGGATTTCTTTTCTTGCTTTAAATACCATATATGAATTGAGGTTTATATATTAAGATTTCTTTTTTTTTTCTTTAAGACTTAGGTCCAAGGGTCTATATGTTGGTGCAAGTTGCATCAGTGATGTCTTCCGCCTCTAAGTGTTTTAATGTTTGACAATACACTTAAGTCAGTGATACATTGAACAAGGGAAGGGGAGTTAAGAGAGGAGTAACAAAATGGACCAAAGTCCTAGTAAATCTAGGCAATAAGTCCTGGTTCGGAGAATTGAGCACTAAGTCCTAATCGAGGATTGGGCACTAAGTCCTGGCAAAAGGCTGGGCATCGAAGACCTGCTCGGAAGGTGGGCACTAAGTCCTGGTCGAGGACTGGGCACCGAAGACCTGCTCGGAAGGTGGACACTAAGTCCTGGTCGAGGACTGGGCAAGAAGACATGGCCGAGGGTGGGGCACCGAAGTCCTGGACTTAGGGTTTGGGCACGAAGTCTTGGTCTGAGGGACTGAGCAACTTAGCTGAGCGATGACTAAGGACAGAAGTAGAGACGGGTCAGGGTTCGGACGTCTCGAGATCCGAGAGTATCGGAAGCTAAGTAAAAGTCCACCCGAAGGACGGGGTGGCAACCGCCTCCTGAAAGGAGTAGGTGATGTTGGTGCAATTTGCACTAATAGTTAAACTTGGGTTTTGATGAATGACAAATAGGTTAAAGTTAGGCTTGCTTTTGGTTTTGACCTCTTTACTAAGTGTGCAGGGTTGAAAGACTTAGGACCTGACACCAGGCTGAAGTCCAGGGTGGTTGAGTCCTGACAGGAAGTCCAGTTGGGTTCGTGGGGCCTGATAATTGGCTGAAGCCCAAGTTGGTTGAAACTTGGCAAAAAGACCAGGGTGGTTGAGCCCTGGCAGGAAGACCTGGTGGGTTAAGAAGTTGAGTAGAGCTGCACGAGGTAAGTAAGGTAAGTCACTGGAGGAGCGAACCAGTGAGGACGGGTCCTATTTTAGGACTGTAAGCGTGGTCCAACTTAGGCCCATTTTGGTGACCTCGGTTGAGTCATGGTTAGATCCTTATCCAGGTTTGGACGGGGTCTAATTAACTCTAAATTCATTAACTCTATTTTACAGGATTTATTTGATATGTGAACTAATTAGATTTTGTAGGTTAATTTTATAAATTTATTCCTCATCTAAAGCCTCGGTGGAGGATAAATTTTCATTTAAATTATTCGTATTTCTTATTTTTTTGGAGAATAAAATTATTCCTACTAATGATAAAATCTTATTGTTATTTTCTAATTATTCCTATTAATGCTTAAAATTCTCACGTGAAGCCTAGCTAGAAGGATAAAATCTCTTTTTAAATTGTATTTTGAATTATTTTTTCAAAAAACAAAAAGCCTTGGTGAGGTAAGAGGATAAAACCTCTTGGTTAACTTTTCAGATTAAATTTTATTTAAATTATTTAAGTGAAGCAAAGATAGAAACGTTATCTTGTTTGAATTATTCCTTCTTGCTGATGGATAAAATTTGAGCTGAGAAGATCATGCATCAATGCACTATAAAAGGAAGCAAGCAAGCCCTCTAAGAAATAGAAATTTTTTTTCTGGTTCAAGCTTTGGCACTCTCTTACTTCCACGCTCCTCTGCTGCGGTTTGTGCTTTGACTCGACGCTGTCCGACCGCTGCCAGAAGATCGCTTCCAACACCCAAGCTGCTTCAGATAAATCTAAGTGTTGGGTAACATAATTTTTGTTCTGTCTGCACTTAAATTATTAAAAGGGGAAGTGTAGGGTTGTTACACTTCCACCTAATCTTGTATTCGAATCACTCTACCGGGAGTTTGCCGGTAGAGGTTTTTAGTGGATTTCCCACAGGAAAGGCTCAAGGAGTCTGGGTCTTCGAGTAGGAGTCGCCGAAGGCTCCGAACGAAGTAAAACTCCTCGTGTAATTTTTTATTATTTTTTGCTTTCGCTTTTCGTTTTAATTTTTCCGCTGTGCACATTTTTCAAAGCATCGTACAATTTTCTATCGACTCTGATTCTATAATGAAGATTTTAAAAGTCACGTGATTCACCCCCCTCTCACGTGCATCGGTCCTACAAGTGGTATCAGAGCCTTGGTATGCTCTGAATCGGTGCAACCACCGTAAGAGCCGGGGGAGATCCAGTTTTTCGCATTTTGTGTTTTTCGTTGCACAATCTAAATTAAGTATTGTTGCTTAAATTTGGATCTTTTTCTTTTGTTCGTTCAGTTTTACTCGAATTTGGTGCAACACCATTTCGAGTCGCTCTTCACTTATTCTTTTTTTTGTACCACACCACTAATCCAAGACTTAGTCTTGGAACGAGTTTTGTTGTTTTTTTTATAAGTCACAGATGGCCCAGAGTGAAGGTTACAGCACTGCTCGTCCTCCGCTCTTCAACGGGGAAGATTTCCCCTACTGGAAACGGAGAATGGAAGTGTATCTCAAAACCGATATGGATCAATGGTTCGCGGTGCAAACTGGCTACGAACCACCAATGGATGAGGGAAACAAGGCGCCACTGAAGCCCGATAGATGGAACCTGAAAATGAAGAAAAAAGCTCAGATCGAGTTCAAAGCGCAGAACACCCTCCAGTGTAGACTATTCAAAGAAGAGCTGAACAGAATCGGATCAACCGAATCAGCAAAAGAACTTTGGGATAAACTAATTGAATTGCATGAAGGCACTACTGATGCAAAGGTAACAAAAAGGGATTTGCTTTTAAATAAATTGTTTAATATGAAAATGCAGGAAGGAGAATCTGCAAGTCAACTTCACGCTCAGATCAAGGACATACTAAATGGACTCCACCTGATTGGGCACAAACAAGAAAACAGGGACATTATAAGGTATGCACTAAATGCCTTTCCTAGAAATTCATTATGGGCATCCATTGTAGATGCTTATAAAATCTCTAGGAATCTTTCCAAAATAAATTTAGATGAACTGTTTTGTGAATTAGAGTTGCATGAACAAACTAACGCCAAGGCCGAGAAAGGGTTTGCTTTGTTTGCAGATTCTTCAAGAAAGGTCAAGTCGAAGAAGAATATTCAAGAAAAATCCGAAGAAGAACCAGAGTCAGACTCAGATGACGAGGAGCATATGGTAAACTTGGTAAGAAAAGTCTTTGCCAAAAAGAAGAACAAGTTTTCAAAAAGGGACCTCCAAAAGATAATGAAGCCCATCAGCAATGAAGGTAAAAGCAAAATGACCTGCTTCAGTTGCAACAGAAAGGGGCACTTCAAACATGAATGTCCCTATAAAAAGGAGGACCAACCCAAGAAGAACAAGAAGAAGAAGGCTTTACAAGCCACCTGGGACGAGAGCTCGGACGACTCCGACAATGAACCACCAAAAAATTCAAGTTACCTCGCGCTAATGGCAACCGGACATGGATCGGACTCGGAAAGCGACGAAGATTCCGAATACGAGTCGAGCCAAGAGATCGGACTCTTTTCGGATGGTTCGACTAAGGTATACTTAGATTCAATTAATAAAAAGTTTTTTAAGATTATCTCTGTTTTAAATAAAAATTTGTTTGCATCTGAATCTAGGAATGACCAGCTCCTTAAGGAAAATCAAGACCTTAAGGAGCAATTAATTAATACCAAAACCTAAACTGAATCAACTCAAAATGAAAGAACAATTGAACTGGAAAATGATAACTCCACCCTAAAGGGTGAAGTTCAAAACCTTAAGGACTTACTAACAACGTTTACAACCCGGTCCAAGAATCTTGACCTTATTCTTGGATCTCAAAAGGGCGTGTACAATAAATCTGGGATAGGATATAAATCAGGATCGACCCAAAAATCCACCCACGTGAAAACTGACGAAAAGCGTGGGTCCTGAAAGCTTACCTAACAAAGCAAGTAGGGCAGAACCAATACTATGTCCCCAAGAAGGACATTCATTACACTGACCCTAAACACCCTACCTATAATTTAGGGGGAGACACCAAATTAGTTGGCACCTCAAAGTCACCCTTTACCCATCTGGGTACCTAGGACTAGTTTCAAAAGTTAGTCTGACACTTGACCTACTCAGTACTAGGGTAGGGCAAGTTGATAGTACGTTAGGGAAGCTGATCTAAGGAGTCATGTAGGGGAAGGCATCCTTTATTTGGTCTTCTTAGCCCAGTGGAACTAGCCGGAGCTACCCCACCACATCCTAGACTAGTTAGACCAAGGAGTTTCAATAGGTAGGTTAAAAGTACAACTTCCTTAAGCGGTTTTGCCTAGAAAGTGGTTGTTGATCCAATAAGGCTTCTGCCAAAGAAGACCTCTGTGCCTCGCCACGGCCTGGAAACCAATTATGGAAGTATACTTTTAAACTGCTTCTTGTCAAACCTAAATCTAACAAAAGGTCAGATTAACTTTTATAAATCAAACTCAAACTTATCTCACACAAATCATAGGATCCCTTTGATTGACAACTTAGATCAAGTGAGATGAATAAGGACAACTAAACTCAAACCTCAAAATTCAAATTAACAAATTCAAAATTCAAAATAATAAATTCAAAATTTAAATTAACAAATTCAATTTATCAAATTCAAAATTCAAATTAATGAATTCAAAATTCAAAATTCAAAATTCAAAATTCAAAATTCAAATTAACAAGTTCAAAATTCAAAATTCAAATTAACAAATTCAAAATTCAAATTAACGAATTCAAAATTCAAAATTCAAAATTCAAAATTCAAATTAATGAATTCAAAATTCAAAATAATGAATTCAAAATTCAAAATTCAAATTAACAAGTTCAAAATTCAAAATTCAAATTAACGAATTCAAATTAACAAATTCAAAATTCAAATTAATGAATTCAAAATTCAAATTAACAAGTTCAAAATTCAAAATTCAAATTAACAAAGTCAAAATTTAAAATTCAAATTAACCAATTCAAATTTAAAATTCAGAATCTTAAATTTTTTTAAATTTCTTAATGTTTCTCGAAATTCAAAACTCTTAAGTTTTTTTTTTAATTCATATTTTTCAAAGTTATTCAAAATTCAAATTTTCAAATTCCTTAAGTTTTTTTTAATTTGTTCAAAATTCAAATTTTAAATTCCTTAAATCTTTTAAATTCCTTAACTTTTTCAAAACTTCAAGTCTTCAATTTCTTAAAATTTTTCAAAATTCAAATTCTCCTAAGCTTTTTAAATTCAAAATTTTAAACTTCTTAAGTGTTTTTTGGGGTTCAAATTTCTTAAGTTTCTTTAAATCATTCCTTTAACTCATTAAAAACTTAAACTAAATTCTAAAAATTTCGTACTTAACTGTAGAAAAACAAGTGGATTATCGACAGTGGGTGCTCCAGACATATGACTGGGGATCCCACCAAGTTTACAAAACTCAAGTACAAAAGTCTAAGAACAGTTGCGTTTGGAAACAACGGTAAACTTAAGGTAATTGGCCTAGGTAACATTGAACTTGAGTTTGATTTTATAATTAAAAATGTTTTACTTGTTGAAAACTTTCACTTCAATTTACTACGTATCAGCCAATTGTGTGACACTGGTATAAGGTTAGGTTCTTGTTCAATGAATGTATGATCAAACACACTGACAACCCAAACATCACACTTAGAGGACATAGACACAATAACATCTATGAAATTAGGTTAATCCGTCCCCTAGCAAATTGTCTTTTAACACATAAGGATGAGACTTGGCTATGACATAGGAGACTTTCACACACTCACTTCAGAAAATTACCCAAACTAAATGGTTTAGTTAGAGGCTTACCAAAGTTACCTAACTTTGAGACAACCTTATGTAATGCTTGTCAACAAGGGAAACAAAATAGATCAACTCACAAACCAACTAATCAAACTTAAACTAAATCAATTCTTGAATTAATTCACCTAGACCTATTTGACTCACATGGGGTAAAATCAATTAGTGGGAATCTATACTGTTTAGTAATTATAGATGACTATTCAAGATTCACCTAGGTAAAATTCTTAAAAAATAAAGATGAAACGTTTGATATATTTACTCAATTTTGTAAATTAGATAGGAAAAGTACCAGTGGTGGATGTCAACTTCTAGGGCCCTCACTAGTTAGTTGGTTCAGTAGAAAACAGCACTGCGTTGCCCTATCCACCACTGAAGCTGAGTACATAGCCATGGGTGAGTGTGTAGCCCAATTACTTTGGATGATACATACGTTAAAAGACTTTAACTTAGATTTTAAGAAAGTCAAAATCTTTATAGATAATCTAAGTTCAATTAATCTAACCAAAAACCCAGTCCACCACTCTAGGACCAAGCATATAGAAATTAAACATCATTTTGTCAGAGATCATGTTAATAAAGGAGAAATTGAACTTAACCATGTTGAATCTAAGGCTAACCTAGCTGATATATTTACTAAACCACTCCCTGAATCTGAATTTAGTAACTTAAGAAGGTTAATAGGAATGTGTGTTATAGACTAGAACTGACCTGATCACACTTACTTCTTTTGAACAATCAGCTCACATATTCTGTTTGACCACTAGCTTAATTACTTTGATTCTTGGTTTAATTGGCTTAATTTTAGTATTTCAAAGTAGCATTTAAAAAAATTGGTGGACTTAGCCTAAGTTTGACCCCTAAAACTGCATGAACCTATAGATTTAGGTAGCCGCATCTCACAAAACACATTAAGGACAACTTGTTTGTGCTTGCAAAACATAGAACGGTTGTGAGATGCATAGGACTTTGCCTGGACTTCAGAATGCTTAAATCTGTGCATCGCAGTAAGTCTGAGCGTAAAATACCCATATTACAGTGATCAAGTCAAGTAGTCGTGAGTTAAAATCTGAGCTAGACATTATTACTTGACTTGACTAACCGAGTGAACACTACTATCATCTAGATAGTTAGCTAGTAATTAAGGTTAGACACCTAAAAAGGGCTAAAATTCTTACTTAGTTCAAGGAGAGCATAAGTTAAATTCTTTCTCTTTTGTGCTCTTTCGAATATGTTAGTTAAAAAAAAATTATCTTGAAAGTTTTTCGTCAAATTAATCCTGAAAATATTCTAAATGATCTTTTGAAAAGAAAATTTTGGAGAAATCTTCTCCTTTTCATTAATTCGCTTTGAGATATTTTTTATTGGTTTGGAAAAGATTAATATTTTGAAGGAAGTTTTTTTGAAAATGGTGTTAGAAAAGTCATTTCTAAATTTACACCTAGTCATTTTCTTTATGCTCTCAGATTGTTTGTGTTAAATTAAGAACTTGACTTCCCCCTCTGAATCAGTTCAGAAACTTAGTATGCTTGTTAAGCATTTTTTCTTCCCCAAATACTTAAAGTTTTTTTTGGCTGGCATATTACTTGAATGCTTGGTTTATTTCTGATGCTTGCGCACTTATTATTTCTTTGTTTTGATGAATGCCAAAGGGGGAGGGTTTAAGGGTTAAGTTAGAAGTTAAAGTTTTTAGAAATTAAAATCTTAAAGAAATTAAAAATTCCAGATCTTAGAGCATGTCATTTGCATATTCTTTTTGGACTCATTGCTTTATCTGGTATGTTCTAACTTTAACCCAGGTTGTCATTGCATCAAAAAGGGGGAGATTGTTGGTGCAATTTGCACTAATAGTTAAACTTGGGTTTTGATGAATGACAAATAGGTTAAAGTTAGGCTTGCTTTTGGTTTTGACCTCTTTACTAAGTGTGCAGGGTTGAAAGACTTAGGACCTGACACCAGGCTGAAGTCCAGGGTGGTTGAGTCCTGGCAGGAAGTCCAGTTGGGTTCGTGGGGCCTGACAATTGGCTGAAGCCCAAGTTGGTTGAAACTTGGCAAAAAGACCAGGGTGGTTGAGCCCTGGCAGGAAGACCTGGTGGGTTAAGAAGTTGAGTAGAGCTGCACGAGGTAAGTAAGGTAAGTCACTGGAGGAGCGAACCAGTGAGGACGGGTCCTATTTTAGGACTGTAGGCGCGGTCCAACTTAGGCCCATTTTGGTGACCTCGGTTGAGTCCTGGTTAGATCCTTATCCAGGTTTGGACGGGGTCTAATTAACTCTAAATTCATTAACTCTATTTTACAGGATTTATTTGATATGTGAACTAATTAGATTTTGTAGGTTAATTTTATAAATTTATTCCTCATCTAAAGCCTCGGTGGAGGATAAATTTTCATTTAAATTATTCGTATTTCTTATTTTTTTGGAGAATAAAATTATTCCTACTAATGATAAAATCTTATTGTTATTTTCTAATTATTCCTATTAATGCTTAAAATTCTCACGTGAAGCCTAGCTAGAAGGATAAAATCTCTTTTTAAATTGTATTTTGAATTATTTTTTCAAAAAACAAAAAGCCTTGGTGAGGTAAGAGGATAAAACCTCTTGGTTAACTTTTCAGATTAAATTTTATTTAAATTATTTAAGTGAAGCAAAGATAGAAACGTTATCTTGTTTGAATTATTCCTTCTTGCTGATGGATAAAATTTGAGCTGAGAAGATCATGCATCGAGGCACTATAAAAGGAAGCAAGCAAGCCCTCTAAGAAATAGAAAAAAAATTTCTGGTTCAAGCTTTGGCACTCTCTTGCTTCCACGCTCCTCTGCTGCGGTTTGTGCTTTGACTCGACGCTGTCCGACCGCTGCCGGAAGATCGCTCCCAACACCCAAGCTGCTTCAGATAAATCTAAGTGTTGGGTAACATAATTTTTGTTCTGTCTGCACTTAAATTATTAAAAGGGGAAGTGTAGGGTTGTTACACTTCCACCTAATCTTGTATTCAAATCACTCTACCGGAAGTTTACCGGTAGAGATTTTTAGTGGATTGCCCACAGGAAAGGCTCAAGGAGCCTGGGTCTTCGAGTAGGAGTCGCCGAAGGCTCCGAACGAAGTAAAACTCCTCGTGTAATTTTTTATTATTTTTCGCTTTCGCTTTTCGTTTTAATTTTTCCGCTGTGCACGTTTTTCAAAGCATCGTACAATTTTCTATCGACTCTGATTCTATAACGAAGATTTTAAAAGTCACGTGATTCACCCCCCCCTCTCACGTGCATCGGTCCTACAGGTGAAAGGCGCGTTCTCGGGGGTGAGAACTTGCGTCGGTTCGACCAAGGGTTTCATGGAAATCCAAAGTCAGAACCAAGTTCTTAAGACTAATATTCTTGCTTTGTCTGTGTTGGAACTAACCTTGATTGCAGGGACCGAAAGACTGTGTTTCTGCAGCTCAGAACGCCCCAAGGGAGAGGGGCAGGCAGCTGGGCTAGGTGCCTAGGAGGTCCCGGGCACCCAAGGTCAAAGCCAAACAAGAACAGAAGCAAGGATGCTTCGAAATCACACTGGGCTAGGCGCCCGGGAGGTCCCGGGCACCCAAGGTCAAAGCCAATGAGGTAATCGAAGCAAATCAGCCACGAAGCCAGCGGACCAAGTCAAGCTGGGCGCCCAGGAGGTCCCGGGCGCCCCAGTCAGCTCCAGAGGCCGATTCAAAGGGGATAAGCGCTGACCGAGCTGCGGATGAAGTTTCTCCGATCGGAAGGCACGTGTCAGGCGCCCCCGACGTCCCAGGCGCCCCAGGAGCACTATAAAAGGGGCTCGACCCCAAGGCTTCAAACACAACTCTCCAGATCCATTCTGAATGTTTTGACCGACGACAACACGGTAAAGACGAGGCTCTACGACCGGGAGGCTCCAGAAAGAAGTGTGCGGCACTTCGGAGGTCCAGATCGGCAGTGTTTCAAAACTTGCTTGTTCGGTTTGAGTTTTATTATTCTGTACTTACTTTGCTATATTTTTTATTGTACTTCTGCACTGTAAGACGGGTTTCTCCGCCTCCGGAAAGTCCGGAAAGGAAACCAATAGTGGACGGGTGTTCTCGTGCTTAGGCCTTGGATGTACTGACCCTGGGGGGTTGGGAATCAAGTAAATCCCACGTGCGTTATGTCGTGATTGTTTTTCTTCGTTCTATTTATTTTTCCGCTGCACTAACGCTCTGAGTCAAGAACGAACAAAAGTCTTCTGAAGTTTCCGAAGATTTTTAACAGTCGATATTCACCCCCCCCCCCCGGACGACACCGGTCCTACAAGTGGTATCAGAGTTGGGTCGCTCTTCACCGGACTAACCGCCGACGGAGCAACGATGTCAGGAGTTGAGGGGGAGCCTACCTAGGGGTGAATCAGGTACATTTTAATTATAAATGTCAAATTTTAAATTTCATATAATATGTTTCAAGTGCAGGGAGAGAGGGCACTATAAAAATCAGTGCCCTACTCATAAGACTCGTTCTTCATCGGTGGCAAAGGAGGCACCAGCGCCAGGAGTCCGGATGAACAAGGACCACATCAAATGCTTCAAATGCGGAAAATACGGACATTACAAAAACAAGTGTCCGGCAAAGGTACGTAGAATTTACGTTCCAAAAATTATTCAAATTCCTGCACTATCCTATGTAGATAGGTTAGATAATTTCTCTGATAAAATAAAATTTTTACATAGTCAAATAAATTTTTTACATGACCAACTAGAAAATATAGACAATGATAAATTATCAAAAACTAATTCTTTAATTATCAATATCAATGCAATAATTTGTAAAATTAATTCTAATAATTTTAATCCTGAAATTATTTTTTTACATGACCCAGGCGACTGAGTCGATGACCTTCCCTTCCACTCAGATCGGTCAGGAATGAAAGGTATCACCGTGCCCTAGTTTTTCTTCCCTATAGCTGATCTGTACCCGATTTAATGAGGTCGATCCCTATCGATCTAGTTTTCCAGTGCCTTGGCAAGGATTGTTCTTGGTGATGAGAAACAGATCTAGGAGTTTTGGGGAGGGGCGCGCGAGAGCAAGTTGTTTCCTCTCATCAGTTCGGAGCAGAGGGGAGCCAGGTGGTGCTTGCGATTGGGTAAGATTTAGATTTTTCCTTGAGTTACTTCTGATGGATGGATCGTTGAGATTTGTTCGCATTTGGAGTAAGAATTCTATGCGATTCTTGTTTGAATTTGGATTTTTCATTTGGATGTTGTTTGATCAGTGGTGATGACCTAGCATTCATGCTTCAGATTATTGTTCATTATAGTAATTCTGTTCTCGAATGAGTTTTGTTTTCAGAATTAGATATGTGGCTTTATG
This sequence comes from Boesenbergia rotunda, assembly GCA_024364735.1. Classification (NCBI taxonomy): domain Eukaryota; kingdom Viridiplantae; phylum Streptophyta; class Magnoliopsida; order Zingiberales; family Zingiberaceae; genus Boesenbergia; species Boesenbergia rotunda. The sequence continues at coordinate 96,312 of JAGFNQ010000702.1, read as the reverse complement.
TTGATTTTGTGTTCGACCGGATCGGAGTCTTGTGCCGACGATGAGTAGGTTTTGTGTAGAAGGAGTAAACTGATCAGATCTCTACCAGTTAGCTTTCGTTTTGTTGAGTTAGCTTAGTTTCTGGATTTGAGTAATGCTCTATTTTGGTTTTGCTATTGGAGGTGGAGGTGATGCGAGGCAGAGGCAGTGGGGTTTTGATTTCCTACCTTATTGCATTTAGATCGTTTGGATCTTCCGACCGTGAGTTAAATTGGTGAAGGTAGGTATTGATTTTGGCTTGGGATTAGGTTGTATTATACTTAGCTAGTCGGCGTTTGTATAACTAGCTATGTTATACCTTTGATGTAGGATATTGATTCCAGCTGATACGGATATCTCAACGTGAGGAGTTTCTCTTTGGGCTCGGATTTCACTTTGGAGGCGGGTACCTCTGACTTATCTTCTAGATTAGTCATAGATTATATGCTTGATATGCTATGGTTAGCAATAGGGTTATGTATTGTTATATACATATTTTACCTTATGCTAATATTGTATATGCTAGACCTGACATGTGATACCTATACCTTTAAGACTTAGGCTATGGTGCATTATCTATGATCCTTGTATATTATGTTGATATAGGTGGACTAGTTAGTGGATGCTGTTTGACTAGTGTCATGCGTCATCATGCACTGTACATCACTGTCGACCAGGGGCTCCCTTATGGTTGAGACAGGTCGATAGTCATACCTGACCTACCAATACGACCACTCATGGGTTAGTGGTTAAGGGAGTATTGGTAGTGTATTCTGTGCTGCTCCACTCATGCACTCATGGGTTAGTGAATCGGAGCGTGGTAGCAAGCAGAGTTCCTCCTTGGGTAGTCCATATACCAGGGGATAAGAGAGAGAGGTCTCTCCCCCATATATATATACATGGGGTAGGGGTAACAGTCAGATAGAGATATCCTCCAGAGATGACCTGCGGTAGGGGTGTTACTTTAGCAGGGAGGTAACATTCAGATAGAGATATCCCCCATATAGGTCATGGGGTAGGAGTGTTACACCGATAACATCCTGTCTACTCGATCGCTCAGGAGCAGTGATGACAGTGTACTGATGGTAGTTATAGCTCTACGTCGGAGGGTGACCTCTACTCAGCTTCCTCCTGTACATAGGTGATGATGGCTGACCGACGGCAAGGGTGATCATGTCATTGCACCATGTGCATATGCATATTTTGCATTTGCCCATGTTTGCTATACTTGGATGTTGCATATGATTGACATGCATATACAGGAGACCTTTAAGCCCTGATTTTGACAACCCTGCCACACTGGTATGGTGTTTTCTATTCCTCATATTAGTTGTACTTATCATTGCCTGTACATGTGTTATTTCGATAGCCTGCTTTACTATTGCTAGCTTAGACTATCTTGCATATCTGATGAGATATCCGCTGAGTACTGTGAACTCACCCCGTTAGCTCCTTGTTTTTATTTCAGGATGATCGACTGGAGTGCCCGGCAGCCCCATTTTACGTGTGTCGAGACAATTTCGTCGTTTACCTGTATATGTTTGTGGGTACATGTTGGTACCCCTTTTCATTCGTTCTTCAGTTGTACTTCATTTGCGGTTCCGCTGCGGTATTTTCGATATGGTTGTACTTTTGTGTGCCATGGAGGCCTTCGTTCTGTGTGTTTTGTCGTAAGCCGTACTGGTACGTAATTTTTATTGTCGTTTTCATTTTCTTTATATTCAGACGTTTGTTCCAGCCCTATAGACTGCGGTATAAGCGGCTGAGGTAGTCGTAAAGGTTGGGTTTTTCGAATTGTCCACCGGATCGAGGGAGTGACAGCCCGGTCAGTATCGGACGGGCAGCTTCTTAGGACGTGACGGTGATACTTGTGCAAAGACTAAAATGGTCAAATTGACTTTTTCTCTAGTATAAAGGAGTACTGCATCTCTATAGATAATATTTAGTATGATCTAAAGTTCAAGCAAATAAGAGGTGAAAAAAGTACTTGATCTCCTTTATCTAAGATTGTATGAGATATAATTACATATATTTGAACCAAGGATAAAGCCCTTCCAAATTTAAAATACTACATAAACGAGGTTGAAAATCAACTTAGCAAAACTATCGAAATCATTCATAATGTTGGAGAAGTTGTATATATGCAACACATCATTTGATGAATTTTGCTTTGAGATGGCCTCATCCTCAAAGTGATTATGCTATACTCACATCAATCCTGAAGAGCAATAGAACCACACACTAAAAGGGATCTCTAAAATTTAGGGCTTGGTTTGGATTGGCTATAGATGAAAGACCTTTTTACAAAATGCCATCCCACTTATATTATTTTCTTCTCCTCCTCTTCGCAAACTCCTCCCCTCTTGACAGTTTTTGCTGCAACCATCTTTGCAAATTCTCCCTTGCATCGCTCGACACCGCAACCTTCATCTTCTTCTCCTCTGAATCGTGTGCCTACAACAATGGGCAGGAGATTTGTGGGTTGGTGGAGGTGTCGTTGTCTACAGCCGTCAATCCCCCTTTTCTATTGAGATCTATTGTCTACGTTTCATCCTAGGGATATTGGTTTTGCTGTGGGGAAGTTGTTTGCGTCGGATTGAGGTTGAGTGGATTTCGATTGGCACATCGTGGTAGGATACTGATTTGGATATGTATTGTTGATCGCGAATGGTTCTATCCAATACACACACTGCATTTACAAGGCAAGTACTTCTCCTTTGATTCTATAGTTCCTTTTATCTTAAATGCATAGTTATTCTATCATCTGAGTAAGTTGATTTACCTTAACTCTAGTTTGCTTGTATTTTCTACTTAATACTTTCTTTGATGACCATTAAGTTAATAAAGGATTTCATCTATACAGTCTCATCTATTATTTCTGATCTAAAAAGTGCCACTTGTATGCAAATACTTTAGAACTTTCATATACCCATCTAGGGTGTGGTTGACATTAGATATACCTTACTCAGTAGATTAGTTGCATATTTTGTTATCATGATATTAATTGGATACATGTGTATCATGTTTGTTGCATGGTTGTTGACTTGGTTAAGGTTGTGCATCTTAGTGTCATACATCATCTTTGCATTGTATGCATGCTGATGACCACTAGCTCTCTTGTGGTTGAGACAGGTCATCAGTCATATTTGTTTTTGTGTCACACTTAGCGAGAGTTGTGTGCAGGCAGTTGACACCCGCCCAGGTGCTAAGAGTCCCCATAGGTGCTTTTGGGGTTATATAGTTACATGTGTTGAGCTTTTCATGCATGGCCACAGGTGTTGGGATTTTCTGCATAGCCACAGGTGTTGTGCTTCTCGCATCTTGTCCACCCGACCACCCAGTATAGCTTTAGCTAGAGTGCGTACAAATCAGGTCATTACAAGATACCCTGCATAGCCACAGGTGTTGTGCCAACTCTCTAGCTGCTACCAGTCGACTGCTCCCAGAGCAGTCGACTGATCCAGTGCTGCATACCTTTTGTGAGTTATATCAGTCGGCTGCCCCAATGACAGTCGACTACCCCACTCATACACCTAGGGTTTCCCTTCCCGAGTACACTTCTCTCAGCACTCGAACCCTAGGATTTCCCGAGTACAATCACACAACACTCATACCCTCACGATTCGACTGACTCCTCATCAGCAGCCTCGACTATTGCCTTCGCGCCCTCTTCATCTTCGGCTCCCGTCCCTCGGATGCACGCATGCCTCCAGCTTGCCTCCATGCCATCCTTCATGCATGCCTCGAAGTCCGCGCCCCTCGACTCATCGTCCCTGCTCCACCAAGGTCTCTCGGGTGCACACAAGTCTCCAGCTTGTCTCCATGCCACCCTTCACCGTACCGAGGTCGTCCAGTCGAGTCAATATGTGTAAACCTGCACAACCTGCACACTCAACATATACATATTAGAACACAAGGGAAACCTAACTTAAACCCTTTGCCCAAACATCAAAATACTTGGTCACTCTGGACCACAGATTGCCTCAACAATATTTATCGATACCTAGCATTTTTGCATGCCTAATAGGTTATTGGTATATCATGATTTATGATTCAGACCAGTGCATATTATTTGAGGTTATTTGATGGGTGTTAGCATAATGCACCAATTTTGCATTATTGCATAACTGACGATCTCTGGGCTCCTTGTGATTGAGACAGATTGTCAGTTATATCAGGATTGCACACGCTACCACTCAAGGGTTAGTGGTACTATTAGGAGGGTATGTACAGTTGCCCTATCAAAGCTCCGCTCGGCCGCTCACGGGTAGTGGTTCTGCAGCGTGGTAGCAGACAGGGATCCCTCCTCTTTTCCATGATATGAGGAGATGAGAGCAGTGCTCCCTCATATAATTTGAGGTAGGACGGGTGTGACCTCCGTCAGCATCCTGTCCACTCGGTCACTCAGAAGTAGTGACGGCGAGACATACAGTTGTCATAACCCTACCCACTCGACCTCACCCAAGACCGGTGACGGTGGCTGACTGGCGTCAGGGGTGACCATGCCATTGCATCATGTGCACGACTTGCATTGGTTGTGTTTGTTGCATTTGTTTGAACTATGCTTTCTGCACTTGGATGACATATACATACAGGAGGGATTTACTTTGTTTATGGTCTTGTGACCATTCAGATTCAGGGACTTATGACCTACACACCCAAAGGGGGTAGGTATGGATATGTATAATTACATGTAGAGTACCGATCATATATTCTGATTTTTTTTTCTTTTGAGACTGTATCAGTTTGTTTCTATACTGCTATTATATAACCTTTTTATCGACATACATATCTATCTGTTTATATACCCGCGGAGTCCCCCTGGACTCATAATCGTTTGCTTGTTTTTCTTTTTTAGGATAACGCCGCCAGGAGAGCCCAGTAGCCAGTCCCGGTGATAGCGCAATGTCTTTATTTTATTATTTTCTTTTAGTTATGGTTGAGTTGCTATTCTCATTTTAAATACGTTGAATTTTGAATCGTTGGTCTGCCTAAAGGGCAAATTTGGAGTTTGTTTTTATAGTATAGACGTTGGTACATGTTTTTGATGATATGGATAGTATTTATTCATTTATTTATGTCATAGTTGATCATATTTATGTGTGGAGGCCGTCGAGGCCATATTATGTATGTATTGTATGTGAGATTGCCCGCCTACAGGGTAGGTGCTGTCCGATTTTTGTCGAACATGCAGCCCCTCGGGGCGTGACATATGTGATTTCTTTTCGTATTATTAATTGTATGGTTGTGGTGTTCCTTTATTTATGATTATATTATCAGCTATGTTGGTTGAATATGTTGTGTGATCATGGTAGGTCTTATATATATGTCTTAGATTGTCCGCCATATAAGAAAGATATTGTCCATTATTCATAAAAAAATTATTGACCAGGTAGCAGACAAACCTGCGATGACTGGCTCAACCCCACGGAAGTTTCCCATCGGTCACCAGGGTAAATTGGAAAGCGCTCACAGTGGGCAGTCTAGAAGCCCAGCCTCCCAGAGTTCGCGCCTCATTTGGAGAAAAAAATTCTACAGAATATTACGTAGCTAAGGATCGAATTGCGAATGTTTGGGATAGCGATTAGTTACCCTACTGCTGCATCATAGCCCTGGGGCTGTTGTCCATTAGTCAAGTAAGTATGGGTGGGGGCATGATATTGTCTTTATTAAATATGCAAATAACAATGATGTCGTCCATTATTCAAGTAAGTATGGGCGGGGGCATGACATTGTCTTCATTAAATATGCAAGTAACAATGATGCATATTATTTTTCTGATACACAAATAGGCGTGATGAAGAACTTGTTAGTGCACTGAGGCTCTAAATGGTCATGTTCGACCATGATATTTTGGTCAAAAAAATTTAAGTTAGATATAGTTATGTATTTGATTTGTGTGTGTGCAGGGACTTGGCATGACTCATGCAAAGCGTCTATGAGTTAGAAAAGAGGTTTCATCATGCATGTTGGTCAACAATTTACCATTTTCTAACAAAATTTATCATGTAAAATTGATCATAGTTTTACATGAGTAATGAAAAAAATCTACAAATACACTTTGCATAATTCTAAAATATATCTAAATCTATATATCCACCTTTAAAAAATGATGAATCAGGCAACAGACAAATTGAATCTGGGATGATCTGTCCGGCCCCATGAAAGTTTCCCACCGATCACCAGGGTAAATCGAGAAGCGGTGGACAGTCACCAGCGTCCCAGGATTCGCGCCCCATTTGGAGGAAACATTCCTGCAAAATACGCCATAGCTGGGGATCGAACCGAGGATGCCTGAGTTAACTACTAGCGACTTTACCGTTGCACCATAACCCGAGCGACTATATCTCCACCTTAGGGATTGTGGAAAAAGAAAACAACCATGCACATAAATAATCCATTGTTCTAAAGATAGAATTTTATCCCATCATTAATTAGTTAATGCATTTTTTAAATAATACCTAATTCTTAGAAACATTTAATTATCTTGTTAAATAAACAATTAACAATTTTAAAGGCTGTTTAGGGTACTTAATATATTTTTTCAATATTATGTACTTAATATGAAGGGGAGCTTTGATGTAACGATAAAATATTATGGTATGATCTGATAATCAGGATTCGAATTGCATAAAAATCTCTTGCAATATAAAATAAAGCTGAGTACAAAAAACGTTAATCTATCTCTTCCCAAGAGTCCGCATTGGTAAGATTTCGTATACCATACTTTTTTTTTAACACGAATAGAACATTTGTGCAACCGTAAATAAGCTAAAAGATCAAGAACTTTTATTATAAAAAATAATAATTTATAAATGTATTTAATTATACTTGTAAATCACTCAAATTCTTATTATGATTTTAAAAAAAAACCCTTTTTTATAAATCGACAAAGTGATGACCTAATCTAAGCCTAACTAACCCCTATTATATTTTCCTAAAAAACTGAGCAATCTTTTAGTTTATTCAATAAAAATTAATTAATCTTTTTTAAAATTTAGCCTAATAAAACTCTAATTATTCTTAAAATTAAAGAGAGATAGCAGCATGATTCTTCTTGTTAGCATTCCAACTTTTAGATATTGTAATTTACAGATGACACCATTAGTGTTTCTAAGCTAGAATCTCATTCAGTCGAAAATTTACGAACAATTAATATTTATGCTTTTTACCATGTGCAGACGTGCTTTGATTTGAAGATCAACTCGACTAATAAGTAGGGAAGAAGCTTTGGATTAACTATTTTAAAGGAAGCTTTGTAATAAGAGGTTGAAGCAAAGCTTCATGTATCTGATGGAATGCTGCCATTTCTCCAGAGCATCTAGTATTTCTGTTGTGCTAGGTAGCATCAAGCTTTCACTCTTTCTACATCCATTCAGTTTATTGATTTCGTACAACATCTCACTTTGTTTTTTTTTTCTTACAATAACAACAATGGGACAACCAACAGAATGGCAAGGTACTGATTCCCAGCTTGTTTCACTGTTATTTTATAATCCAAACACTTCTGGCATTGGTAGGCCATGACACCTAAATCACAATCTAATGGCCAAATACCTTTGATTATTTTGAGTATGATTATTATTATATTTGGCAAGCAGCCAACTGCTCTCTCCCAACCTAATATTTGACTTCAGATAGCACTGCAGTGCCCTGCAACGTCTCATAGCACTCCAAATGGGAGGGAAACAAGATAGTTCTGCCCATATGGTTATTTTAATCGGCCGGACGAGGTCTATAATTCAGCTGACAGGAGGTGGCTTACTGGTATTGGAAGGCATTGATCAGTATCCATGGAAGCTGCGAGAGAGATCACAAGTGAGAGTGCTCGTGAAAGAGGCAGTAACAGAGTTGCATGTGTTCAAGAAGAGGATGGTGAAAACATCAACGTGGAGAGGCCATGCAAGCAAGTTGATGAGCAGCAGCAACACCAGGTCACATTCATATCGACTTATGAATGAATTCCTTCTTCGATCGTGTTCACTCTCTGTCTTATGAAATGAATTATTTCTTCTTCTTCATGAGTACAGAAATCTGGATGGAAGAAGTTCCTTGCTCACGTTGGACCCGGATTCCTGGTGTCGATGGCTTACCTTGATCCTGGGAACTGTATGGCAAACCACTTTTAATTCTGTTCCTAAATCTTGTATGGTTAGCAGTTGAAAGTTTCATGTGGATTTTTTTGGCAGTGGAAACCGACCTACAAGCAGGAGCCAATCACAAGTACGAGGTAGATAATCATGACTTGGTTTCTTTTACATGTTGTTCAACTGACTGATTCTGATATCAAAATTATGGAAACAGCTGTTGTGGGTGATACTGATTGGTCTCGTTTTCGCACTGATTATACAATCATTATCGGCGAATCTAGGCGTGTCTACAGGTATATGATAACTTTCAATAACAAATTGAACCTTATTAGTTATTAAAACTTTAGTCTACTAATTCTTGTGTATGATAATTACAAAAGGAAAGCACCTTGCGGAGCTATGCAAAGCAGAATACCCCAAGTACGTCAAGTACTGTCTTTGGGTGCTGGCAGAGTTAGCTGTGATTGCTGCTGATATACCTGAAGGTTCTTCCTCTAGTTTAATTCTTCTTTAATGATGTTTAACTAATTAATGGTTTCTTTTTAAAGCAGTGATAGGAACTGCCTTTGCGCTCAACATCTTGTTCCATATCCCACTGTGGGCAGGTGTGCTTATCACAGGGCTGAGCACTCTGTTGCTCCTTGGCCTTCAGAGATATGGGGTAATTTTGAAACTCAAATTAAATTTAATTATAATCTTTCTGAAGAAAATTTTGTGTCAAATCTGACCAATAGTTTGCAGATCCGGAAGCTTGAGCTTCTAATAGCTGTGCTGGTGTTAATCTTGGCCGCCTGCTACTTTGGAGAGCTGAGCTATGTAAAACCCCCAGCTGCTGAGGTGATGAAGGGGCTCTTTGTGCCTCGGCTCGGCGGCAACAGTGCTACCAGTGATGCAATAGCTCTCTTGGGCGCCCTCGTCATGCCGTAAGTAGTCGATCAGCCATCTCGGAATGCTTCCTGCATTGGATTTCACTGAAGAAGTATACACATCTTCTTGATTCATGTAGGCACAATCTGTTCCTGCATTCGGCTTTGGTGCTCTCAAGAAAGACTCCCCCCTCTGTCAAAGGCGTCAATGTAGGAAATATACTGCTTAATGGCGTGACGACACCTATTAGGTTCTTATTTTCTTCTCCCTCCTGTAGGATGCATGCAGATTCTTCTTCCTCGAGAGTGGCTTCGCGCTGTTTGTTGCATTGCTGATCAACATTGCTGTGGTTTCTGTCTCTGGGTCTGTCTGTGCTGCTGATAACCTCTCTGCTGATGATGCTGATAGATGCGATGATTTAACTCTCAATTCAGCATCATTCTTGCTCAAGGTCTTTTGTTGTCCCATATAATTAGTTCTAAACTTTGTCAAGATCACAGGAGTATCACACTAACCATGTGCTGCTACTTAAACATCTGTGCTCAGAATGTCCTGGGGAAATCTAGCTCAATAGTCTACGGGATTGCATTGCTGGCCTCCGGACAAAGCTCTACAATAACAGGCACATACGCCGGCCAATATATCATGCAGGTATAAGAACTTGGATGGCCAAGATCAATGCCATTTTAAAGCAATTTTGTTTCTCACTTACCTTCAACTCTGTAAATGCAGGGCTTCTTAGACATCAAGATGAGGATGTGGGTTCAGAACCTGATGACTCGATGCATCGCGATCGGTCCAAGCCTCATCGTCGCTATTATAGGAGGCTCTGCTGGAGCAGGAAGGCTTATAATCATCGCATCGGTACCCCAAAAAAAAAACCACTCCTTTTCCATTTCTGCATCATCTGAAACCGAATGATCATCAAGTGTGACCGACTGTCAAATACTGCAGATGATACTTTCCTTTGAACTGCCTTTTGCTCTCATCCCTCTGCTCAAGTTCAGCAGCAGCAGCACGAAGATGGGGCCTCACAAGAACTCAATTTATGTGAGTCTATCTGAAAGATAACACATAGAGCATTAAACTATATATAATCCAATATTCTAATTAAAGTAAAACTTATAACGCAGGTGATCGTGGTCTCGTGGATCCTCGGTTTTGGAATCATAGGAATCAACATCTACTTCCTGAGCACAAGCTTCGTGGGATGGCTCATCCATAGCAGCCTTCCGAAGGCTGCCACCGTCTTCGTTGGCATCGTCGTGTTCCCGTTCATGGCGGCCTACCTCCTGGCCGTCATCTACTTGACGATCCGAAGGGATACCGCGATGACATTTGTGGATAAGTCCGATGCGTCACAGGTAGAGATGGAAAGCGGAGTGCGTAGTTCGGACGGCAATAGGGGCACTGAAGTGGTGCCGTACAGGGAGGACCTTGCTGACATCCCTCTTCCTCGCTAATGTTTGTCCGAGCCTTTGGGAAATTACGTATTGTCCAGCAGTGGCTGAATAAGCGGGGTGAATGTGAATGGCTAATCTCCTTAAGCGCTTGTTTATTAAAAATCTTATAAGTTTAAATCAAATTCATCGTTATAAATTAAATTAATTTAAATTTATTTTGATTCTTAAAATAATATGAATAATTTAATATTATAAGAGTTTATAAATCGTTAATTTTTATGTATTTAAATAATATTTTATAAAAACTAATAAATAAATTTAGCGACAGTTTGTTCATCTAGATTAACAACATATTTAAATTTATTTATTTTATATATTCTGCATAGTTTGTAAAATCGTGTTTTTAACAAAATAAAAAGAATGATTCAGAAACATCAAATCGCTCATAGACAGTGTAAAATCATTTTTTACGGTGGAATTAATAATTTCAGAGTATGATTGATACGATTCTATATTACAAATGATTTTATGTATTTTTTTTGTTAGGACTATTGATGCACAAGCTTTGAGTGGATTTAATTTTTGACTTGAACTACGATATCAATAATATAATAAATTAAAATTCATTCAAATATTTATAATTGATTACTAGGTTTGTCTACAACTATTTAGTTTTATACCTAAAAAATATAATTTATAGAGTTTTCAGTGGTCCAAATGAATTTTTTTTTCTTTTATTATTTTATAGACTATTTTATAATTTATGTTATTGTCTTACATAGTTATTTATCTTTTTTTTCTCAAATGAGTTTTTAGATATTTATTATTTGATATTCTATGGAATCAATAGGTGGTCTTTAGAAGATTATTTTTTATGTTTGTATTTGATTATTGAATAGGTCAACTGTTTTATTGGTCAACTGTGACATTTTTAAATTACAGAAATATTATTGAGGTTGAATATGTTTTAAAATATAAATATTAATGAGTACTATTGTGGATGGAAGTTAAATTATTAATTAATTTAAATTTATACATGTGATAACATTATCTATGGTATCTAGTGTTTATATGTAAAATTATTAATCTATTTATATGTAAATGATATTTTTTAAAAATTTTTCTAATTATTAACTATGCACCATAAAATTTTAAAGGTTTTTATTATGATCCGATCCCGACCCATCCAATTCTAACCCTAAATCTATCATGTATGTTCTTGTATTATTGAATGTAAGATTGTAGACAAGCCAAGTTAAGCTATGAACATGACTCATAAATATTATTTATGAATTTTATTCACAAATAATATTTAAGAATATTATTCGTGAAATCATAAACATTAATAAGTTAAACATATTTAAATTTATTTATTTAATTAATTTATACATATTAAACTAAGATAATAAATTGTTACTTAAATGGAACACCAAACTTATTATCAACGTTCGGTTGTCCCTGACTGAAGATAAAGAAATTTGGGTTCGTCAAAATCCTGGTTTTTGTTTCCGTTCGCTGGACACGCGGAAGCCACGTGACAAAGACCTAGTATAAGTATTCGGAGGGATGAAGTCCGATCGAGTGATTGACCATGGCGTCCTCCTTCTCCACAGCGGAGGCGGCGACGAGCTCTGCCGTCGGAATGGAGGGAGGCGAGTCGGCCTTGGCGACGGAGGAGATTACGCTGGCGGTGAAGTGGAGTGGGAAGGAGTATACCGTGAGGGTGTGCGGGGACGATAGCGTGGCGGAGCTCAAGCGCCGCATCTGCGAAGTGACCACCGTCCTGCCCAAGCGTCAAAAGCTCCTATACCCCAAGCTGGCCGCCAAACTTGGCGATGACTCCCTCCTCATCTCGCAGCTCAACCTCAAACCCGGCGTCAAGATGACCATGATAGGGTTCGTGCTCCTTCCCATAGGTCATGTTGGTAAATAGTATGAATTAAACTATCTTTATATATAATCCTGGATATGGTTGTTAGCTTGTGGAGCCTTCCTTTACTACAATGAATCAATAGTAGAGTTTTTTGGAGTATGGAAATGATGTAATGCGCAAGATGACTTTCCAAACTTCCTATATGCATTTGATATTATAGCAACTGCCAAGGAATGGCATGAGAAGCAAAACAGATACAATTGATAAAATTTGAAATTTGTATTTTTTTTTCCAGGACAACATAATACCCGGTCAATCTGCAACATTCAAGAGAGCGGACTGTAGATGATTGTGAACTACCCATTGTTTAAACCAAGTTAAAGTTGTTGAACAAAGGAACAACTGGTGCTGGCATAAAAGATAAACCAATGAAGAAGGCTAATCAACTTTTGAAATTCCAATTAATTCATAGCAATTTTAAAATGAAAAGGTTGAACTTCTGAAACTATTTTTGGGAACAAAAATAGTACTTGCTAAAGTGGAGAACTAAAATAAGGACTATTAGATAGTTTGGCAGGAACTTTAGTCTCAGTCAGAACAAGCCCATGAAAATGTAGTCAGATCTTAAAAGGCATATAGATATTATTCTCCATTTGTGAATTTAAAAATAAGGGGGTAAGGACTGATAGGAGTAGAAGATGGTGAGTAATTCTTAGATGGAAGATGGTGTGCTAACTTTGCTCCACTGCATTCCACTACCCCAAACTGATTTAACTAAAGCTATAAAGAGTAACGCCACCTTGACTCATCTTGAGTGAATTTCATGTGACTCGGCCAAATCTAACTCAAATCAACTAAATTTGAGGCAGTACAATTGTACTAAAGCCAAAATAAATAGCCAACTCTACCCAACTTGACCAAACTCTTCCCACTCGATATTGTTTAATTGTTTCCCGGACTAAGGTCCAAGCTAGACTCAAAGGCTAGTAGAATTTTGTATTTGTTTTAATTTGAACCATAACAAGTGGCTCAACCAAGAAGAAGAGTGATGCATATCATAGTCCATATTACATGTAGATCTGTTGTTCATACTTATCATATGCTAGGGATAACAAAAATACATCGCAAGGAGAACATTTCGCTTAGAGGAGATTGTGTGAAGTAGATTGCATGGAGCAGTCTGGATGGAGAAGATCACCACAGTTTTGATATCATATTGACTGAGGAAAAAGTATTGGGTATCCCCTAGATGTCATTTTACATGTACATCTGCAGAAGTTATATATGTACAACTAAGTTCCTACCTATTTACACTTAAGTCTGTAAAATTCATGACTTGATCTTGACAAGAGTTTAAACAATGATGATAATTGGGTTGGTTTACACAACCATTTAGAACCTAAATAATGGCTTTTACCAAAGGGCACACCTGATATTTGGTAATTACATAAGTACACATCGGACTTATAGATTTACCAAGAGATACTCTTTGTCCAAATAGTAAAATACTCATATAATCATCCAAATGCTTCTAAAACTTTTCAAAACTATTTTAATACCTTGTAGTAGTCAAAATCAATAAGACTGAATTAATCTCTAAGAGCATGATGAATCCAATGATCATTTTATTTTGTCATTTTGACCACTAAAAGGTGGGTTTGACCAAACCAACACCTTAATAGCCTTTTAGTGGCCAAAATAAAAAATTAAGAGCGTGAATAGTTTGTTTATACTTTATAGCATCATGGGTGTAATGGTGGTAGAATATTGAATCAAAAAAACAAAAGTATGAATGAACTTGTAGAAACCTCAGAAATGCAATAATGCTCTTATATTATTATTATCACCACTGAAAAAATGATTAAGGTGATTGGTCATATCAAAACCAAATGACCTTGATGACTTTCATATACATAATATATTAATAATTTTATAATGGTCAAAATAACAATATGAGACCATTATTGTGTTCATAGTGCTTGAGTTTATTCATACCTAACTACTGAGTGCTTTAGGTGTTCTAGTCAAAATACCTGAATGGTCTTCTGATGGTAAAAATGGTAATATAAGACCACTATTTTATTCATGATGCCTGCACAAGTCCATTCATGCCCTTACTTTTTTTTTTTTTTAATTACTCAAAGGTTATCATGGTGATTTAGCCAAAATACTTTAATGGTCTAGCAATGGTCCAATGGTTAAATTGATAATATGAGACCATCATTGTGTTTATGGGTCTTAAGAGACCATAAATGCATTTGCTTTTTTGTTTGGATCACTGAAAGACATCAATATGATTTGGCCAAAAAATCTTAATAGTCTTTAAGTGGTCAAAATTATAAAATATGACCATCATTGGATTTGTTATGCTCTCGGAAATTAATTCATGTTGTTATTTTCATTTTCACCACTTGAAGGTCATCAAAACATTTTTAAAACTTTTGAAGGTGCTTGAGAATCATAGGGGTAATTTAGGAATGAGTTGCATCCTTTGCTAAATACCATATATTAAGTGTGTGCCCTTTCATAACATGCCTTTAAACAATGATTTCCAACCCAAGTTTGATAATATGCACTAATGGTTTGATGAGCTTTAATGATGCTATCGTGAACGCCAATATATGGTTAAGCTGAGGTTCAATGACTATCAATTGAATTTTGGTTGCGATTAAGTTAAATAGAGTGGAAGTCCAATAATGGTAGGGAGTTCCACAAATCATCTTCTTCTTTTCAAGTTGTATTAGTCCCAACTATATATGCCGGCCACATGCAAGGCTATATCGATAGAATTATTCAAATAAATTAATTGTTTTTTATTACATTAACTAAAATTTTATTTGTCTCGCCTTACATTAACTTGCTTTTCAATATTAGGGTTTTATTGCTTTATCTTTTCTGATGACCATACATATCACCTTTTAGCATCCTCATTTTTGTTGTTTTATTTTTTTCTTTTGCATCACATCCTAATAACTAGCATTTTAAACAGCAATATGTACTTGACTAAGCATTTTAAACAGTGTACCACATCACATATATGACATGCAATTACTTTAGGTGATTCAAGCGCCTAGGCAGGCTAGGCAATCATGTGGGTTAGACAGGCTACTTATATGGTGAGAAGGGAAAGATACCACTTTGATTCATTTGATAAACAAGAACTCAATAAGGACATTTATGGTGATTCTTTTCTACTAAAGAAGAGTAATATGTAATTGTGAAACACTAAAATTAAGTTTTCATAACTTGTGAGTGTTAACCAAGTATTTGTTTTTAAGGTGATAAACATTGAAGCTATTAGTTATATGCATGTTTATAATAAATATGTTTGATTCTATGTTGTTACATTATGTCTTCTATGTTGTATAATTGACATATAAATTTTTTATGTGGAATTATGAATCTCATCGATTGATTAGTAAATATTGTTGGGTATATGTTTGCCATTTATATCGATATAAATATTTTGATCATTTTTAATACATTCCTTGCATATATTGTTCTCCACATACTGTGTATATACTATGCAATAGGTCAACTAGCTATTTCCTGAAAACCTTGCTATAAACCTAACACTTCTATTAAAGTATATTGTATCATGCCATAGTGTTACAAAAATCCTTTTTATCCTAAGGGGCACATTACAATCTACAAAATATTTTCTCTATTTTAACCTTTCATTCTCTATTCTTTGAATAGATTTTTTATCATCCTGTTTGTTGACTAGTCTCTTCTTGGGTGAGTGAGTAAATACAAATAATATATTTTTTTGTTTTTATTTTTGTTTGCTGATTGGAACTCTTAAGGGATGCAGAGAGCAACTGAAATCATTGAGAATATCAGGCCAATCTACAAAAATCAACTTAAATGATCCATGAAAACTGTAGCTTTTATCATTTGCACACTAAATTTGTCAACTTAGGAAATCCAAAATTTTATTAAAAAAATATACATAACAACCTAAACAGTTTATAACATAATGCATTTGTTTGTTTATCAGCATAAGCAATCCATATAGCCTGCTTCTTGTTTGTAATTTGCAAAAGTTGGTTCAAATGATAGATTGATAATAACTTGGATTTGACTTAATCAGTTAGTGATGAGTCTAGCACAGAGTAATCCTAATGTGGCCCTTATTTAAGTGGTAGTCAATCTTGTTTTAGTATATCAAAGTTGCCAACCACTATGCAGCAAATCTCATTTTGGGACTATATGCAGAATGCAATATCCTGACCGCTGCATTTATTTATGCAGCTATGTTAGTGCACTTCTTGTTCTAGTCACTGTATTTGTTAAGTGTAATAGCCAATAGGTATTAATTTTGTACTGAATAAATTATATGATATCATATAATTAATTTGACGTTTCTATATATTAGAATTAGAATATTTAAACAATATTAGTACTTAATACTTTAACACATTTTAATATTAATAATTATAAATTGTTAAAAAAGATTCAAGATTCATAACTATGATAGGTATTGCATCACTTAATCTACTTTAATCTTCATTAGTTGTGTGAGACCAAGCTAGTTGCTAGTTCTAGTCAACTTACTCTCTATAGAAATAATTATGTAGAAGTAGCTTTTCTAGTTTATGTTAATTAGTTGCAAACATAAAGAATCAAGAAAAAAAGAGATCCAAGACTTGCAAAAAGGTGCTACAAGTGTAAATGTTGATTCTTTCAAACCAAAAGTGATGCCACTTGGATCATGCTGTGGGGGATTAGTTATAAATGTTGGCATGTGAGCCATATCGAACAAGAAGAAGCTGAACCCTCAAGATTTTTTTTTTAACCACAACTTAGTATAAATGAGGAATGTGACGATTACATGAAATTTAATGGTGATTATACTATTGAATCTTACATAATAAAATTTGAAACTTCTGTATTATCGACATATCTTTTGCCTATCAGTGTTTGTGTTAGAATCTTGCATCATATCTGAATTTTGTTGTCGGTTCTGGCTTCAGATTATTATTTTTGTTTTATTTCTTTTGGTTAACATCTAAATAATTATACAAGTTAGTTTTTTATGCATGCAAATAAGTCTTAAATAATTTCGTTAATTAATCAATGTACATTTGCATATGTACCTATATACTGCTCATGTATTATGTGGTGATTCTGTTGACAACAGCTTAATGTGTTTTTAAAGAGCATGATTCATGTCTGTTGCATGCTATTTTTCCTTGGAAGCTATATGTATGCCCATGACAGCAGTTTATAAATGCTACACTAGATAACATAGTTCATATCTTATTTATGTTCAAAATCATTAGCAAAAAAAGAAATATTGTAAAGCAATCAGCATCCTTCATTTGACCAATATACTGAGTTGACGTTTCTGATCCAGGCTAGTTTAGACTTCAGAAAATGTTATATGTTCCTTATGTTAGTCTTTGCTATACTATTTTTATTAATTCTGTGTTTTATATAAAATTCTTGAGCTTTTACTTTGGATTCGCTGTAAGATGTATATCATAGAATCCTGCAGTTGTGCTGACACAACCTTACAGTACTATTGAAGATGAAATTATCGTGGACCAAGTGGATTCTCCAGAGATAATAGATGATTTTGAGCTTGGGCAAGATGAAGTCATAGACATAAAGGATAAATTTGTGAATAAGCAGAAATTGTTGCGAAGGATTTCTCATTATAAGGTTGGTCATTTCTTGTTAGGTACATAATACTATTGCTTTGTTTTTTGGTTTTTGTAGCTGGAAAAGTGCACACAATTCGTACAAATATATGATCTGTTCGCTATATTAAATTAAATTTGATCATTGATGATATTTCATAATCATTTTTCTTATATCTATTATTTGTTCTATATTTGCGAGGAAATCTGATTATGGAAGGTAATCATAAGTAAATAAGATCCAAGATGGAATCAGATGGAGAGAAGGAAAAATTAAATTAAAAAATTTGAAGATTATAATAAAAGCATTGTAGTTATATTATTTTGGCAAAACATCATTGACCAGGTTTAACTGATGCTAATGACATGTATAAATATTTATATAGAAAAATAGTTTATGTAGTATTCGATTTGCAAGAGAGATTGTCTCGAAAAGGCATATATGCATTCACCCTTTGTACTGTATTCACCTGCGAGTTATAGAGAGCTTTGATGTGCTTCAGGAAGAATTATAATACTGATGCTAGTTCTTGCATTTTACTTGCTCTACTATCTAATTGAATCCGATTCTTTTACTAGTACAATTATTTAACAAAATTGAAGAAACAATTAGTTCTCATTAGTTATCGATACATCATAAAACCTCCAATAGTGGACCCAAATCCAGATGACATAGATTGAAGGTCATCTTGATTAAAGTAAAGCTTAATCCTGAGCATGCATCTCAATGCTAATAGTTGGATAAGATCATGTTGACAACCTTATAATAGTTGGGAGCTTGATGATGATAATGATGACTTATTGAGGTAGTATAGCTGGTACACTAATAGTTGTATAGAGTTTTAATAATCATTTTGTAAGACTTAAAACAAGTTGATAAGAGAAAGCTTTTGAAGTTTATTTTGGTTGATAACTATCTTTTTAATATAGAATTTTGGATGTTGAAGTTATGATCTACACCTGTGGTAAAATGCCTCCTTAACTTTGTTGAGTCAATTCTTTTTATGAATTAAATGCGTTTATTAGGAATATTTTTGTCACGTCTAGATTTATTTGTGAAGCCATTTTGTGCAGCACTCATGAATTTTAAAAAAATCTATTACTTTTGAATATTATTTTGTCACCATAATGCTCACGTGTGATTTTCGTGTTGATCACTTCCATCAGATCAAACTTTTGAATCCATGTCGTCCAGGAAAGAAGCTGCTTGTTTTAGATATTGATTATACTCTCTTTGATCACAAGTCTGCAGCTGAAAATCCACATGAGTTGATGCGGCCTTGTAAATTTTCATGTTCATCATTCATTGTAAAAGTTTTTATTGTTGTCGTCATTAATTGGTGATCGTGAGATGAACTACATGTGCAGATCTTCATGAATTCCTCTCTGCAGTTTATGCAGAGTATGACATCATGATATGGTCAGCGACTGGGTGAGCTAGCCTACTTTTGCATTCCACCATGCATTTCTTTCATTGCATAAAAATTATTACTCGTATAGCTTCCTTCTTTCGATTCTTTCTATAGCATGAAATGGGTAGAGTTGAAGATGGGACAGCTTGGGGTTCTGAATAATCCCAACTACAAAATCACTGCTCTTCTGGATCACATGGCCATGATCACAGTGCAATCTGATTCTCGCGGGATGTTTGATTGCAAACCACTTGGCCTGATCTGGGCTCAATTTCCCGAGGTTTCACAATAAGATCATATCCTATTACTTAGCTCACTAGTTTTCCTTAGCTCACTAATTTTGACTTGCTTTCCTGCCGGGACTCGCAGTTTTATAGTTCAACAAATACAATAATGTTCGATGATCTACGAAGGAACTTTGTGATGAACCCACAGAACGGTCTCACCATCAAACCTTTCAGGAAAGCCCATCTGAATCGAAGCAATGATCAGGAGCTGTTGAGACTAACACAATACTTGCTGGCCATTGCGGAACTTCCTGATCTTAGCCAACTCGACCACAATATCTGGGAATTGTTCGCCGAAGATGGTCCAAAAAGACGCAGGCACAGTTAGTCAAGTATGGTTATTCAACAAAGGCCTATACTATTATTTTCCAAAATGCTTGTTTCGTTTGCTTGTGATCACTAAGTAGATTGTTACTTCAACACAATTTGTCAAGGCATTCATACAAGTCACTCATTTCATTTGTTTTCTCATTCTCAGTGCTATTTATGAACAAAAATGGACAACTTACGTTCTGTTATACAAATCGTTAGTTTGTGTGGATGTTAATCTCACTTATTTTCAGTGTGATCAAATTGGTGATAGATTATCGAACATTGTTCTTTATCTGAGCACACACTAGCAAAATTGAAGTGGAAGAAATTATGTTAATTGAGATGATTGAATTTTGAAGAACAATTTAAAATTCTTTATTTAATTGAGATTACATGTTTACTAGAATGATATTTACCTGAATTAATTAGGGAGAAATGCTCGGTTTTCAATCCCCTAGTCTAATTTGTGAATAATTAGGATTAAGCCACTACAAAAAATTCAACAATTAGCGACGGACATATTTCGTCGCTAAATGCAAATAGTGACGGATTAGCGACGGAAAGAGCATCGTCGATTATCTCTTCATCGCAGGTCAGGGATAGCGACGGATACCCCAAATCCGTCGCTATTAGCGATGGATATTAAATAAATAATAGCGACGGATACATATCCCCCGTCGCAAATTACCAGACGTAGAGTGATGACGTGTCCCGGATCAATTAGCGACGGAAAGTCAAAAATCCGTAGCTAATAGCGACGATTATCCGTCGCTATTTGCGGCGGATATGGTAAATATCCGTCGCTATTAGCGACGGATTAATCAATATTCCGTCGCTAATAGCGACGGATTTAGAAAATATCCGTTGCTATTTTTGGAAATTTTTCAATAGGTTCATTCTTCTTTTCCCCTTCTCAAATGTACATTCAATATATCATATAAGTCACAGCAAATATATCCAAACACATACCATAGTAAATACTGGATCAAACCGCAGCACATATATTCATATGTTCATTCTTCTATTCCTGGAAATTTGAATATCCGTCGAATATTCAAATCACACCACAGCAAATATCTAAATAAAATACATACAAACCAAGAAATTTTATATCCAAACACATACCAAACATGTATCAAATATATATATACAAAGTCTAAGTCTAAACATATCATATAAACATCGTAATGAACACAGAGTCAATATATAAATGAAAAACTATAGTCTAGTAGAGAAACGATATATACATGAACACAGAGTCAATACCGGATCAAAAGGAACAATATCCCTGCACAATAAAAGAGAAACTATATAAATAAAAGTTAAATACAATGATAAAACAATATTAGTAAAAACATAACTAGTTATCGTAACTGATATAGAGAATGTAAATAACATTGAATGATATGTAAAATATCCAACCCAGCGAATATCTGAATTCAACTTTGATAATGTACAATCTGTAAACGAAAATGAACAAATAAGAAACAATTATTGATGCATATAATAACAAATCAGATAGTCTAATAATTTGATTTTGTAAAATGTAGACAAAAAAATATAACATACCACAAAAAATGTCTCTACTCATCTGGGGTATCCTCAGGATCCTGCGTCTCTTGAGACTCAAAACGAGGAGGGGCGGGAGGGGCGGACATCTGTGTCATAGGCGATAGGGTCGCTGCAAAAGCTTGCATGTGACGCACTAACGCCTCAGTATGTGTCTGGCGGACCCGTAAATCTCTTAACTCTGCATCCCTCGCTGCGTCCCTCTCGGTCCACGCTGCGTTCCTCTCGACCCATGTCGTCTCCATTGTTGTGAGTCGAGTCCGCATATCATCATTTTCCTCCCGCAATTGACGAACCTCACTAGAGAAAGAGGAGAAGGATCCTGGACGTCCCCTAACTCCTGGAGCTCTCATCTTATCATATGTGATTTTTGTCTGAGAGCCTAGGTCGTATAGAGCGGTCTTCCTCCCTATAATAGTGGTCGTTGATAAAATTAGATTAATATGTAATAAAGAATTGTGAACATAAAAATCCATATTAACTCACTTACATATATTTGAAACCAAAATGCAAATTCATCTTCTATCTTCTGATCTACCTCATTTGCACTTATAGATGGATTTTGAATGTACAATTGTTGTTCATACCACCTGACATATAAGTTAATTTGATATCATATAAGAATTTTAATTATATTATCGGATAGTAATTTTAATACAACAGGAACTAATACCTTAGGTATAGTAATTCTAATAAAGCTTCGGCCTTTTTGTGGAGTAGGCACACCGTCGAACCACAATAACTCTTCTTCTGCTTCTTCTCTCTCCTCTTTTACTTCTTCCTCGTATTTTTCTCTCTCTATTGAGTGGCTTTGCCTCGTTACTCCACGCGATCTCTTTCTCTCTTCCTCATCTTCCGCGGTACGTTAAAGGTTGAGAGGTTATTATTCCCATTTTGCGCAACAATAATTAAAAGAACATACTAATGACACTTATTCAATCAATTAACTTGACCTCATTTTTATTTCAAAATGATATATTATTTTTTATAATCCCACTACAAAAATAATAGCCAATAGCGACGGACGTAATCCGTCGCTAGTCGCTAAACACTAATAGCCACGGAATAGCGACGGAGTTAGTGTCGTCGGCCGAAAACCCGTCGTAGAGCAAAGATAGTGACGGAGGAAAAAAAACTCTGTCGCTATATTAGCGACGGACATATAATCCCGTCGCAAACACCAAGAAAATGGGGTGACGTGGCCCGGGGAATTTTTTGTGATGGATGGTCAAATATCCCGTCGCAAATCATTCGTGGTAGCGACGGATATGGTCAAACTCCGTCGCTAATATATCGTAATAGCGACGGATTCGGTCAAACTCTGTCGCTAATCTATCGTGATAGCGACGGAAAAGTCAATAATCCGTCGCTATTTACGACGGTTTTTTAAAAATATCCGTCGCTAAACTGGAAAATTTTGACAGCCAAATACTGTTTTTCCCCTTCCCATAGATACATCAATAAGATATACAAATATCCAAACAAATATGAAACAAAAATACATATTTCAACATCCAAACATTCATAACAATCCAAACTTTCATTTCTAATCCAATCCAATCCAATCCAATCCAAACATTCATTTCCAAATGTATACATCCAAACTTTCATTTCGAATCCACCATCCAATCCAAACTTTCATTTCCAAACTTATACAATCCAAACTTTGAAACAAGAGTAAACATCCAAACAAGAGTAAATATCCAATGGTTAATCCAATCCAAACAAGAGTAAATATCCAAATGTATACATCAAAAGAAGCTAAACATAATTTAGACTATACAAAAAGAATTATATACACCAAAATTTAGAGGTAGTAGAGAAACATTACGTCCATGAATATCAGAGTGAATAAAGGATGGAAAGGAAAAATATTCCTGCAGAATGGAAGATAAAAAAAAGTTAAATAGAATTAATATCTAAATATAACTCTAATAATATTAAATATGTAAATGAAAATTAACAAATAAGAAATAATTAAGGAATAATATCCAATATGCATACCTTTCAAGTAGGGAAGAAATCTGAATTCAACTCTGATGATGTGCAATCTGTAAACAAAAATGAAGTAATTAGAAAGCAATTATTATGAATATAATAACTCAATCCATTGTTACTGAAAAAATATAGAGAAAAATAGAACATACCACTAAAATATCTCTACTCTGTGTGGTATCCTCAGGATCCTGTGTCTCCTGAGACTCAAAACGAGGGGCGGGAGGGGCTAGTATCTGTGTCATCAGTGATAGGTCGCTGCAAAAGCTTGCATGTGTCTGACTATCTCCTCAGTGTGTGCCTGGCGAGCCCGCAAATCACTCAACTCATCATCCCTCGCTGCGTCCCTCGCTGCCCATGCTGCATCCCTCTCGGCCCACGCTGCGTCCCTCTCGGCCCACGTCGACTCCATCGACGTGATTCGAGTCCGCAGGGCATCATTTTCCTCCCTCAAATGACGAACCTCACTAGAGGAAGAGGAGGAGGATGTTGGACGTCCCCCAACTCATGGAAGTCTCATCTGATCATATTTAATCTTTGCCTGAGAGCCCAAGCCGTATAAGGCGGTCTTCCTCTTTCCATCGACGACATCAAAATAAATCCGATTCACATCGTCGGTGAAAAGAGGTTGTGCATCCTCCCCCTCTACAGCAGGCTGAGACGCCTGTGCCTCTGCAACTCTAGTGGTCATTGCTTCCTGTGAAATAATAATTTAATTAGTCTATATAAAATATCAAAACAAATAAAATATAATTAATATACTTATATTGAGTGCTAGGGAGCGTCGATCGACAAAAGACCCATCTTTTTTCTTGTGGGTCTTGCTGAATAACTCCCAACTAGTGGGAGGTCTCTGTAGCTCAGCAGCCTGTAAACACAAAATATAATGTTTAAACATATCAAAAAAAACATACTAAATGCCTTTAATAATCTAAATCATCTGATCAACTGATGCCAGAATTATACGTTAGCATTCCTGAATCACGTTGACCCACATGAAATCTGTATCCATTCACGTAATAACCTGAGAAGACTGTCACAGTATGAAGAGGTCCAAATGCGAGATTTTTAATTCTTTCGTCTTCTACATTTGAAATTCTGTCATCATTGACCTATAATAGTGGTGGTTGATCAAATTATATTAATATGTAATCAAGAATTGTTAACAAAAAAATGCATATTAACTCACTTACTTATATTTGAAACCAAAATACAAATTCATCTTCTATCTTTTGATCTACTTCATTTGCACTTATAGATGGATTTTGAATGTACAACTGTTGTTGGTATAACCTGACATATAAGTTCATTTGATATCATACCAGAAATTTGATTATATTATGGAATAGTAATTTCTAAACAACAAGAGATAATATACCTTAGGTATGGTTTGACATCTTCACAGTTTAAGAGGATATATGTCCTGGCGGCATGAGATTCTTGGTTATTTAATCGTCTAGAGAAAGTTAAACCCATTGCTCTTCCAGGATACTTGAAAATAGAAAGAATGTCTAGGTCAACTGATGGAATGTCATCTTGATTGCGTAGACTCTTTCGATGTCTGGTTTTCACATTTTCAGCAAAGTAATAGGAGCAAAATGAACTTGCTTCTTCAACCAGATATGCATTACATATTGATCCCTCAACTCTTGCTTTGTTACACACATTATTCTTTAATTTTCTAAGAAACCTTTCAAAAAGATACATCCATTGTATTGTACAGGACCACCAATCTGTGCCTCGCTAGGTAAACGAATAGGCAGATGCTCCATTGAATCAAAAAAGTTTGGTGGAAATATTCGCTCAAGCTTACATAGTATTAAAGGAATCTCTATCTGAAGGCGTAACATATCTGCTACCGTAATAACTCTGGAAGTCAGTTTTTTGAAAAAAAAAGACTTAATTCTGTAAGTACTTGCCAAACATTATTAGGAAGTAATTCTTGGAAAGCTATTGGAATTAATCTTTGCATGAACACATGACAATCATGACTCTTCATTCCAACCATTTTAAATCTATTCGAATCCACACAACGAGACATATTAGACGCATATCCATCTAGAAATTTTATATTTTTCAACCAAAAACATAATGCTTGTTTACTTTCTTTGTCCAATGTATAACAAGCCTTCGGATATTTACCAGTTGTTTCATTCTGATGCAACTCAGGCCTGCTAACTAATTGTTTCAATTCTTCACGAGATTTTGTTGTATCTTTTGTTTTCCCATGCACATTCAACACAGTATTAATGATGTTATCAAAGAAATGTTTTTCAATATGCATAACATCCAAATTATGTCGAATGAGTAAATATTTCCAATATAGAAGCTCCCAAAAAATACTTTTTTCCTCCAACCACATTTGTTGACTCTAACAATATACTTGTCGATATCATCTGAACCATCCTGATACACTGGTAGAAATCCATAACTATCAATTTCATTTAACACTTCTTTGCCTGACATCCCAACTGGAGGTAGCTTCCTAACTACTTCATTCCTTTTGAAATGTTTCTTATTTCTTCTGAACGGATGATCAAGAAGTAAAAATTTCCTATGATTATCAAACTAAGAAATCTTTCCACTGCAGGGCAAAGAAAATGCATCTGACTGACTGATACAATGTGGACATGCTAACTTTCCAGCTGTGCTCCATCCTAATAACATTGAGTAAGCAGGAAAATCACTAATAGTCCATAACAATATTGCATGCATTAAAAAAGTTTGACTTTGTAGCAATGTCATACGTCTCTGAACCTATATTCCATAAATAATTCAGCTCATCTATCAAAGGTTGCAAAAATACATCTATTTGCCCTTTTAGATTTTGAGGACCTGGAATTAAAATAGTAAGAAACATGAATTCATCTTTAATGCACATCCATGGTGGTAAGTTGTATGGTGTTAAGATAACATGTCACGATGAATATTGTTGTCCATAACTTCCAAATGGTTGAAATCTATCTGCAGAAAGTCCAAGTCTGACATTACATGGTTCCACAGCAAAGGAAGAAAATGTTAAATCTAAATGTTTCCATGCAGGAGAATCATAAGGATGACACATAATGTCTCCATCATGTTCATGGTTTTGATGCCAGATCATATGACTTGCTGTTGCTGCTGATGCATACAAACGTTGGAGTCTAGCAGTCAAAGGAAAGTAATACATGACTTTGTAGGGAATATTTTTCTTCTTCTTCTAATTTACCATGCGAGCACCATGCTTGAAACGAGGATTATTACAGATTTTGCATTCCATCAACTCACTATCTTCATTCCAATAGATCATGTAATTATTGACACAACAATGTATCTTCTCAACTGGCAAACCCAAGTCTCTGATTAGTTTTTTAGTGTTGTAGAAACTATCAGTCATGCAGTTATCAGTTGGAAGCAACTCTGACATAAGTTGACATATGTCATCATAACATCGTTCTGAGAAATGATGTTCTGCCTTCATATTCAATAATCTTGCAGTAGCAGATAATTGAGAATGACCAGAAGGAATACCTTTCCATAATTCTCTTTCACTAGCCTTTAACATGTCATACATTTTCTGAACATCAGAAGTAGGTACTTGTTCTACATTTGATTAATCAAAAGCATTCATTGCATCGTAAACCATTGATTGCATTGCATCATCAGGGTTATATGATGTCTCTGGTCCAATTGAGTTCGATGATGATGCAACTGAAGGCTCACCAAATTCAAATACATACGACTCTCCATGACAATACCAATTGTAATAATCTGGAACAAACTCATACCTGGCGATATGAGTTTTCACTGTATCTTCATCACGGAAAGCTGTATTTCTACATTTGCGTTGATTACATGGACACTTCAACTCTGTGTCATTCAAACACTCAGGATGACACTTTGCAAAGTTCATAAATTTTTCCACTCCAGACAAAAATTCCTCACGGATAAATCCATTATCTAACCTATTATACATCAATGCCTTGTTCGGATACATTGTATCTGAATTCAGATAAGATAATTTAATCAAACCATATATATTATGATCCATATTAAAATTTGATATTGATGTTATATTAAGAAATTAATCTAATTAATCAAATATTATCTAATTAATGAATCATTTAATCTAATTAATTAAACAATTAATCAACCAATTAATCTAATTATTCAAATATGATCTAATTAATGAACCAATTAATGTAATTATTCAAACAATTAATCAAAAATTAATCAAACATGATCTAATTAATGAATCAATTAATCTAATTAATCAACCAATTAATGTAATTATTCAAACAATTAATCTAAAATTAATCAAACATGATCTAATTAATGAAACAATTAATCTAATTAATCAAATAATTAATCATCTTAATAATCTAATTTTTCAAACAATTAATCTAAAATTAATCAAGCAATTCATCAATTAATTACAGATTTAATGAATTAACAAAGGAATTAATAACTAAATTAATTAACTGATTAATTAATTAATCAATTAATTAATTAATAATTTATTTGCTGTAGCCGCCGGCTGTAGCAGGCGGCTCGTGGCCGTGGTTGGCCGCGGCCGGCCACGAGCGGTCGTGCCAAGCCGTGCCTGCCCGGAGAAGACCACGCCGCCGCGGAAGTACAAACCAACGACGAAAATACGGCAAATGTGGCTTAGCTCGTGTACCTGGGATCGGAGGAGGGCTCGCCGGAGGAGAATCGCCGAGATCGTCGGAGAGGGGAGAGCTAGGGCTTTGATCGATCGCGTGGCCGCCGGGGCCCGGGGGGGGGGGGGGGGGGGGAGCGGGAACCCATCTCATTTTTAACTTATTATTGCGACGGACTTAATTTGTCTGTCGCTACACACGCCGGGGTGGGGGGGGGGGGGGGGGGGGGAACCCGTCGCATTTTTAACCTATTATTGCGACGGACTTAACTTGTCCATCGCTGATTAGCGACAGACAAGTTAATTCCGTCGCAATAACGACGGCTTTGACCAAGTCCGTCGCTATATTTAGGGGTTTGACCTGGAGCTAAAATCTAGCGACGGATACTATCTATCCGTCGCTATTTGTTATTATTTTTGTAGTGTCTAGATATATAACTCTTTAATTTATTAATCTGAAAGGTGATTGAAAGATCATAAAATTTTTTACTAGTGGACAGTATGAATAAAAAATTACTCACGATAATCTATTTTAACGGTCAGCAATTTTAGACTTGTCATTCCATTTAAAGAAAATTTCTACAACGCATCATAACTAATAATCGAACTTTAATATTTAGAAAATTATTGGGGGACTTAACAAATAATATATCATTAATTTTTTTTTATAACCAAGGTTCTTCATTCTTACGACCCAACTAATCTTAGAAGCAACCAATCTGATCCAACAGAAATTTTTCATTCAAGGTAAATCACAGTAACACTATATCAAGTCATTGGCAGTGAACGCCGGCATTCTTCACCATCCTTGAGAGATCATCCAACATCGAATTGATACTTTTGCTCATAAAGGCAAACTCATAGACTTTTTCTACCCATGGATATTTCGGTCCATTGCCACTCAGCTAAGTTCTATTAAATTCAATGTCAGCATATGCCTCAGCAGAGGATCAGACTGTGAAACTCCCTTTAGCATGCACTACTACACCTTAACTGTTGCACCATGCCCATGAAGGCATATAACATCCAAACTAGCTATTTATTTCCCTCGCTTGGGTCATAAGCTGCTGCAACTCAACTCGGCATATATATATTTTTTTATTTTAATCCAGTAATCTAGCTTTTCGAACGATTAATCTTGGAAGTGACCGATCCGATCCTATGAAAATTTTTCAATAACTATCAGGATAAATCAGAAAGCACTTACGAAAACTCATTCAAGTGACTAGTGTTCTTAGAGTTATCAACCAACCAGAGGAAAAATCTTTACAATGTGTTGTAACTAAAATTCAACCTTTAAATATTTTGTTGGCTATTTGAAAAATCTAACCGCTGCACCATCCGGAGGCTCAACATATATCATTTAACTACTATGGAAGTGGGGAAAATTTTACCATTAGAATGAGTCACTCAATTCCTAGAACACCTATCTCTGTGTTTTAATTGTCCATCTTAACATTGATAGAGACTAATAGAATATTAATAGATGTTAAAAGAACATCTTTCATTTTATTAAAAACTTAAATAACTTTTAATAAAATTAAATTTTGACAGCGTTATTGCAAAATCAATCGAATAAAATTTAATCCCGTCAAATGGGAAAGTAGACGCAACTAGTAAAACTAATGTCATCTTAATCAGACGATCAATCAATGATAAGTTTGATTTTTTAGAATTTCAATCATTTTCTGAGTAAGACTTTACAAATCTTAAATTCTAAAAAAATTTGGATCCGGTCATATATTATAAATGAAAATTTGAAGGTGTTGCTCAATAACTATATAATCATTTGTCGAGATGCCCTCTGGATATAAATCACAAAGTTGAACTAGTTTCTGAATATTGAATTAAAAAAAAGAATTTCTTTTTTTTATTTACAAGGGGTATCCAAGCTTGCGCCCGACTAATCCACTTGGCTGATCGACCCTGCCCCACAGCCTTTAACGAGAGTCTCCACCGGTCAACGAGGGTAAATCGCGGGACAGAAACACGTGGCGACTTCACCACTGATGATATCAGTATCCGATGGTCCGACCACGCAAATAAGTAAAAAGAATTTCTTGGATGAAGACATGCTATACAACTAAGAAATTCTATGCCAACTTCGAAAAAGCGAGTATTCATCTCTTGTATAACTAAATCAACAAGCTAACACTATAATTTGCAACAATAATAGTTAATAAGTAAAGAAAATCTTATTGGCGAATGTAATAATAATAAAATATTTTTTTTAAAAATGATATCTGGTCTCCACATGATAATAATGCAAATTTGTCATGATTTGCCTTCTACGCCTACTATGACCACCAATCAAACAATTATCTTACATATCTAACACTAGGATCTCATTCGATACACAAAATGTGTTGACTTTATCCGTAACTGTATATCATCCTTCTTCCCTAAATATTTGAAATTGATTTTTCACACTCTTAATCAAACTTATGGCTTGGACAATATTTTGATCCTTTTATTGTTTTACATGTGACAACTCATGTGTCATTCCCAATATCATCTTCATCAAGTGCAACGTGAAAACAAACTCATAATTCTCCATTTTCTGAATCAAACTTTTGGCAAGCCCTCTACTATCTAAAGAACTAGAATCATCATAAATATTCTCCAACACTTGTATCATTGAAGGCCACATGATAATAGACGAGCCAATGTCAAGTAGTGTGATCTGCAATGAGTATCTCCTGGCCTTACTAAATTAGCTAGTGTTTGGTTTACCCATTTTTTATTTTCATTTTCTTATTTTCTAGAAATTGGTGTTTGTTTTGTATTTTTCATTCTTATTTTTTTGGAAAATGAGATGTCATTTTCTAAGAAAATAGAAAATGAAAAAATGTCATTTTCTGAGGAAAATGGAAAATGCGGCTACAATAATGCTGCATACCCTAACCTCGATTTTCTTTCCTCATGCCTGATTTTCTTTCCTCACGCCCTAACGTAGTAGTCGTGCATTTCTCCCCTCTTCGCACCTGTTCCGCCCTCTTCGGAGCTTCATACTCGTGGTCGTGCCCTTTCTCCCCCTCTTTGTCGTTTCCTGCTCGCGCCCTAGAGCTCATTTGTTGGCTACTTCATGCCCGTGCCCTATCTCTCGCCCTCTTCGTGCCCTCTCACCGCCACTCATCTCTTCATTCCCTCTAGTTTTCTTTAAGGGAAAATTTTGGCGAAGCTTCTTTTTATTGACTGCCTTTGTTTTCTTTTTGTTCTTCTGTTTGCTACATATCTGGCCAATGCCTTTCATATGAATTACTTGAGAGGCTAAGAACTATTTCATATTCTTGTAATGAACTTGGAAATGTTGTCTTAGATGCTTTATGCTACACTTACTTTCACTAATGGTAGTAATATTAACTCAATTTTACAGCGATATAAGTATAGTTAGCATACTAAGTAGGATATGCACATTAGTTGACATGATTAAAAATGAATAACATTCTTATTCTTAAAATAGTTGGGATCATGTTATTATCAACTCATTGTTGAAATACTGTATCTAACCAGCTTCTCTTTATATTTGTTATTTTTGTTGTAACCATAGATTCTCTTTATCTAATCGGCTTCTCTTTATGTAACCTTTAAAAACTGTTTAGTGCCAAATTCTTCTTATGTTGTTTTTAGCATTGGCAATTTTTTAGAGAATAGATTATGGGAGGGCATAATCCCAATATCAAAATGGAGAAGTATAAGTAGTCAAAGGCTAATGTTGGCATGTTTGTCAAGATCATTTATGAAAAAGTGAAGCAAATAAGTCACAAACATCTACCTTTACTAATACGGTTTGGGACGAGATCAATAAAGAATTATATCTAGCTACAACAAGGAATTATGGTGTAGAGAGCCTCAAAGGTAAATGAAATCGTCTACGCACTAGACAATGACTTTTTGCTGCATTGCTTGCACATACTGGTGTCACAATGGATCCAGACACCGATAAAGTGAATGCTCTAGAGGAAATGTGAACAAAATTTTATCTGGTAAATATTTTTATCTATACAAATATATATATTTTTATGGTATGTTTATATATAATAAAATGCTAATTTTTGTAATCAATGGTACATAGAAAATAAAAAGGAGTACAAGTCAATACGAAAGGAAGACTATGATCATTTCCACATTCTTAGTGAAGTTTTCGGTGGGACAACTACAACAAGTGATAAGCATAGGGCTTCTACTCAATTACCTCCCACATCTGATGAAGAGGGAGAGCTCAAAGATGCATTCATTAATAGAGATGTTAACTCTTATGTGGAAGTTGTTGTTGACGAGAATGAGGATGTTGGAGGGGAACCTATTAATTGGCAACGTCGCAGTACAAAAGCATCTGATAGTCATCGACGTAAAGATCCTAAACTTTGAAAAAATGAAAAATATGAGGCTTGTATGGACAAGTGGAGTAATACCTTGCAATAGCTGAGTGAAGAATCTATTGCTAGGCAAAAATACCGGGATTTGAGGGTTGCTAAGTTGGAGCATGAACAATATATATCTTGCTCTTCTGGATCTAGAGTGTTCAGTGATCCTTACTCTATAGGCATGTGCATGCAAATTTTAAATCAGATGGGTAATTTATCTATCCAAGTGTATACAAAAGCTATAGAAGCTTTCCTTAAACCTGGTCTACGAGAAATTTTCTTGAAAATTCCATCAAATAGGAGGGCTGAATGGTTGGGTTACCTCAATCTTGAGCACATGTATAGTTGTATGTCGACAAGTTCATGGGGATTGCTTTTATTACCTAGTTGAAGACTATTTAATTAATGGTGCTTATTTGATTTTGCGACTTGAATGTTTAAGACATGTTAGATATTTTGAAATTTGATGTTGAAGACTATATTTTGAAATTTAATGTTGAAGACTATGCTTAAGACATGTTTGATATTTTGAAATCTATGTGTTGATTTTAATATCAATTTGTGAATTGTTTATTGGTTTGAGATAAATCTATAATTGATTTTTTGCATGTATGTATTGATTTTAATATCATTTTGTCGCAGATCATGTCAAGCTCTGATGAAGAATATGATGAATTAGGCCCATATATCAATTTGCTTATAGTTTTGGGTCCCGCATATGATTTTTTTCATGACATGACTCAATTTCTTGGATATATTAATCGGATGCCGTGTCGGATTTCAACTCTTACTAGATGAATGTATATTCAAGAAATACTTGATGGGCACCCCAAAGTTTGCTTTGACAATTTCTGTATGTCAAAATATGTGTTAGTGAATTTTTGTAGGACATTAAAAGAGATGAATCTATTACAAGATGGAAAGAAAGTTACAGTTGAAAAAAGTGTCGCTATGTTCTTACTAATCATCGGGCATAACACATAACACACGATATCAAATATGTGCGAATCGATTTCAACATTCATTGTACACTTGTAGCAAGTGGTTCAAGCGAGTTTTACGAGCTATTTGTACATCGGGCACATATATAATTCGACCATATGAACACAATGACGTACATCCTCACATATTGAACAATCCAAAGTGGTTTCTGTTGGATCGAGAGAACCGATAGAGGGGGGTGAATATCGAAAAACGTTCGGATTTTAAAATTAGAGAAATTACGCAGCGGAATAACAACAATCGCGAACACAGGTAGTTTTACTTGGTTCAGAGCCTAAGTCGACTCCTACTCCAAGGCCCACGGTCGTTGACCGTTTTCTGCGGGCAATTCTATAAGTTCGCAAAACGGTTTACAAATAGATGTTACAATTGCAGTATAGTAAACACAAAAATTAAAAGATCGTTCTTTGTTACCGACGTCCGGTGTGGAATGTTTCTCGGAGCAGAGGGACGTCGTCGACGCTTGTATCTCGAGTCGGGAGGTTTCTGGAGCAGAGCGCGGGAGCAGAAGAGCGTGATTGCGTTGAATGAAATTGTTGTTCTGAAGCCTTGGTTCGAGGGTCCTTTTATAGCACATGGGGGCGCCCCCCCCCCCCCCCCCCCACGTGTAGGACGATCCACTTCCTTCTAGGTCAGCTCTGATCCCTTAAAACTCGGGATCAAGCTTTGACCGGGGCGCCCGGAACGCTGGGGGCGCCCGAAACGCTGGGGGCGCCCGGATTGACCGGGTCAGAATCTTATCCTCTTGGCTTCGTTGGAGCTGCTTCGACTACTTGACCTGGGGGCGTCCGGAGCGCTGGGGGCGCCCGGGAGCAGCGGGGGCCCTCGGAAGCACGGGGGCGCCCCGAACATAAGCTGTCGAAGCTTGCCTTTGCTTCATGTGTTTTGTTTTTCACCTTGGGGGCGCCCGGGACACTCCAGGCGCCCTGGTCAGCTGCTGCCTCACTCCTTTGAGGCTCTCTGAGCTGCAGACACTCGTTCCTTCGGTCCTGCATCCAGGGTTAGTCTAAAACAACATAAAACAATAAGATGTTAGTTTATACAGCCTTAGCTGTCTTGGTTCTGACTTTGAGTCTCCAAAATGGAGCCCTAAGTCGAACCGACGCCTACTGTTCTCTCGACGGGGAACGCGTCCTCACCTACTCCTCTCGGGAGAATTTACTTGATGCTAACCGGCTCCTCTGGTTGGACTTTTGCCCAGCGGTCCTTTGCCAGGTCTTGGATACCAAGCTATCCTTCGCCCGGTGTCTAATAGTCCTTCGCCAGGTCTTCGGATCCTGACAGTCCTTCGCCAGGTGCCTAGCTCTCCTTCACCAGGTCTTCAGTACCAAGCTGTCCTTTGCCTGGTGCCTAGCAGTCCTTCGCTAGGTCTTTATATCCTGGCATTCCTTCGCCAGGTGCCTAGCAGTCCTTCGCTAGGGTTTTGTACCCTGGCATTCCTTCGCCAGTTGCCTAGCAGTCCTTCGCTAGGTCTTTGTTTCCTGGCAGCCCTTCGCCAGGTGCCTAGCAGCCCTTCACTAGGATTTTGTTTCCTGGCAGCCCTTCGCTAGGACTTTTCCTGCACACTTGAATAACATTGTTAGATCACAAATAACACTTAACTTTGAATCCTTTGCCAATATCAAAACAAGGTTCGATATGGTGCTTCCTGCACCAATAATCTCCCCCTTTTTGATTTATGGCAACACAATTCAAAGTTAAGTAAAAACTTATAACAGTTAAGAAAGAAGGGGGAGATTTATGGTCTGCAACAATCTCCCCCTTTTATAACTTATAGCAATTCTGAACAGTCTAAAACCAATGTAATTTGAACAGAAAAAATTTTCTAAAAAAAAAATTTCTCATACTCCCCTTGAATAATTATGTTATAAAATACTTAACTTAACACTTAACTTTGACCCTTTCTCCCCCTTTGACATATATCAAAAGCTGAACAAGGTAAAGTAAAAAAGTTTTTGCAAACCTAAATTTTGTTACAAAACTTTTACTTGGCTTTGCAAAAAGAATTTTACTTAGGCAAAATTTTGAAGCTAAATTTTGTTATAAAATACTTTGTGTATTTTGAAAAACAAAAATTTTAAAAAATTTCTAGACAAGTTTTTTTTTAAAAAAAACTTTACTTAGAACCATTTGTCAAAATTTTCAAAAAGTTTTTGCTCAGACAAATTTACTAAGAAAAATTTTACTTAGAAAAAAACATGTACTTAAAAACATTTGAAACATTTAGACATACTTAAAAAAATTTTGAAGCACTAGAAATACTTGAAAGCACTTGAAGTAGTTTGAAATTTTAACAGCACTTGGCACTTAAAAACAATTTGAAGTAGTTAGACATTTTTAAAGTACTTTACAAAATTCTTAGACCAATTTTAAAGCACTTAGAAA
Organism: Boesenbergia rotunda; assembly: GCA_024364735.1. Lineage (NCBI taxonomy): Eukaryota > Viridiplantae > Streptophyta > Magnoliopsida > Zingiberales > Zingiberaceae > Boesenbergia > Boesenbergia rotunda. The sequence goes on along the minus strand of JAGFNQ010000702.1, from coordinate 60,448 downwards.
TACTTAGCTTTTTGTGAAAACGAGATAAAAAAAATTTCTCTCTCTTTTCTATTTCTCTCCCCCTTGGCCATATATCAATAAGGAGGTTGTGAAACAAGATTTAAGAAATAAATGTGTGTATCAGAGTTTATGAGCTTTGAAAATAAAAATACTTGTTATAATTCTGAAAGTATAGCAAGTAGCTTAAATTGTACCAATGAAAACTCCACTTTGAAAAGTATTGTGAATTTAAAAAATATTTTATATTTGTAGGCAAGTTTTTAGAAAATTCACGTACTTAGAGTACTATTGCCTTAGAAAACTATTAGTACTTTTTGAAAATATTATATTTTGAAAAATAGAAGTACTTTTGAATGATATTATATAATTTTTGAAAAATATAAGTACATTTATTTTTTAAAAAAATATGTATTTTTGAAAAATATGCAAATACTAAAAAAACAGATTGAGCCTTTTTGGAAAGTCTAGTTATTATTTTTGAAAACTATTACACTTTTGAAAAATATAAATAATTTCTGAAAAGTATTATGTATTTTGAAAACATAATATTTTACTTGACTAAGTTTCTTTTCCAGTCTGACACAATCTTAGGAAACTTTGTTAGCTGCAAGGATATTTTCCTAAGTGTCCTGGAAATTCTCAAGACTCAAGCAAATATTATTTCGAAAGGTAAAAAAAATGATTTTATAAGCCACAAAAATAAAATAATACTATTTTGTATGATAAATTACTTATGTTTTCGACATAATTTTGAAAATATAGTGTATGGAAATATATTATTTAGAAATGTTTGATAACTCTTTTAATTTGACCTCCCCCTAAACTTGATACAGTCCTTGGAAGCTTGTTGACCACAAGTATTCTTCCTCTGAGTTCTTAGGGTTCAGTTCAGATCAAAAGAATTATTTAATATTTTCAAAAATAATTGCTAAGGAGAATACTTGCTAGAAATAATTTCTTTTAGATTTAAACTCCTCATAAATTTGACACATCCTAGGAGTCCTTGTAGGTCATGAAGTGGACCTTCCTCTGTGTCTTTAGGGTTTGTCAAAATCAAAAGGGAATCAAGCACAATTCTTAAAATGAATTTTGAAATATTAACATTTCGAAAAATGATTATTTGAAAGACATATGATAGCATAGTTTTCGAAAAAAAACATGAGTGATAGTTTGAAAACATAGTATTTTTAAACTTCTTCTTTTAATTTGAGCTCCCCCTAAACCTGACACAGTCCTAGGAGGTTTGTTGACCACAAGTTAATCCTCCTCTTAGTCTTAGGGTTTGATTCAAACAAAAAGAGAAGAAAACTAAGTTTAAAAAAAAGTAATGATTTGAAACATAATTTCATTCTCCTATTTGAGAAAATGAATATAGAAAACTGAAAAGGGGAAATGATTTAAAAAATAGAAGTTTTTTTTTAAGTCCCAAAAAAAATATAAATATCTAAGCCCGGACTGCAGACAAAAAAAAATTATCCTAAGTAATCCCAAGGTGACCTTTTTCCATACAAGAATAAATTGAATGTCTGAAAGAAATGTTTGTATAATGGTAAAGGAAAGAAATAAATGTTATGAAATAAATTTTAGGTTAGTGAACAAAAGAGACTTGATTTTAATTACAATGATTTGAAACATTAACTCTTAGTTAAAAAGTTAAATTTGATTTTTGAGAAAATTAAAATTTAGAGGGTTAAGTTTGTTTAGTTGAATTAAATTTTAATTTTGAAAGTTGTTTGGTTGAATTAAATTTGAATTTTAAAGGTTGTTGAATTAAATTTGAATTTTAAAAGTTAGTTGTATTAAATTTGAATTTTAAAAGTCAGATGAATTAAGTTTGAATTTTAAAAGTCAGATGAATTAAATTTGAATTTTGATTGAGTTAAATTTAATTTATTAAGATTTAATTGAATTTAATTGATTTAATTAAGATTTAATTGAATTTAATTGACTTAATTAAGATTTAATTGAATTTAATTGACTTAATTAAGATTTAATTGAATTTAATTGATTTAATTAAGATTTAATTGAATTTAATTGACTTAATTAAGATTTAATTGAATTTAATTGATTTAATTAAGATTTAATTTAATTTAATTGATTTAATTAAGATTTGATTTTGATTTTAATTGAATTAATTTTAGTTTGGTTAATTTGAATTAGTTGGTTGGGTTGGACTCAACTTTTAGGTCCTAAGCATCTCACCCATTTCTAAGTGACAAAACAGGATATCCTTAACTGTTTTGTGAGATGCATATTTTAATAGAAAGATTTATTTTGAAAAGGTCATGATTAATTTTGAAAAGTTAAATTAATTTTTAAACCCAATTTAAATTTATTTTGAAAAGAGATATTTGAATCTAAAATTAACTGAAAATTTATGTTAGATTCGAATTTAACAAAGAGTAAATTGAATTTGAATTTCAAAAATTGGCTTCCAGGTCTTGGCGAGGCACAAGGCCTTCTTTGGCCGTAGCCTTATTGGATCATCAACCCTTTCCTAGACAAAGCCTTTTAGTGAAATTTCATCTTCAAAATTACTTTTTGGTAAATTTTGGTCTAACTAGTTTGGGTCTTGGATCGGTAGCTTCGGCTAGTTTCACCAGTCTAAAGAGACCAAGTAGTGTATACTTGACCTTATTAGAAAAGGCTTCCCTAACGTACTATCATCTCACCTCCACCCAATACTATGTTGTTCAAATTTCAGTTAAGTTGGTTCAGTCCTTAAACTAACCAGTCCTAACTCTAAGCAAAAAAACAAAACTAAAAATAAAAAGAAACACACAATTAAAGCAAACAATTATCTAAATAAGGTCACAATTGGAGTAATACTCTGGATTTTCGAAATCCGCAAGATTATGAATTAAATTTTCTAACATATTGACCTTATGTTTTAGGGTTTCATTTTCTTGTTTCAATTTTCTAAAATTTGCCTTAATTAATTTACATGAATCAATCACATTATTCAAGGTAAATAATGGATTTTCAAATACTGTAAATTTACCTTTGTCGATTGTTTGTCCGGCATTCTTGGTAGCTCTTTTATCTGTGCATTCACTTTGGTAATGCCCGAACTCCTGGCACTTGAAGCATTGGATGCGACTTTTGTCCCTTTGTGGTTTTGGAACTGGTTCCTTTGTCGCCATCGGTGATGTCGTTTGAATCTTACGAGTATGACACTCACTTTGGTAGTGCCCTCTCTCCCTGCATGTGTAATAAATTACATGATTTTTAAAATCTGAATTTACACTTTTACCTTTTGGTTCTTTATTGGGAATCTGCCCGCTTGATTCTTGCCGCCTCGGAACTAGGCTCATCTTCTGATTCTGTGTCTAAGTCGGACTCGGGTACTAGTTGAAGCTCCTTCTTTGGTGGTTCTTTAGGATTTTTTCCTGCAATAGAATTTACACCTTCCTCGACCATTACAGTATCTGTTTGATTATTTAATTCTAATTTTGAAAAAAATTTAAAATCAGTTACCGTCTCAGTCAATTCGTCGTCTGATTCTGGTTCGACTTTGGATTCTAGTTCAGACTCTGACTCGGTTGTTTGTGCTTGGACCGAAAGGGCAAGATAACTTAATTGATCTTCTTCTTCATTTGAGATCTCTTGATGAAGGTTAATCAATTTTTCCCAGATTTCTCTAGCACATCTGCATGGACCTACTAGCTCGAGTTGCTCTTTGGTTAGGCCACATTGTAGGATTGCAGTTGCCCTTGCATCGGCCTCAATTTGGTTGAGGGTGTGTTCATCCAGTGTGTCCCACTCGATTGATGACTCATCTTCTACGGGAAAAGAGAATCCCGTTTGGATGATCCGCCATAAGTTCATGTGGACCTTCAGAAGGGACTCCATTTGACATCTCCAAAACGTGAAGTTCTCGCCGGAGAATAGTGGTGGGCGCGCACTGTTCCACTCATGGTTGGCCATTTAGTTTAATCCTTGCACACAAAAGAAATAACAGAAATGTACCAAGACTTGGTCTTGGATTAGTAGTGCGGGAGAAGGAAAAAAAATAGCCCAAAATAAATATTGCACGAATTTCGAAGCGAAATACTACTAAAATAATAAAAATAATTTATGATAAATTTTTAAAAATGTTGATTTTGTCAATTCTGATTAATGATGAAAAAGTAGGAATTTAATGTTTAGGAAAAAATTTGCTTAGCACGATCTTCGAGAAAAATATTAAAATAATAAAAAAAATTATGATAAATTTTCAAAAATTATTCGTTTTATCAATTTTGAGTTATGGTGAGAAAATAAGAATTCAAAATTGAAAAAGACGAGTGGTGTTGCACCTACAGATATTATTTATTTGAAATAAAGATCGAGTGGTGTTGCACCACCTCGATTAAAGAAAAAGAAAATAAATAAAATAAAAAATTCGTAAATCCGAAAAAAAACTTTCAAACTAGTGGTTGTACCAAGTTTGAACTACCCCGCTCTGATATCACTTGTTGGATCGAGAGAACCGATAGAGGGGGGTGAATATCGGAAAATGTTCGAATTTTAGAATTAGAGAAATTACGCAGCGGAATAACAACAATCGCGAACACAGGTAGTTTTACTTGGTTCGGAGCCTAGGTCGACTCCTACTCCAAGGCCCACGATCGTTGACCATTTTCTGCGAGCAATTCTATAAGTTCGCAAAACGGTTTACAAATAGATGTTACAATTGCAGTATAGTAAACACAAAAATTAAAAGATCGCTCTTTGTTACCGACGTCCGGTGTGGAATGTTTCTCGGAGCAGAGGGACGCCGTCGGCGCTTGTATCTCGAGTCGGGAGGTTTCTGGAGCAGAGCGCGGGAGCAGAAGAGCGTGATTGCGTTGAATGAAATTGTTGTTCTGAAGCCTTGGTTCGAGGGTCCTTTTATAGCACCTGGGGGCGCCCGAAACGTCGGGGGCGCCCCCCCCCCCCCACGTGTCGGTCGATCCACTTCCTTCTCGGTCAGCTCTGATCCCTTAAAACTCGGGATCAAACTTTGACCGAGGCGCCCGGAATGCTGGGGGCGCCCGGATTGATCGGGTCAGAATCTTATCCTCTTGGCTTCGCTGGAGCTGGTTCGACTACTTGACCTGGGGGCGCTCGGAGCGCTGGGGGCGCCCGGGAGCAGCGGGGGCGCCCGGAAGCACGGGGGCGCCCCGAACATAAGCTGTCGAAGCTTGCCTTTGCTTCATGTGTTTTGTTTTTCACCTTGGGGGCGCCCGGGACACTCCGGGCGCCCTGGTCATCTGCTGCCTCACTTTTTTGAGGCTCTCTGAGCTGCAGACACTCGTTCCTTCGGTCCTGCATCCAGGGTTAGTCCAAAACAACATAAAACAATAAGATGTTAGTTTATACAGCCTTAGCTGTCTTGGTTCTGACTTTGGGTCTCCAAAATGGAGCCCTAGGTCGAACCGACGCCTACTGTTCCCTCGACGGGGAACGCGTCCTTACCTACTCCTCTCGGGAGAATTTACTTGATGCTAACCAGCTCCTCCGGTTGGACTTTTGCCCAGCGGTCCTTTGCCAGGTCTTGGATACCAAGCTATCCTTCGGTCGGTGCCTAGCAGTCCTTCGCTAGGTCTTCGGATCCTGACAGTCCTTCGCCAGGTGCATAGCTGTCCTTCGCCAGGTCTTCAGTACCAAGCTGTCCTTTGCCTGGTACCTAGCAGTCCTTCGCTAGGTCTTTATATCCTGGCATTCCTTCGCCAGGTGCCTAGCAGTCATTCGCTAGGGCTTTGTACCCTGGCATTCCTTCGCCAGTTGCCTAGCAGTCCTTCACTAGGTCTTTGTTTCCTGGCAGCCCTTCGCCAGGTACCTAGCAGCCCTTTGCTAGGATTTTGTTTCCTGGCAGCCCTTCGCCAGGTGCCTAGCAGCCCTTCGCTAGGACTTTTCCTGCACACTTGAGTAACATTGTTAGATCACAAATAACACTTAACTTTGAATCATTTGCCAATATCAAAACAAGGTTCGATATGGTGCTTCCTGCACCAACAGTTTCTATTTTTAAGGTACGTATTGTACCCTAATGTGTCAAGTTACATTAACAATATATCATTACTAAGACATTGTGTAATTTTAGAATTGTTTTGGAGCTATCGATGGGACTCATGTATCGACATGGGCACCAACATCGATTCAGACATATTTTCGTGGTACAAAGGTTATTGTTACACAAAATGCGATGGTCGCATGCAACTTCGATATGCTTTTTATATATGTGTATACAGGCTGGGAGGGGATAACAAATGATTTCAGGGTGTTCATAGATGCATTGACAAGACATGAAAATAATTTTCCTAAACGTTGTAGTGGTAAGTAATAGAAAAAACTCTATATGTATATTCATTTATGTTGGTAGTTTACATTGTTAATAAATACTGTCACAAATCAATTTTATCTAGTTGATTCTGGTTACCCAAACATGTCAGGGTTTCTTGCTCCGTATCGAGGTCAATGCTATCACTTGAGAGATTATTGGCACCAAGGTAGACCAAGTGGGAAGGAAGAGTTATTCAATTATAGGCATACACATGTCATAATATTATAGAGCGATGCATTGGGGTGCTCAAAGCAAGGTTTCGAATTTTAAAAGATATGTCAAACTATCCAATTACTAGGCAATGATTAATTTCAGTTGATATTGTGCGGTGTATAATTTCATATGTCGTCATTATGCAATAGATAATTTATTTATGGAATACTCTTATGATGATATGCTTATGTCTGGAGTTGAAGATGATTTTGCTAATCAAGAGCCGATTCCAATTGATCCAAGCCAAACAGCTCATATGGGACACATACGTGATGCAATTGCAAGCCATATGTGGAATGATTATATGGAGCATCATCCGTAATTAGCTAATGCCTTGTTTCAACCTTTTGTGGCTCTTGATTTTGTTATGAATGACTGTTATGATTGGCTATTTCTATTTCTGAATTTTGGTTACCTTTGGAAGGTTTTTGTTAGAAGCTGGGGGATGATTTATTTGAAAATTACAAGTTTTTTCTGTAATATATGCTTATGACGCTTTTATCTGCCATAGTGGTTTTCTTCTTCAAGTTTGACAATTTAAATAACCATGATTGGGAGTTCAGAGTATATTAAAAGTAGGTTTCTTACCTTAGAATCTAAAAGAAAGAATTGATTAAGAAATACAAACCATTTCTTCCATCTTTGCTACTAATTTTACTTTTGTTCTAGCAGAGGAACTACTATTTGTTCTTTATGTTTGTGTCCGCGATGACCCTTCTCTGCCTGTATGTCTTTGCCTTCTGTTGGGTTAATCTTATAAAGATCATGGTTGTGCACGAATGCAATCTTTGGGCAGCTGTTGCAAAATCACCTGTTTCTGAAATTCTCATTATGTACATTTAAAGCAGCTTGGTTTGTTGGCGGATTGACATCCTTCCATATTTACTTAATTTACACCAATCATGTTGGTACCTTTTGTTGAAGCCATATGTTATTATATCGTTTTGCATACTCCAGAATTTTAGAGCAAAGTGAATCCATATAACCGTAGGTGCTTCCAAAATGTCAAGGAGGTTCTCTTCTTTGAGATTCCCAAGTCCATTAATAACTTCAGAGCAAAGGTGAAAGAGGATTCGACTGCATTTGCCTCATCACATTCTATGGGGTGTCATCAGTCCAAATGTACCAAAGACAAGCTGTGATCTCGAGGTTTGTGCAAAAAGACATAGTGTGGTTGTAGAGGACCTGAAGACATACAAAGCCAATTTGAGAGTGGAGCATCAACAAGATCTGATCTCCAACTACCACACCCAAGCCGGATAGATGACAAAGGTCACTAGGATTTGGAATGTTTGTAAATGTTTGTATTCATTTTGTTGGTAATTCATTTCTCCTATTGGGAATTTTATGGCTTGTTTGTGGTATTAATATGTGCCTTAAGTTGCTTTGATAAAAATGCTCTTTCGCTCTCAGAGCTATGATGTAAAGAAGGGCGTCTCAATTTAATTTTTAACTACTTTGAACTTCAAAGAGAGATTCAATTTTTCTAAAAGGAAATTTTGATTAAAAAAATTATTTAAAAATTTTTTGATAAAAAAAATGATTTCTAAAAGGAATTATTTAAAAAATGATTTTATTTATAATTTTTCATATTAACACACCAAACGTATTTTTAATTTTCTTTTCTAGAAAATAGAATTATAGTATATCATACCAAATGCATTTTCTATTTTCTAAAAAGTAGATCAGAAAATAGAAAAAGAAAAAAAAGAAAATGGAAAATAAAAAATATTTAAAAATTTTCAAACCAAACACACCCTTAGTTTCTTGATTTTTGCCATTGCCAATGCTAATCTCTCCGCCCTCCAACATTACAGCAATCCTATCATATTCAATTTGCCTAAGTTGATCTCTTCTTTTACATGATGCTCCAATTGTATCCACAATCATAGAGACATAGTTAAAAAATCACTCACTTTGAGATTACTCTTGGCAACAACAACAGTGACTAACTGTAATTGATGAGAAAAATAATGAATATACCTTGTATATGAATTTTCTTGCAAAATGACAGATTTCGACCCATTGAATTCACCCTGCATATTTGAAACTCCATCATATCCTTGACCTCTTAGTCTGGATAATGATAATCTATGTTTCACAAATAAAGCATCGATAGCATCCTTCAAAGAATGAGAGCTAGTGTCAGATTCATATACAATTGCAAGGAATCATTCAATCACCTGTCCTCTTTTGTTTATGTATCTCAAAACAACTTTTATTTGCTCCTTCACTAAAATGTCTCGAGACTCATCAACCATTAAGAAGGAAACATTGTTCCAATATCTTCGATTATAGAAAGTGTGATCTCAAAAGAATAAGCACGCGTAAGATCTTTTTAAATTGTTGGAGAAATCATTTGATTATTTTCAGGAGCATTTTGATTAACAACATTGGAAACTTCCTCAGTTCATTGACTATACTATTGAAGCAATTCAAGAAAGTTTTCTCTATTTAAATAACTACTTGACTCATCATGCCCACGGAAAGACAATCTCTGCTTCAAAAGAAATCACGTAACACCTAACATTGCTATTAAATGGATGTGATAAGAAACCTCCATATCTCGCCCATGTGCTCCTAATATATTTGCAACACCATGTCTTTGATTTTGAAAAGATTCAAACTGCACTCTAGCATGATTATGATAACTATCCACAACACCAATATGCAAATTAAATCTTTCTAATGCATTTTTCGAGTTAATGAATCCAATTTTTACAAAGGCATTCTCTTTATATCGACCTCCTTTATTTGATATTTAAAAAGATAACATGATAAGCAAAACATCGCATCTCTTAATATGTGATATTCTAGTCATGTATATATTTTATACCAACTATATTGAAAACTCTTTTCTTCATTACCAAAAGATCTTTTTGGATACATATGCCCAATTGGTTTGACAAGGGTCCCTAGTCAAGTACTCTCTTTGGACTTGATCTCAAATAGAAATATCAAACTCTTCAATTGGTTTTCGTAATCCAAAATCACTAACACTATCATTTAAATCTAATTTCACACAAGATTGATTTTCCACAACTTTACTAATACTAGGATCATTGGAAGAACTCTCGTTACGAAAATGTTTAGGTTTAAAAAACCTCTCCACAATCTACATAAATAAATAATTAAAAATAAATTCATGTACATTATGTAATTAAATTAAAATTCACAATTAATTTAAAATTAAAATTAAATAAATGAAATATAATTGTCTAAATTATAGTTCCCTAATTTCCATTTAAAATTAAAAAATTTTCAATCACAACAATTTAAAATTTTTAATTTCCATATTTTAGAATCCAAACCCTAAAACCCCTACTTTAAATTGAAATAACAAAATTAAAAAATAATACTAAATTTCTAATAATCATAGATCCTAAATACTCATATATCTAAATTGATTTTATGCACTTTTAAATTTAAAGACACAACATAATTATTTAATTAACAAAATCAAAATGATAAAAATAGTTTAAAAAAATTAATCTTGAATTATATCATTTTTTGACTGCCGATCTGAGCGAGTGAGCGGCAAAGGCTAGAGTTGTTGGGAGGATCGAGCGATGAATAAGGGTAGATCTAGGCAAGGGCTAGAGTGGGCTAAAGCCCTCACCAATATCTGTTGGAGCAGGAGCTGTGATCAGCAAAGGGGAAATGGGGACGAGCGAATAATCTTTGCCACTATGAATCATAATTAATAATCCCCTAAGATGAAAAGTTGGCTAATTTATAAGACATTACCACTATAAAATCTCGATATCAATTCTTGACTGATAACAAAATTTTTACTCTTTCCCTTATACTGAAGTTAATAATTATTCAGGATTTATTTTTCTTCATGTAATTTAAAGACAGACGGTGAGAAATATCTGAGATGAATATTATGACCTTAAAATCATAATTATAATATCATATAATAATCAATTTGGATCAAATTAAATTAGATTAAATTGATTCAACTTATCAAAATTATTACTCAAAAATATTTTTATATCAAAATATTTTTTATTAAATTGATTAAAACTTACATAAATTTGTCAAAATCATTTCCACTTAATTCAAACTGCTTAAACAGTAGTGCGAGGCTTATGATCCAAGGTAGCCAACTGTTACAATCAATAATTTTAATCAAATTTAAATCATTTTAATTAATTATTAAAAATATTTTAATATAAAGACTATGTATATTAATTTTAACAAAATTAAAATATTTTTATATAGTAACAAGTACAAAATTACCTCACAGCTATTGCAATATCAATGAAATAAAAATATTTTAGGATAAAATATAAAATGAAATGCTGTTTTAATTTTCTTTTAAAAAATAATGTAATTTTATAATTTAATTTATTAATATTCATGAATAAATATTACGAATCATTCCTGAAAAATATTCATCAATAAAATTTATAAATTATATTCATTATAAATATTTTATAAACATGATAAATAAATAAAAAAACTAATAAAATAATCAAATAAATTTTATAACACAATAACTAAACAATAAATTTAAAACTATAAAAAATTTAATAATTAAATAAACTTCAATTGAGAGCTCTGACATCATAGCCTACCAAGTTCAAGCTAAATTTAACTAAGCTCGAACTCCTAAAAAAAACTAAACTCAAGCAATTATATCAACAATTTAATTCATTTTACTTGATTTAAACCCCATAAAATTGATTTAGCTTGACTTAACTCCTTTAAGACCCTGCACTTCCAATTTCAAAACAGATGCATTTTTAAAATTTGTTCTCATCTCATTCTATTCTATCCAACAAAATAACACTTAAATGCACGGCCCTTTTGTTTTTCATCTTCGAACACCAACTCTCCAAGGTAATGAAATCCTTAGACACATAATTTTTCAGTGAGCATTACGTCACGCAATTATGCAAGTACACAACAGCGTTACATTGGAAAGACATCAAACTAGATAAGCTAGAAAGCATTTGACAAATATCTGTGATTCATACACTGTTTAAATTTAAAAATCCAATAACTTCAATCTTTGAAATAAAAAATTCATCATACAAGGAGTTAGAAATCATATGAAAGGGGAAAAAACCTAAAGATATATCTGAAAGGCGCCCACATTATATCCAATCAAACAAACTACTTTCAACCAAAAACTGATAACTGTAGTTTAGTGTCGAGATTATTTGTGAAACAATCCATACAACTTCCACTGGAAAACTACTTTGCAGAGATCTTTAGACAAACAACTTTGAAGGGAACAATTTTCAGTTAGGGATGAGTAGAAGGAAAAAAAAAAGGAAACTGTTTCGGTCTGTTTGGACAACAGAGCCAACACAGATTAATATTTGGTTGCAAGACAAAGATGATTCAACCACCTCCTAGTTCACATTTCAATTATTGGAGAAAATAGAAACGAAAGACCAATATTAAAGTAGTTCTAATATAGAAGATGCACTTCCAAGTTATAGGAATAAGTCAAAAACGCCTCCTTGCCCTCAGTACCTATGTTCCAGTTTCTCCTTCTCCTTGTAATATTGGACAAAACTGCATTAACAGTGAAGGTATATTCACATTAAGGACATAGATTAATAGGTAAGATTCTCTGTTATAAACTTATGATATTCAAAACTGAGGAATTATGCAAATAACACAATAAATATTGTTCATTTACAGATTATCTATATAATTCTTTTTAAAGGAAAAAAAAGAATAAAATGAAGTATATTACACTAATAATCTTTTTTCAATTAATCATCTAATCTTAGGAAAAGGAGAAGAAGGTTAGAACCAAATTTAAGATGTGACGGAAACATGACCTTGTTCTCATTTGGTGTTGCAAGAGCAGATGCACTCATCCCATGCAAAACTATGGTATTAGCAAACTCCCAATATGATAATGTAGAGATAATCTTACTGATAAAGTAGGTTATAGGCAGAACTATTTGTTGCGCTTTCAGAAATTTCCAACCATGGTTCATTATTTTGTTCCATGCTAATAGGCACAGGTGAAACATCTCATTCAGCTAGTCAACCGGCACATGGAACTCTCCTGGACAACAAAGCATATCCATGATGATGTGAGGCTTCACACAAGGACAGCAACCACACGAGGCTTCCCACAAAGGCTTTTGTGGCGTCTATGATGTAGTGGTGCAGCAATGGGCTTTCACGAGACGACATGACAAGGTCTAGGCAACACATTGTGATGATGGTGAGGATTCCAATCAGTCCACAAGACTTCCACAAGGTACGCAACTTCTCCATTGTCACTGCCTAGGGTGGCACTTGGTACATCCAACAGCACCCATAATGACTGAGATATCTAGTTTAGGTTGGGGACGACAACCTAAACTTGAAATGAGATTACAAACTTTGCAGTATATCAATGTTACATGTAAGCAAACCAAATGACAGAGGACTAGCTGAAAACCATGTCTGCATGATCAAACCCATACCGATCCAAGCCATGTGTCAACAAAGCCCAACGACAAAGGTATCATTCCAGGGAGATAACAAAATTTATATCCATATTGAAATATAAACCTTGATTTGAGCATCATTATCATCATTATTTATCCCAACTATTCAACTGTTTTGGGTCAGCTATGTAGAATTCACAATTCATCCAATGTCTTGTTAATCATGTCATGAATCATGTTATTTATGTCAATGTAAAATCCTATAAAATAATACAAAATCCATTATCTTTCTTAAAACAAATAATCATTTATACGATGTATTATTGGGTAAACATTTTAAAACACTATTTATAATACAAGGTTATTAAATTAGTTTAAATATATAATTTTTTCATTAAATATGTAGAGTCATCAAAATAGTGTCATATCTTATAATTTTTGTGTTCTCTCTCTTTTAATCATGTTCCATTTAGAGTTTGATTTAAACAAATTAATCTCGTACCCTTAATTGCATTAGCAGCAAAAAAATCTTATCCCCCCCCATTGAGATTACTGTAAGGTCGTATCACTTGTAACATTCAAAATCAGTATTTTAAATGGCAACCGAGGCAGCCGCCAAGTCGGGAAGTAGACATAAACCACACCATCTTTGGCTAAGGAGGTGCTTTAGGCAGTAACTCACCTCCTTCTATCACCTCCTTCCTTCTGGCGATGGACCTGGAAGTGTCACCTGGGCTTGGGCGCTTGGACTGTTCGCCCGGGCCCAACGACGGAGCCAAACGCATCGCCCGGGCTTGGCGACAAGCCCGAACACATCACACGAGCCCGACGATGCATCCAGACGAATCACGCAAGCACGACGATGCGTCCTGGAGGCGATGTGCGAGCACGACGACATATCCCGAAGGCGACGCTTGATCCTGGTGATAGGCCCGGACGAGTCGGACTCGTCACCCAGCTGAAACAAGGTGTGTAAGTTGTAAGTTAGTGTTTAACTAAATAACTTTATGTTAATAAATTTAATCAACTCCTAGCTATAATTGGGATAATTTAAATAAACTTAATTAAAGCCTAATAAAATCATCTCATTAATATAATAATAATATATATATATACATATAATTTTAAAAAATATAGATTTTTTTAAATATTTAGATTAAAATTTTAATTTTTAATTAATATATTTTATTAAAGGTATATATTATAAAGAATAATGATTATTTATAATATTATATATAAAAATAGTAAAAAATTTAACCTCCTAGGTGGCCGAGACAGTAGGCGGTCACTGACCGCCCCGTCACCGCCTACCGCCATTTGCAATACTATTCAAAATATTAGCTCATTTTCACTATATAACCTATATTTTTCTTTGATTTCCATCTACCCTTTACACCAATTGGTTGAACTCTTCTAACGATAAAATCTATTAATTTCCTTTAAGCACATCAATACCATCTCATGTGACAATCTGTTAGATTATGCATGACTATTAATAGAGAATATTATTATTTTTATTCTATCTTTTCTATTACCCAACAAATCCATCTTAGCATTATCATCTCTAGTACATTAATCTTCTATGTCTTATGTCCTACCATCTCAACATTTGGATTTATAGAGTATGGTGAATGGTATCATCACCTTATAAAATTTTCCTTTAGCCTAAAGGGTTCGTTATGATTAATTATCACACAAGAATCCAAAAGTACTTCCAATGGAGCAGTGGGATTATCTCAAACTCACAAAACCAACAAAGAGAAAAAATATCAAAAACTATCTATTACATGAGGAACTAAACCCTTTTTATACAACAAACAAAAAGATCAAACCTCCTAGCAAAACCTAACTTATCCTAAAAATTATAACAAAGTTTTAAAACTTAAAATAACTTATAAAATCTAAAAAGTAAAAAAAAAAGCAGACTGTAAAATTTAGCTCCATTTCAAACCACATTAACTTCTTTTCTACCATCCACTCTTCATCCTATGAAAGACATCTTCATCAATATATTTTTTCCTTGAACAATAGACCAACAACATCTCAAAGGAATAGTTCGCTTAGATTCTTTCCTTGTGGAAATTGAATTTCTATGTAATTTCCATTCATACTGACTTCATACTTTTCATTTCTGAAGTTTGTTCTCCACAATTCAATTTTCATATTTAATTTATTTACATTGTCATCAATTGGCACAATATCCATTTGAAAGCAACTAATTAGAAGATGAATGCATTCTTTTATCAATTAGAAGAATAATTTGTTTAAAAAATTATGGGTATAAAATATTTATAAAATCCATATAAGTGTAAACAATAAAAATAAAGCCAGTTCAAATTGCACAAGACTCGCACAAATGTACATCAGCAGCACTTCTGAGCGAAGGAATTTATAGATAAACTACTAAATCCAACAAAAGTACTTGTAAGCCTGCGGACTCATAAATCGACCATTTCAATATTCTTATTAGTCCACAGTTCCATAACACAAACTTTGTCAGACAAGGGCGGAAAGCTTTAGAACTGATTGTAAGAAAATAAAGACGCGCAAATTTTCAATTATGGATCTAAAACAATGAAATCACTGAAACAAATTTAGGGGGTTTTCACGATGATTTAATCCGAAAGGAAGATCAGATTCTGCAACATGGAATAGCATCTAAGTTAAAAAAATATGACGCACACCTATCCAATCGTACCGGAGATATCTATCACAGTGTTAAAAAAATGCGTCTTTCTGGAACCAAATCGACGGGAGCAAAAGATGGTAAAACGGCATACCTGTATGTACCAACTAGAGGGGCAAGGAGGAGGGTAGCGTTGATCCAGTTCTCGGAGACCTTGTGCTGGATCTTGCCGGGGAGATCCTTCCAGAGCCCCGGCATCACCTTCTGCTGGAACGGCGACAAGGCATATATCACCGCCTTCATGCGCACCGGGGTCTTCCCCATCGCTCTTCTCTCTTCTACGCGATTCGAACTTCGCAGCCTCGCCTCGCCTCGCCGCCTCCCCTGCCTTCTCCGCACAAAAGCCGATCGATCGTCCAACTTTACGACGGAAGCGAGTACATATGCAAAAGCCTATTGTTTACATGGGCTTGTGATCCAATTGTTAGGCCCATTCGGATAGGCGGCAGACATTATTACCCTTGTCATCTTATGCCGTGTAACACAGTTGAGAATTAAATATTAGATGTCTGATTAACAATTAGAAAGATATGGGCGCAAATTAAATTATTCATTAAAACTGTATAATTTTTCAAACAATAGATATATATTTTTTGTATTCCTTGGACTCTCTCAATTGGTTGTCTTTTTTAAAAAATAAATAATCTTTTTATATATAATAATTTTGATCAAAACTATTATATGAATTTAGAGTAGGCTATTTTCAGCAATAAATACTACTCCTATTCCTATGTATTCTCTGACTTATGGTGTAATATTATATATTTTTTTCATTTAAATCCATTTAGGTTTATATAATAGTTTTATCCAAGACTACTATGTAGATCTAACGAGAATCTATGAAAAGCACGTGCAACTTTCTGAATTTACCAAGCACCTTTACTTTGATATATACTAAAAGACATACAAATTTGTATGATCTTCCCATTTTGCCTCTCTTATCAACCTTAACGTCTCTCTGAATTCATAGAAAGCAAATCTCTCTTACTCTTCACTCGCCTATATATTTTTTGTCCTGATATGTTCTAATTGGATCATGTCGGGCATAGTATAGCGATACCAAGCCAGTGTATAAGAAAATAAGAAATTAAAAAAATAAAAGATTTATTTTTTTAAAACCTCTACTAGAGAACATCAAAACGAGTAATGGAAGTATATTTAAACTCCTTGCAACTTTAAAAATTCATAGGATCTGAAATTGATACAATCTAAGCTCTCTACATCAATAAGTGGGCTTTGACCAAAATTCATTGATGGACCTAAACAGATCCGATTGGACTCAGTTTAGACCCTATGAATTTCTGAGGCCGCAAAGAGTCAAACGTTGTCCTCCATTGTTTATTTCGGCTTCTCTGAAAATATTAAAATGTTATTGAAAAAAATCAGCTAGCGTTGGGCACTTCAAGAAAATTACTTTTCCGCAGCGTGTAATTGTTACATCCGCAGCGCGCATCGAATGTTGCACAACTCCAAGTTGTTAAAAGTTATAACATTTCGACAGCGCGCGGCTGCGCACTGCGAATAAGTGCATCCGCAGCGTGCACCTACACGCTGCAGATAAGTAGATATGTAGCGAGTGGCTGCGCGCTACGGATATTTGCATCCGCAGTGAGCGGCTGCGCGTTGCGGATATTTGCATCTGCAGTGAGCGGTCGCTCGCTGTGGATAAGTGCATTTGCAAATATCCGCAGCGAGCTGCCCCCGCTGCGGATCTACTTTTCCGCAGTGTATATTCGTGCGCTGCGGATACTAATATATTTCATATAATTATAATCTCACATATACACAACTTACACAATTTTATAATATGACAAATATACCACATCACATCTCTCAAATAACAACATCGAAAACTAAAATATTTGTAATATCACAAATAATCATCAACATCACAATTTACCAAAATAACATTTCACTTACTAGCAAAAACCATTACCAACTAGTCACAAGTCTAAAAGAACTGAGTAGCCAAAAAAAATTACAAACTAGTTATAAGTCTAAAGTAAGTAACTCAGTCACAGAAAACTATGAACTTGGATAACCAAGCAACTGTGCTTCCTATTGCATCTTCGAGAAACAACATTTCATCATTTGGTCAAATGAGGTCCAGCTTATTCACAAACACTATATCAATCCAAACTTTCCAACAAGCTCCACCAAGAAGAACGTGATGCACTTTTACTTTGGGATCTGTGGATGCAACTCGGCCTTCTGCAACAACTCTATCAATACTCCAATGAAGTAGTTTATATTTAGTATTATCAATGATATCTCCACGACTCAATGTCTTTAGTTGTAACTGTATAACCAAAAAAATCTATAAGTCATAGCAAAGATATTTCCATGATAAAAATTAACCAAATTCAAGTGTTGCAATTCAAGTGAACATTTTAAAGGAGAAGCTACTGGATGCAATTCAATTTAGATAAGTTATTGGACAACATTGGAAGTGCTGCAAGGTTTTGGTTCCAACGTTGTATGGTCTCCCAACAAGCTGGTGTTCCATCACTTTCACTATTGTGAAAGCATTAGCCAATATCCTGAGGCAGATAACAAGGAATATACAAAGAAAATTTATATTGAGCACAATCAACAAAATCAAGTAAAGGCAAAGGGTGCCAGCTCAGTAACTAATGTCCAGATAAGTGAAATTAGAGAGTAAATTTGCATGCTCCTTTACCATTTTGTCAGCACGAAACTCTCTGGCATTTCAAGCTTGCTAAGCAATCTGCAACTGCAAAATCAGGTCCTATTAAGCATTTCGGGTCCTATTGCCTACAGAAGCTAAGCATTTCGGGTCCTATTAAGCTAAATTGATAAAAATAGGGGATGCTTGGTATATATTCGGTAATGGGAATGGTAATGGGTTTTCATTGAGGGGTTAATGGCAATGGGAATGATTACTGGATTGATGGCGCTTGGTATAGATACTGGAATAGGTATAATTACCATTGATGCTACTTGGTATGAATAAGAAAGTAATGGGAATCAGAGAAAATTTACAATTCTACCCTTACAAATTAAATACATGAAAAAATCTATTGAATAGTTTTTTTTTTTGGATATTTTAAATATTTTTTATATTTTTGGATATTTTGGATTAATATTTTTGAATAGCCCTTCCATTAACATTTTGAACATTTTTTATATCTTTTTTTCTATTATTGTAACTTATTCCATAAAATGAAGTATTTTGGACTGCGAGGACTTCCATCATTTTGAACCAACTCTAGCGTCTACAAGTTGCCAAGCTCCTGATACAGAGCAGAAAAAAACAAGACATGAGCTTTTGAGATGAGTGCCAATTTTTTTACATGTTTATTAGATGCAAGTTGAACCATAGAAAACATCAAGACATGGATCAGAAGAAATGTATTTGTATCAACCTCTATATTTCTCCATTTTGGGGTTGCTACATGAATCTTTTTTGCACGAACGCAAGAGTATAGTATATTTCAAAAAAGAAAAAATGTATATCATATGTCCCTTCTCATCATCCCAGTACAAATCCAAGCAAGGACTCTATTTTAAGCACCATCTAAGATATACAAGTATCAAAAGAGAAGATGCAACACAACCATTTTTCTCCAATATCTACGATTTGATGCGAAAGGGGAGCCTCCAGGATGCGCTGTTGGGACGCCGGTGCCCGAAGATGATGGATTGGGCGAGGCGGTTTGCTGTGGTGCTCGACGTCGTCCGCGGCCTCCACTTCCTCCACGCTGCTTGCGATCTGCCGGTGATTCATGGCGACATCAAGCCCAGCAACATCCTCCTCGACAACGGGCTCGCCGCCCAGATAGCCAACATCCTCAGTCAACTGAACAACACAAACAGCGGCACAATCATGACTCTTTCAGTTAAATGGATGGTATTTCTTGGAAGATTGCATCTTTATCATTAATAGCAACATAGATGCATACCATATTTCTTTCATCTGATACATGAAAGCAAGATATGCAATGACTCTTTCAGTTAAATTCACAACACAACATAAATCAAAAGATAAAACAGTTTTGATTATATGATGAGATGTATGAAGTACCTTTACACTCATATCTATTGCCACGAAATCCACTTGGACACTCGCAACTAATCAAATCTCTATCCTGCATTGATAAGGAGGAAGCAAGATGGAGCTATGGAAGGGAAGTGGAAATGTAAATGGCATGAAGTGGTTTGATGCAATTGCACAAACTTATTTGGAAATCGACCGACTTGGCAAGCTGAGAATGTTCGTCCATCCTTCGTGTCTGACCAGCAACCTCCACTGTCAAGTGCACATCTCCACAGCTGCATACCAACGAGACTCAGGAACTCATAGCAATAGGAGTCGAGAGAAACAACCGACTTTAAAACAAATTAACCAAAACTTTGATGCATCATGGTTTAGCTATAAAACGAACCTAAACTTAGGAATTTTGAGAGAAAATACCTGTGCAAGAGTTATAACCATTCCCTCTTAACTGAACATTGTTTACTACAGGGCATTCGCAGATCCTCCCCTGAAAGTATCCTGCATAAGAACAATATGTTGTTGTCTCTTGAGAATCTCTCTTTTGTAGAATTTTAAAGACAATATAAGGAAGAACATATAGATCTAGTATAGACTAGGTAAACATTACTTTCATTAATAGCAACACAGATGCATACCATATTTCTTTCACCGTGGCTGATTTCTTTGGGTTGGCAGTAATAGCCTTCAGCCTACTGATCACCCTAACAACATTCCCATCAACAACAGGCACTGCCTGGAAAGATTTACCAATGAACTTGAGCATTACATAAACAGTATACATAACCATATTCCCCAATCAATTATATTCACCAGTGAAAGAAGAAAGAGATCAAAAGGTCAGATAAAGTCTACCTCCTACCTCATTGAAAGCTATAGAAGCAATGGCTCCAGCAGTGTAATCTCCAATTCCTTGAACCTTGAGGAGTTCAGCAGCAGTTTGCGGAAACGCTCCTTCTTGAACGATGGGTTTAGCTCCCTAATTCAACAAGAATATCCCATTCAAGTTCTTTGAGTACGATCATAACAAATTAGAAATGGAGATGAAATGAAACAATCTGTTTGCTGTGGTGCTCGATGTCATCCACGACCTCCACTTCCTCCACGCCGCTTGCAATCCGCCGGTGATTCATGGCGACATCAAGTCCAGCAACATCCTCCTCGACGACGGGCTCGCCGCCAAGATAGCCGACTTCGACCTCACGCGCCTCCATCGCGTTCCCCTCTCCGCCTCCGAGGACGAAACCCTAGGCGTCGCGGAAGCTCTTCTAGATAGTGCCAGCATCGACGATGAGATGGACGAGGCGATTCCCGGAAGCGAGAAGGGCAACCGCAAGAAGAAAATTGGGGCTTTTCCGGGCAAAGACCGGTGGCGGAAGCAGAGGTCGAAATCTGTGTCATGTGACCATGCCGAAGACTATTTGACAGAGTGGATTCAATCGGAGACCAAGAAGGAAGCTCCGACACGGGAGAGTGAGAACGAGCAGCAGCACACCGAGCCGGAGGGGCACCCTCTGCTATCTTGCCCCGGAGCACACTGGCAGCAGCGGGGTGCTAACGGAATGAGATGAGACGACGCGATGGGGAGGGGGAGTAGACGCGTCGCGGGGGCTTTACTGTCTGCGAAAAAAAAACTAACGAAGGGGAGGAATGGGTTTGGTGATAACCGAGGGGTGAGTAGATTATCAAATTAAGGGTATCAAAATCATACATTGATTCCGATTCCCATCTACCAAGCATCAGGTATGGGAATGAACCAGATTTCATTCCGATTCCTTACCCCTAAACCCCCCAACCAAGCAGCCCCTAAATATATCACATCTACCAAATAATAAAGTTACCATAA
Source organism: Boesenbergia rotunda (assembly GCA_024364735.1). Lineage (NCBI taxonomy): Eukaryota > Viridiplantae > Streptophyta > Magnoliopsida > Zingiberales > Zingiberaceae > Boesenbergia > Boesenbergia rotunda. The sequence continues at coordinate 38,974 of JAGFNQ010000702.1, read as the reverse complement.
GGTAAAGATTTGAAGATAATTTTCCCTTCTGCATTAGAAATGGCATGGCAAAGAGCAGTTCCTTGCCCAGGTCCATTACCAAGACCTTGTGGACCATACACGTCCACTACATCAGCTGAATATAAAAAGATATGAACCGCCACAATTGGATTTCCCTGCCACGAATAAGCAAAGTATCATTTAGGCAATATAAAGTGCAATTTAGTTTCACACGTATGTGCCAAATATAGGTTGTGAATAGCATCATATTCATGTCGTACAATTACCATGTCATGAAGCTACTAGCACTTAAAAAATACAAATTGCAGTAGATTAGTAGAATTTTCTTTACAAAATTGAATCTTAATAACATATAGTAATGGGTATAAAGAAAGACAAAACCTACAATAACAAATGGATCATCAAAAATTGACTAATTTTTTTTAACTAATTCATGACAATTAAGATCTTAATATCTATAGAGAATAAAAGAACAAAATTTCAATACCTGTGCAACCATAAAACCATGAAGATCACACCCATGTACGAAGAAGACATCATCTAAGAAGTGCACTATTGCATTTCACATGTTTAAAAAGAAAGACAGATAATAATTGAGCAAGGATGTATCAAAATTATGCTCACATTAACTGATCAGAACATATAGAAAAGAACAGAATTATAAATCACATAACCCTCAACCATTGTTACACCAAATCGCATTTAACAGAAATTCATTGATTTTGATAAAATGATTCCTTGAACATTTCAAATGGAAATGCATTCAGATGAACTTTTAGGACTTGGAATCATCCAGCAGATAACTACGAGGAACAATTACACAACATTATAGTACTTGGGAGTTCAGGAAGTGAGCCTGAGCAAAACTTATTAAGCTAAAGAATGCTATTAGGAATATGATAAACCTCCTAAACATTCATCAATGGATGTACTACATAATGATTGAAGACATGAAGTAGCTTGGAATGGCATAACAAAAGAGTGTTAGGAGTTTTGAGAAACATTTAGATAGGATTAGATTTCTAACCCAAAAAGTACTGAAGCAAGCAATAGAAAGAAATGAGGTTGAATACAAGGTTTGTTTGTATTCAACATCAGATGAAAGTAACATATTATTTACTTAGCATAATTTGCTCATTCAGATATAAACACGAAATAGTAAATACCAACATGTTCTACAAAATCTAAAAACTAGTTCGTACATAGTGTTTCAACGGAATTGTTTCCTTATCAACCTTTTGAAGCAAAACATAAGGTAAACAAACACAAGTTAAATAGAAAAAAAAAAATCAAACCTTTCTCTGCATGCATAGGGCTTCAGAAGGTTCCAAAAAATTCAAACATTTCTCTGCACACAAAGGATTGGCAATAGACTCGACGCCGATGATGACGAGATTCAAGTGGAAGAGAGAGAGGAGATTGCGTGACAGCGATGGGTCGAATGGGCAGAATCAAAAAGAGGGAGAGGTACCTTCCTAGTCGTGTCCGAAGCGGATGACGACGAGGCGCTCCTCCACCAGGATCGCTTGATCGACTAACGAACCGGAGTGGAGACGCGGCAGAAGGTCCGACATCCTCGCACTGCAAGGATGATTTTCCTTCCCCTTCTTCCTCTCTCGAATGTTGACTTTTGGTTCGCTAAGATAGGGCGAAGGCTGCACCCGGCTAGGAGTAAGAGAGCTTGAGCACAACCTTCACTTACAGCGAGGAGACGCGGATGCTAGCGTCGTCGAGGGCGCGATCGACGGAGGAAGGGCTGGAGGAGGCGAGGATCTTGCAGAGAAAATAAGCGGAGGCTCGATGAGGAGGAGGAGGAGGAGGAAGTGTAAGTTGGCGAACCGGAGGGAGAGGGAAAAGGGCGGTGAATTGACGAGAAGTGGAGGAGGGAGAGGAAGGAGGCGAAGGCATTTGGGGATTAACGGTTTGTTGGTCGGGTGGAAAAAGTTGCGATGAGATTAGATGTTTAAACGGGTGAGGGTGTTATTGACAGCGTGTTTTTTTACACGTCGTTGTTAATAATATTAATAAATATTAACAAGCTATTTTATATATTATTAATATTAAATTTTTAATAGCGCACTGTATACATCGTAGAAAAAAATATTGACAACGTACATTTCTTGTATGCTGTTATTTGTATAACTTTTATTAACAACGTACTTTTAATATGCCGTTAATAATAATATTAACATCGTATTTTTAATGTATGCCATTAATATTTTTTCTTTTAAAAAAATTTATGGTATTAACAGCGTAACAGCGTACATCAATATGCATGCCGTTAATAATACTATTTGTTAAAATACGGAAAATAGAGGAACCAGAATTCAAAATTTCCTAAACTTAAGGGCCTATGCCGAATAGGTCAAAACCAGAGGGGCAAATCGCAAAAAGCCAGCCATTAATTAAATTCCTTTCCCTTTCCAATGTCTTCGGCTTAAAAGGCTCGATGCTTTTGGCAAAAAGGGCTGGATTCCTTTTTCGTGAGATTTGCTTTCCTTTTTCCCTTCCGACTCGCCTTCTTCTTCGTCGAGCGCACGCGAGGGAAAGACGGCAGCAACGATCTCTGGTGGTTCTCCCTCCTCGCCCTCGCTTCAACGCCGAACAACAACTCCACGCGAGCGAGGTCAGTTCGGAGTGCACTAATCTATTTTTTTTCCTCCTCCTACGGCGATCTTGCTCCTTCTTTGGAAGAGAAATCTAGGGCTCGGGTCAGCGACTTCTGAGGTCGGTTTTTGGGACCTAGGGCACGGCTGTGAGTTGTTCTGTGGATGTTGTTGCGTTGGAGGAGATCAGTTTGTAGAGAGTGGGTGATGGCTTTGATGTGCTACCAAGTATTATTGGATCTCGATTGTTTTTTTTTCTTTTTGTCTGAACTTATGTTTTAAGTGTTCTGTGAGCTCTGAAGAAGATGGTTAGGTTGTAGGTGGTGAAAGGATGGGTTCTACCGATACTAATTTTGGGTTTTTCCCTCTCTGCCGTGTGTGGATCTAGATGTGGATGATCTGGGGTTTGATCTCTGCCATGAGGTCTGATTGGTGCAGTGTAATTGGGTTTCGATTGGGTTTTTGTTTGATATCCTGTTTACTAGGGTGATCTTGGATTGTTCGGTGGGGGTTGGAATTGTTCTGTGAGCTAGGGTGGTAGCTGCCGTAAGGTTTGGTGGGAATGTTGATCTGGGTTCTGTCGTGAGGTTCGTAGGTGGTTTCCTTTTGATCCTATGTCGTATACAGATTGGGACAGGGAATGACTTGGGTGTTAGTTTAAGAATTGGGATTAAACGAAGAGTAAGCGTTTAGATATGAATAAATAAATGAATACTTTAATTAGGATGATACCAATTGATTTCGGTATCTAGATTAGATTATTATCACAGCTAAGACATTTTTAATTGTGCAGGACACTAATTGGTCTTGGATATCAGGATGTGAAGCTTCTTCTCTGATTCGGACCATACACTGGAGGCGGGTATCTCTGACTTTTCTTTTAGAATTGTCACAGATGTATATATACTTGATATTCTTGTTTAGCAATAGCGTAGTAGATTGTGGCATGACTCTTATATTTGTTTGATGTTGTTCATGCCACAGCTGATTTGTGATACCTATACCTTTAGGACTTAGGTTATGGTGCATTATCCACGAACCTTGCATATCATGTCGATATAGGTGGACTAGATAGTGGATGCTATTTGACCAGTGTTATGCATCATCGTGCACTGTACATCACTGTCGAGCAGGGGCCCCTTTTTGGGTGAGCTAGGTCGACAGTCATACTGACCTATCCATACGGTCACTCATGGGTTAGTGGTTGACGGAGTATGGGTAGTGTGCTCTGTGCTGCTTCGCTCGTGCACTCATGGGTTAGTGAATCGGAGCGTGATAGCAGACAGATGTCCCTCCTTGAGTTGTCCAGATACCAGGAGATGAGAGGGAGAGGTCTCTCCCCCATTTATATACATGGGGTAGGGGTAACACTCAGACAGAGATGTCCTCCACAGACGGCCTTAGGCTGATGGATTACCTCGCTAGGATAGGCCATGGAGTAGGGGTGTTACACCGGCAGCATCCCGTCTACTCGATCGCTCAGGAGTAGTGGTGGCAGAGTATGGACGGTAGTCACAGCCCTACGTCGAAGGGTGGCCTCCGTTCAGCTTCCTCCCGTACATAGGTGACGATGTCTGACCGACGGCAGGGGTGACCATGTCATTGCACTTTGTTTATTTTGCCCTTACTTATGCTTGTATTTATTTGAAAAAACTACAATGAACAGAGAAAACATACAAAGAAGTAGAGTGACAAAGGGAAGACCATGATGTCTCGTCACTTCGTGTCTTTCACTCACGTTGTGATTTAAAGAATGCGAGTAGAAGCTATTTATGTACTTCTAGTTTTAGAATAGTTGTTCAAATTCAGTTCGCTTATATATTTATGTTATAGTAGCTACGAATTCATAGCTGTTACAACTATGAATGACCTTGAGGGTGGGCAGGTAGGACATTGCCTAGAGCCCCACTTTGGGTGGGGCCCAAAAAATAATTATTATTTTATATATATAATATATATCATATTGCACATGTTCAATATTTCTTCAAAATTAGTGTATTTTTTAAAAATATTTTTTAATTCATTTTTCCTCTCCGTCTCCTCTCCTCTCTCTCTCTCTCATTATCCTCCGAACAAACGACGAAACTAGGGCAAAAGCCTCTTTTCCCGTCACAATGTGTTCCCTCTCCGATCTCTCTCTCTCATATCCGTGCTTATGAAGCAGTTTCCCTTTCGACGTCACGATGCCCTCTCTCTCTCCGCCTCCTCTCTCGTCGACCTACGAAATGAAACTAGGCAGACCTTATCCCGCCGCCGTGACAACTTCTATCTCTGATTCACACGTCGACATCGCTCTCCACCCCTTGAAACATTCACCGTCATACCTTGGTGCCGAAGGCGGCTGAAATACTGCACGTTTCAGTGTCGACACCAACTCTTCAGACAAGTTTGTAGCCTCGGTTCTACATCATTCGGTACGTTATTGATTGTTGAATAAATTATTTTGAGAAATTATGTAAAATATTCTCTAATGTCTAGTTTCTTCAACTATATAGTTTGGTTTACTTTGATTATGATATTCAATTAGTTTATTGAATATATATTTGACTTTTCAAGTTAATGCAAGAGGAAGATCAAAAATAACCAAATCTAAAATTTTGACCAGGACTCAATTTTTTTCAGGACCGCCCCTGGTTACAACTGTATGGCAGCTCAGTTATGTTGGTGCAGTTTGCACTGACGGTCAAACTCAAGTTTTGATGTATGACAAAAGAGATAAGTTAGTGTGTTATTTTCTAATTGTTACCGAGTATGTAATATTGAAAGACTTAAGACCTGATACCAGGGCGAAGTCTAGGGAGGTGGAGTCCTGACAAAAAGTCAAGGTGGTGGAGTCTTAGCAAAAGTCCAGTTGAATCCGTGGGGCTATCATCTGACTAGAGGGTCTTGAGAAGACAGAGTCTATTTAATGCTTATTTTATTTAGTCCATGCATGTTGTATGTTTACTAACCTTGTTTTGCAGGATATACTTATTTTTTGGGCTAACTTGGTTTTGCAGGGGTCTTTCTGTAAAAATTTTCTCGGATGAACAATACCCGTGATGCCTCAGTTTGGACGGGAGATGCCTTAGGTGGATGAAAGCAGCTCCATGAAGTCTGGGCTAAAGATGGAATTTCAGCAAGCTGAGGCACCTCAGTTCAGATTTGAGACGTCTCAGTTGGGAACTAAGGTGCCTCACTTGAGAACTGAGGCGCCTTCTAAAGGATAAGCAGCGAAGACGAAAGCTTCATATTAGGGATGATTTCTCTTTGGTCTGAGGTGCCTCAGTTGGGAGCTAAGGTGTCTCAGATGGCCTTCATAAGGGCAATGTTGTCGTAGCTTCAAGTGAACAATTATTCCTACATCATTCATTAAGCTTACGTGCTAATCATGTTGCTTCCTCTTTTTCCGCTGCAGCCCCGCTTCAACACGACTATGCCCGACCACTGCCAAAAGACCAACTCCAACACACGAGCAAATCAAGAATCTACAATTGTGTTGGGTAATATTTTATATGTGTACTTGAATTGCCTTAAGTAGGAAGTGTAGGGTTGTTACACTTCTTACTCATCTGTACTTATCACTCTACCGGGAGTTTACTAGTAAAGAGTGTTTAGTGGATTGCCAGTCGGAAAGGTCCAAGGGACCTCGGCTTTCGAGAAGGAGTCGTCGAAGGCTCTGAACGAACTGAAACTGAACCGTGTTAATTTTCTGTATTTGCTTTTTCGTTAGCTTACGCTGTGCACTCAAGCTTTATTTACAATTTAGAAAAAGCGACGATTTCAAAAGACACGTGATTCACCCCCTCTCACATGCAACGGTCCTACAAGTTATAGCAGCTATGAAATAGTAACTGCTTCAACTGTGTAACAACTATAATTTTATAGCTGCTACAACGTGCCCCTAGTTCAAGATTTAGGCAAGAAATATAGGCCAGAAATAATAATGGGAACAATGTAGTGGATGATAATTGGTCATTTTACAAGGCGGTGGGCACCCTTAGTAAAAATCAAAGCAGGACACCCTTTTGACAATATGGAAAAAAATGGAGCCCTTTTGATTTGTGTCCAATAAATTTTATAAGAATACTACATGGATTTAAAGAAGTATTAAAAAAATAAAACCTAAGTGAGAGTAAGAAGGGTTAGGATTAGGAACGACAGTGCACTAGATTTTATATCCTCTGTCCTCATCCTCATAGAGGGAGGAATCATTAAAAAAATAGAGAGAGAACGAGATGAGAGAAATAGAGAGAGAAAATAATATAAAAATATAGAAAGAGAAAGTGATAGAAGATATAGAGAAAAGTGAAAAGAAAAGATAGATAAATTATGATAAGAGAGGTAGAGAAAGAAAGTAATATTGAAAATACATAGAGAGAAAATGAGTTGAGAGAGATAGAGAGAGTGATATAGAAAATATAGAGAGAGAAAATACCATAGAAAATATAGAGAAAAAGTAAAAAATAAAGATAGATAAATTATGATAAGAGAAGTAGAGAGAGAAAATGATATTGAAAATATATAGAAAGAAAATGAGATGAGAAAGGGTGGAGAGAAAAGTGATATATAAAATATAGATAGAGAAAGTGATATATAAAATATATAGAAAAAATGACAAATTAAGATAGATAAATTATAATAAAAGAGATAGAGAGAGAAAGTGATATTTAAAATATATGGAGAGAAAATGAGATGAGAAATATAGAGAGAGAAAGTGATATAGAAAATAGAGGGAGAAAGTGATATAGAAAATATAGAGAGAAAAAATAAAAAATAAAAATAGATAAATTATAATAAAGAGAGGTAGAGAGAGAAAGTGATATTGAAAATATATAGATAGAAAATAAGATGAGAAAGATTGAGAGATAAAGTGATACAAAATATAGAGAGAGAAAAGAATAAATACGTATAGAGAATTTTAAAATGTAGAGAGAGAAAGTAAACTAAGATAATGCAAAAGGAGATAGTATAATAAAAAATAAAAAAGGAGTGTTTTGGATATATGAAAATGAATGAATAATTGAAGAATTTGATTAATGAGGAGGAGTAGGGAATAAATATGAGAAAATTATTTTCATTCCCATTAACACTTACCAAATAGTGTCAATGGGAATGATTACCATATATTTTTATTCCCTATTGTCTATTACTCCAAACCAAATACCCCCTTAGATAGAATTTAAGTATTGTATTGCATTTATTTAATTTGAATGGCATAGACCGAAAGAGAACCAATCTAGCTAATTTTTTAGATAACTTCCTTTATTTACTTGACACAGAAATAATGGATAAGATAAACAATTTAAAATTCATTTTTTTATCCTACTCAAGCAAACTATCTAATAGAACAAACAAATCCCCCAACAATAAGCTCTGGCTATGATCATAGTTTAACCGCTGTGAGATCACGCACGATCACAGCCTAGCCACCGTAGTTTGGTTAGGAGCTCACGTACTGACAACTTCGAGTTTCAACTTTCACCTCCTCCTCTTCGTTTTTTTTTCCTTTTTCTCTTCGCCTTTTTCTGTCTTCTCTATTCATTTCATTGCCTGAATAAATAAAGCCATAAAATCGGGGTGGGATTACAAGCCCATTAATTATGCAGCATAGTCTTACCAAACCCATCACATCTTGTTCCCCACCTCAAAATTCAAACGATGCCACAAGTGGCTCCAAGATTTGGTACAGTGGTAAAAGATACACTGCATTGTCAAATAATTACTGGTTTAAAAATTAATCGTAAGAATTAGATATACATTCAAATTAAAAATAAAAAAAGTTATGCAATGAGAACTTCCCATGGAATATCATAATGAATTAATACTTCCTTGGACTTGGACCAATTTGGAAAACTATAAGAGAGACTCATTTCACCAATAGTGAAGTTTTAAGAGGGGCCATATGTGGAGATTAATGTGTAGAGGAAATTGCCAACTAGCTGATATGTTACTTTGAATATGAAAGTAAGTTTTCACCAGAAAATCTTTCTTTTACCAAGACAAAACAATTCTAACACAAAAGAAAGGTGAAATTAAACATGAGCTTAAAGATTATAAAAAGCTTAGCTTTTGTCGTTTCAAAAGAGCACTCAAAGTCCTGATTCTTTTATTTATAACCTTCAAATCATGCTACATGATAAATAGAGATAACATATCGATTCATGTTTGCAAGACTGTGATCCTCGATCGTAGGCACGATCCGAAATACTGAATTGATTCTGTATCGGACAAGATCATTTATTACGGAGTCGGAGCAGAATTGATTGGATCACAGTAGAGTAAGATAGCAATAGGATTAAAGTAAAATTGGTAGAAATTTTAAGATAACATAATTTTCATTTGGATTAAATCGCGGAATCTAAAATATATTAAATCAAAAAGTATTCAAAAATTCATACTTAATTAATATGTAAAATTCGTAACCATCCCGTTTCATACTAACAAATTATCGTTTAGAGATTTTTAAACTATCCATAAATCTATAATTAATTAATATGTAAAATTCGTAACCATCCCGTTTCATACTAACAAATTATCGTTTAGAGATTTTTAAACTATCCATAAATCTATAATTAATTAATATGTAAAATTCGTAACCATCCCGTTTCATACTAACAAATTATCGTTTAGAGATTTTTTTTGAGGATATAAGATTTTTAAATTTTTTTATATTATTTTTAGACTATTTTATATTTAAGTTATTTTCTTCTTTGACGTAGTTAAAATTAGGATTTCAAAACTATTTGAATATTTATTTAATTTATTTAATTAGTTATTTTTAATTAATCTTTAATTAATAATATTCTATTATTTTTTTTCCAAAAAAATGAATTTTTGGATGTCTATTATTTGCCAAATTAATAATTTTAAAAGATTGCTTTTTATATTCATTTTTAATCAAAGATTTCAATAACGTCCACTATATCGATTAGTTTGTTAGTCTTTAAACTGAGTCATATTGTGAACCAAGTAAATTTATAAATTATAATGTCATCTTAAATACGCATGATCTTGTCTGGAAGCGGTGGAGAGCGAAACATCGATGAGGGAGCTTGAATATTGATCAGACCGTCATGACCCAAAGGGAAGCATGTAGCACTGTCGGAGCTGCCTTGTGGCCGTAAGTACCTGCCAAGAAACCAGGGGGTGCCCCGGTCTTGCACTCCGACGTTCAAGTTAGACCTCTAACAATAAAAGATAAGCAATATAAGAGATTAATAAGAAAGTAAATAGAAGTCGGTTCTCTCAGCATCTTCTCATGGAAGTGAACTTTTCAAGCAGATGACGTTGTTGAAAGGTTAACTAAAGATCGAAGACTGACTACTGACTCATTGGTTGGACACTCAAGATGGGGCGCACGTCGGCGATCTATGAGAAAACGAACCATGAGAGGATGTCGGAGGGTTCCGGTGCAGGCATTCTGACGATCAGGTCAGAGCTCCGGTGAAGAGAGAGCGAGAGTGGAAACCATAGAAAAATTGTTGAATCCCCCCTCTCTTTTCGTTTAACACACGGGAGCCATTTTATAGGCAACATTTCTGACAAGTTGTCTTATCTGTAATAAAGAGCATGTCATGTCTGTTAGATTTCCTGAATCTAAGAGATCTTGTGGAGATTGTTCTGTCACATAATACTGTCGCATATCTCATCATACTTTATGTTGCATCCTGCTTTATGTAATATCATCCTAGGTGTGAGTTTGACTCTGTATTTTGATCTGGCCAAGGTGTCGGATCGGAGTGAAGGTGAACCGAAGCGTCCGGTCAGCCATGCCGATCGGACAGGTGCTGGAGATCAGTTCATCTCAGCCGCAAAGAGCGGCAAGTCTGTAATCTGCCGCCAAGGATGGCAGGTCGGTAGGTCGTCCGGGGAGGTCGATGGGTCGGTCGGGTCGATCGGCCGAGTCAGTCAAGTCGGGTCGGCCGGGTCGGGTTGGCAGGGTCGGTCGAGTCAGTCGGGTCGGTCGGGTCGGCCACAAAGAGTAGCTGGTTGGTCGTTTGCCGCGAAGAGTAGCCGATCGACCCTTAGCAACATAGAGCGGTGAATCCCATTAATTCTCATTGCCTTAACTCCACCTCAGCTTGCCAATTTAGTCTTTTTTAGGGGGTCCGACTATATCTCCCCGGATCACATTTCTCCCCTTCAAGTCTAGTCGAAGGAGCCGCGAGTCTGATTAACTAGACTAAATCTAGTGGTTTGACTTATTCCACCCGTACTTTCCATCCTAGAATTAGGTTGAAATGGATCTCCTTTGATAGAAGAACAACCAATCAGAAGCTATGGGTTGGATTTTACCAAGCTAATCAGCGTTTCATCCCTCGGAATGTTGCCGCTAGAGTATTTAGTTATGCCAAGCGAACAATTGGATCATGTTGGATGAGTGGCAAATTTGTGTATGGCAAACAACTAAGTATTTCTGCCAAACGAGCAACGATAAAGTGCCATGCAATTGGCAAAAATAGAACCAAGCAAATGGTTGTGGGTGCCAAGCATGCGGCGTAGAGCCGAGTAAACGACTGAGTAGGCAAACAAATGAGTAGAGTGACTAATTGTCTAGCAGGTGGCAGAGCCGAATGACAGAGTGTCGAGCTTATGGCATAGCAAAGTGGCTGAGTACGGAGTAGGCGGCTGAGTGGCTAAGTAGCTGAGTGCCCAGCAGAGCGACTGAGTAGCTGAGTATTGAGCAGAGCGGCTGAGTAGCTGAGTGCCGAGTAGAACGGCTGAGTGGCAAACTGAGTGGCTGAGTACCTGAGTGCCGAGCAGAACGACTGAGTGGCAAACTGAGTGGCTGAGTACCTGAGTGCCGAGCAGAACGACTGAGTGGCAAACTGAGTATCTGAGTGCCGAGCAGAGCGGCTGAATGGCAAACTGAGTGGCTAGCTGAGTGACTGAGTACCTGAGTGCCGAGCAGAGCGGCTGAGTAGCTGAGTGTCGACCAGAGCGGCTGAGTAACTTGCTGAAAAGCAAGTGTCTCAATGCCACTCAGGAGACCTTAATGGAGGACGCTTGTTCAGCCTACCACGAAGTCGACGGATACGTGGGAGCATGCCCACTTATAACTCGCCATGGGCGAGAGTCTGGATACCGCTTGGGAAAACCATTTGGAGCATGGGCAGCCATGTCCGGTCTGCCGCAAGGTCCGTGGGTGCGCGGGAGCATGCCCACTTATAACTCGCCGTGGGCGAGAGTTTGGACACCGCTTGGGAGAACCATTTGGAGCGTGGGCAGCCACGTCCGGTCTACCGCAAGGTCGGTAGGTGTGTGGGAGCATGCCCACTTATAACTCGTCATGGGCGAGAGTCAGGACACCACTCGGGAGAACCATTTGGAGCGTGGGCAGCCACGTCCGGTCTGCCGCAAGGTCGGTGGGTGCGTGGGAGCGTGCCCACTTATAACTCGCCATAGGCGAGAGTCTGGACACCGCTTGGGAGAACCATTTGGAGCGTGGGCAGCCACGTCCGATCTGCCACAAGGTCGGTGGGTGCGCGGGAGCATGCCCACTTATAACTCGTCATGGGCGAGAGTCTAGACACCGCTTGGGAGAACCATTTGGAGCGTGGGCAGCCACGTCTGGTCTGCCGCAAGGTCGGTGGGTGCATGGGAGCATGCCCACTTATAACTCGCCATGGGCAAGAGTCTGGACGCCGCTCGAGGGGCCATTTAGAGTTGGAGAGTAACCGCCGCATGATCATTTGGAAGAGGACCAACCGAAGGGCCATAATTTACAAGAACATATCAGCCAAGTGACTATTTGAGAAGATGACTGACCGAGTGGTCATTCGGAAGAAGACCAGCTAAGGGACTATCCGGAAGAAGATCGACAAAGTGGCAATTTTGAAGAAGATCAGCCAATCGGTCATTTGTACAAAGACCAACCGAATGACCATTAGGAAGAAGACCGACCAAATAATCATTTGGACAAAGACCGACCGAATGGTCACTTAGAAGAATACCAACTGAATGACTGTGTGGCAGTCCTGATCGAATAGTTATTTAAAGAATACCGACCATGTGGTCATCCAGCTTCTTTTAAATTGCCTATTACGGTCATTTCATTTGCTGATCAAATTTCACCCCTTGAACTTGCTTTTGATTTTTCAAGTACCTGTGACAGATCGGATTGCCAATGCCCATTCTGACTTGGATCAAAATTAGTCTTCAAAGGATTGTTGCTCGACATTTATCCCTCAAAGCTGAGTTGAAATATATATAATGATCGGTATCTTCTCATTTTAACCAGCAAAGTCGATTGAATTTTCCTCATTGACATAGGATATGCGAGAAAACGTGACATATGATTAAAGAAGATAAAATATAATGTAAAAAATGAGAGTTAATGAGAGGAAGCCTTGAGATTTGGAAGTTGACCCTTCTGATGCTGCTTAATAATAAAGTGGGGGATTTTTTGCTCGCATATTATACGTAAGGATGTTCTGTTTTGTAGAAATCCTTTAGGGTCATGGTGATGGCAGAAAATTTTCCAGCGGGGTCCGTTGTCACGTTCCAGGTCAGGCATATGTTCCCATAGATGACGCCAAATTTGATCCTGTCTGGAAGCGGTGGAGAGCGAAGCGCCGATGAGGTGGCTTGAATATTGACCAAATCACCATGACCCAAAGGGAAGCATGTAGCACTGTCGGAGCTGCCTCGTCACCGTAAGTACCTGGAAAGAGATCGGGGGGTGCCCCGATATTGCACTCCGACGCTCAAGTTAGACCTCTAGCAATAAAAGATAAGCAATATAAGAGATTAATAAGAACGTAAATAGAAGTTGGTTCTCTCAGCCTCTTCTCATGGGAGTAAACTTTTGAAGCAAATGACGCTGCTGAAAGGTTGACTAAAGATCGAAGATTGACTATTGACTCATTGGTCGGACGCTCGGGATGGGGCGCGCATGTCGGCGATCTATGAGAAAATGAACCATGAGAGGATGCCGGAGGGTTCCGGTGCAGGCATTCTTACGATCAGGTCAGAGCTCCGGTGAAGACAGAGTGAGAGTGGAAACCATAGAAAAACTGTCGAATCCCCCCTCTCTTTTCGTTTAACTCATAGGAGCCGTTTTATAGGCAACATCTCTGACAAGTTGTCTCATCTGTAATAAAGAGCATGTCCTATCTGTTAGATTTCCTGAATCTTAGAGGTCTTGTGGAGATTGTCCTGTCACATAATACTGTCGCATATCTCATCATACTTTATGTTGCATCCTGCTTTATGTAATATCATCCCAGGTGCGAGTTTGACTCTGTATTTTGATCTAGCAAGGTGTTGAATCGGAGTGAAGGTGAACCGAAGCGTCTGGTCAGCCATGCCGATCGGGCAGGCCCTGGAGATCGGTTCAGCTCAGCCGCGAAGAGCGGCAAGTCTATAATCTGCCGCCAAGGATGGCCGGTCGGTAGGTCGTTCGGGGAGATCGACGGGTCAGTCAGGTCAGTCGGCCGAGTCGGTCAAGTTGGGTCGGCCGGATTGGGTCGGCAGGGTCGGGTTGGCCGGGTCGGTCGAGTTGGTCGGGTCAGTCGGGTCGGCCATAAAGAGTAGTTGGTTGGCCGTTTGTCGTGAAGAGCAGCCGATCGACCCTTAGCAACATAGAGCGGCGGATCCCATTAATCCTCTTTGCCTTAACTCCATCTCAGCTTGCCAATTTGGTCTTTTTTAAGGGGTCCTACTATATCTCTCCGGATCAACGCACGTCTAAATTTATAGGTTATAATATCATCTTAAATACACACAAAATAAGATAAAATTTATTTAAATATATATGATGATATATTAACGACGAATTAATTCGTCGCTAATAATGTAGTTTTCTTCGCTAATACAACATTGCGAGAATAAATAATCGTCGTTAATATCATCGTAATAAGATTATCGTAAACTCTCTAAGTTTAATGATAAAGCATAAAGCGTCACTAAACTACTAACATTCGCCCTAAGTTTCAATGGGATTAGCGATGATTTTGGTTAATTTCGTCCCAAATAATTGGAAATTAGCAACAAAACATACATATCTTGTCGCTAACTTTCTAAACAATCATCAATGCGGTTTCAATGACTAGCGGCAAAATTAGGAAAACTCATCGCTAATCAAACAATAAACTTCGATGAAATCTGGAAGAATAACGACAAAATGGGTGAATTCGCCACTAACCATTCGATATTCTTCGTTTCAGGTTTATATGTTAGCGACGAAATTTGCTTAAATCACCGCTAATATAGGGTTAGCTACGATTTTGTCCATAATCGTCGCTAACCCCTAATTTTTTTTAAATACAATCATATTTGTTTTCTTTCAAAACCTGTATACAATCATACAATCACAACAAATACTCAAATAAACTCACAGCCAACTAATACTTCAACATCAAAAAAAAAAAACTAATACTTCAACATCAAACAATTACAAAACATTCTCAACTCTAACATTCACACACAAGTTAACATCCAAATTCACAACATCAACATCAAATAATCACACAACATTTACACACCAGCATTCTCAAGTCTTAACATTCATATACAAGTTAACATCCAAATTCACAACATCAAGTTAACATAACAAATAACAAACATAGTTCTCACGACAAGTATCAATTCACAACATCAAGTTAAATCAAGTAGCACAACATCACAAAAATGCTCACAACATTAAAGTCTAAGAGGAGGTGGAGCTGAGATGAATTATGGATCAAAGATTGTAATGCTCTAGGTGCCAACCAATTCAGAATTTGTTCAAATATATCTTGTTTTGATTTCACTAATGTCATCTCATCTTGAGTACTTGCTAACTAAACTCGGTTGTTTGCTAGTTTTTCTTTGTGCCTTCTAACAGTTGCTGGGTGGATTCAAGTTTTTCATGTAAGGCTACATTTGTTAATCTAGATGAGGTGACATCTTGGCCCACTTCCAAATCCTTTGACATATCCAGAATAAATACCGAAGACTTAATAAAGATTGACATAAAAATATCAAATTATGAAAATATCAGCTTAAACAATACAATACAATAGCAGTGTAATAAAATTGAGATTTCATACAATTCTATCAGTCATAGTATTATTAATAAGAATTCCTCAAACTTTGTAAACTTAATTGGCTCAATAGTTATCAAATTGGCTAGAATATAATATAATATCTAATATAATGTAACCACGATGCTATATATCTTCCAACATGTTGAATCTTTATAACAGAAGTTTAAGACAATGATTATAATCAAAAGGGTAGCATACGACGGCCAATAAATACCTAATCTGTGATTATTTTGTAAAGAACTACAACTACAAAACAACTATAATCCTATTTGAATGTATTATAAGTAGTTCGAATTAATTTTGATCTGATCAATTAAATTAAGTTAGGTCTATTTTGATCTCTATGTCTGAATGTGCAGAAGCTTAGGAGCGCAGGAACTCGAATAAAAGATGCAGCAGACGAAAAGGATGGCACGGAGAAGGGAGTCAACGGGTTTAGTGCATCTGAGAGACGCAAACACTGCTGAAAAGTATACCGATGGAGCGAGAAGAGCATGTGCAGCGTCCGAGAGACGAGAAGAAGCCCGTTTAAGGCGAAAGGCCAGAGTTGGGTTTGGGTGAGCCTAACTATGGTCGGAAATCACCCAAGCGGAAGAAGGACGGAAAAGTCAAAGTCATCCGGATGTTGACTTTGACTAGTTAGAGGCGCCTCGGTTGCTGAGTAAGGCGCCTCAGTTAAAAGAATCAACTTTGTGCAAAAGCTAAAGTGAGGCGTCTTAGTTTGGACTTGAGGTGTTGAATTGAGGTACCTCAGGTTAGAACTGAGGCGCCTCATAATAGAAATTATCAACAGTTTATTATTGGCAGCGTGGATAAAAGTTTATCCATCTAAGGCACCTTAGATCACAACTTAAGTGCCTCAGGTCCATGTCAACACAACAGTAACTTGAGTATTTAGGCTATAAATAAACCCCAGAAGCTAGGTTTCCACAGCAACTCTTGTACTACATTTTCTTAGCTTTTTGTTGTGTTGTTCAAAGTCTGTAAGAAGTTACTCTGTCTACAAACAAAGGAGATCTTGATAGTGCAGTGTTCAACTGTTTTGGATTAGCAACTACCCTGGTTGCAATCAAATAACCATATTTGTCTCTTACTAATTTGTCTCTTACCAAAAACTCACCCCTGACCAGTGGATTTTTGTCTTCCCCAGGATTCGAACTCTAGACCTCCAAATTTAAGTACTAGAGTTTATGAATCCTAGTAACCAATTGAGCCGGCTCAGATGCGCACACAAGTCCTCGGCTTGCCTCCATGTCATCCTTCACGTACGCCTCGAAATCTGCTTCCCTCGGCTCATTATCCCTGCTTTGTCCATGGTCCCTCGGATGCGCACACAAGCCCACGGCTTGCCTCCATGCCACCCTTCACCGTACCTGAAGACATCCAGCTAAGCCTATGTGTATCCTGCAAACCTGCACACTCACATACACATATTAGATCACAATGAAACCCTAACTTAACCATATTAACACACACATCAAAACTCATGATCCTCCAGATCATACTTGGGACGATTGCCCCAACAATCTCCCCCTTTTTGATGTGTGGCAATATGTTTAAGTTAGGTAAAACAACAATTGAAAATTATTTTCATAGCAAACAACAAGAGGCAACCTCCCCCTTAACCTATGCCCTCCACATAATTTCCAATTTCAAAACACCCAAATTAAGTTAAACCTAACTTAAAACCACAAGTTCTCCCCCTTTGACACCATCAAAAAGATTGCCCCAAGCAATTCTAACCCTAGTGTCAAAAAGAACCCATTTTATTTCTGAAAAAATCCCTCAGAAATCAACCAACAGTCATACTAGTCGACTGCCCCTGCATCAGTCGACTGGCCTGTGGAATTCGCAATCCCAAGGGCAGTCGACTGATACAGTCCATTCTGAAATTTCCAGCCGAATTTCAGAAACCCCTAGAAAATTTCACAAAATTCAGAAAAATGTAAAACTTTGCAAACATATTTGTTAGGATATAATCTACCCTAGAAAAATATGGTTTCATGAAAATACCAAATATGCTTGACTTTTGGTACAAACTCCAACTCTTTTGAAAAGTATCATTTTGTATCAACTCTCAATCCTTTATTTGATTCTATGTGTTTTCCAAGCCTATCCTATATCATTTTAACCATAGAATTGTTTCCAAATCTCCCCTTTCCCTTATATAGATTCTCAAGACAAGGCACATAATAACATCTCCCCCCTTTTCATTTTTTTTACCTCCAGATATACATGTATATCAACCTTCCCTTATACTTCACAATATCAAGATAGCATTACTTCATATTAATAACATCAAATTATGAACTAAAAATTCATAGAAGCAATACAAAAACATAAATTCAAAGTTTTATACAAAACTCAAAGCAATGCATAAAGGAAGTCACAAGGGGCATACCTCGAAGTTTTCAACCATTACATAACCAAAATAAGTATTTGAGAGATAAAATTGTAACGACCCGGAAAATTTTCTCAATATTTTCTTTAAAATATTGATCATGTCTAGATAGTGTTTGAGGAATCTAGAGATACTAGTACGAATTTTAGCCTAGTTATCCATGATTTTCCCATTTAAATTGAGAAGCTAAATAATAATAGGTCTTATACGGGTTTTTCTAGTACCATGGTTATTAGTGGATTTTAGGTAGAATTTAATATAAATATAGATGGGTTTTATTTAGGAATATTAGCATAATTAGGGGTGAGTCTTAGGGGAATTTTCGAAATTAAAAGAAAAATAAAAAAAATAAAATGAAGTAAAAATAAAGTGCATGCACCAAGGATTGAACCTTGAACCTAGTGTACCACCATGCATGTACTAACCAATTCACCTAGCAAGGGAGTGCTAGTAGAGGATGAAGTGGATTTTGGTAAAGGCTTAGGGAAAATGAAGAGTCATCAAGGGAAGAGACACCATGACTCTTCACTTGCCCTCCTTAATGTGGTATAAAGGAAATGAGAGAGGGGGCATGGAAGTTACTTTTTCTTCCTTCTTCCACCAAGTCCACTCTTCTTCCTCCTCCTTCCTCATTCTAGCCGAGACCCACAAGGGGATTTTCCCTTTGGAAAAGCTCCACAAGAAGGTCTCATCTTCAAGATCTAAGGGTTTTCCACAAGGCTACAAGGGCTAGGGGTAGCCTAAGGTCAAAGAAGTTCTTTCGGTTTCTCTATATTCAAGGTAAAAAATCAAGATAACCCAAGGTAAGACTCCCTCACCTGTGGTATGATAGTTCTCCTTGATGTTTATCATAATATGAAGTTTCGTTTGGGTTTTATGTTGAGAAAAACCATGAACTTGGCCCTATAACTTTCGGCCACCATGCTTTTGGGTTCAAAAATGATGTTAAAAATCTCACTCATGCTTTCTAATGTTTTCTCATGATGAATAAAGAATAAAATAGGATTTGGAGAATTTTTGGAGTACCCTAAGACCCTCTAGGGTTTCAGCCACCACCATGATTCCATGGTTAGGGTTGGATCTAACCCTTCAAGTATGTATCTTGTATATCCTCATGATACAAGGGAGGTTGAGGGTGATTTATGTAAATTTTCACATGGCCTTGTAACCCTATAAGTTTCGGCCAAGATGGGTTTTGGGGCAAGGAGTTAGGGCTTACTTCATGTATGGGTTCCAATGGCTCCTATGGTATGGTATGGATGGTATTAGATGATTAATTGAAAATTTTATGAATTTTTTCCATGTACCCATGGCCCTTGCAAGTTTCGGCCAACCCCAAGAAGTAGGGCTAGGAGTTAGGGTTAGCCCTAATCATGAGCCCGAGTAGCTTCCTATGGCCTTATGGGTAATGTATGGTCTTTCCTTGCCTTATGCTATCTTACATGTCACTTGAATGATAGAACCCCTTCCTTACAAGTTTCGGCCAAGCAACTTGATTGGGGTTTAGGTGGAGTTAGGGTTTCAAGAAGGATTGTTTATGACTTATTATGATGTGTATATATATAGATTCAAGCATGTGGTAGAAATTATGTTACCTATAACCCTAACTTTAAGTGTTATGTTCATGTTTGGTATGTTATGTTAGATGTCATGCTTAGTAGGGTTTGTTCATGAATGTCTTATGTTTTATGTCATGCACTTAGATAGCACGTAGCATGTTATAGGAGTCCTATCCATGTATGCTTATGATAGATACTATGCTTATGTATGCCATGCAATGCTTACCGTATGTATCATGATCATGCAAGCTCTATGAATTAGGATGATGGTCTATGTAAACATGTCATGTTCTATGAATACAATGCAATGCTTACCTTATGTACCATGATCATGCAAGCACTGTGAACAAGAATGATGTTTTACGTAAGCATGTCATGTTTTATGAATGAAGATAATGCGTATGCCTTTAAGGCATAATGATGCTATGCATTAAGTATGAACGATGAAAGGTCAAGTATGCTTTATGTCATGCGTCATGTAACAAGGTTATGTTATGTTTAAATATGCTATGAGTATCCTATGAATGATGAAGCATGTGAAGTTATTTTACTTTATGAATGGGCTTGTACCGGACCGAAGTATGGGTCCAAGGGATGGGCACCTTAAGAACGCCCCGGTTTTGGACTACCGACTATGCTGTCCATGGTTCTGGGACTACCGAAGCTGTCCAACAGGGATGAGCACCTTAAGAACGCCCCGGTTCTGGGACTACCGTAGCTGTCCTTACCCTAGTAGGTCGAGACTAGCTACCTCGTATTTACTTAGGGATGCGCGCATACGATGTATGTATGTGGTACAAGCCGGGGACCCCAATGATGTGATGATTATGTTTAAGTATTTAAAAGTATGAATTTAAAATTAAGCATCCCTATGTATATGTATTTTGACTCATGCATTCATTCATGTTATGCATTATGCCATGATGGAAAATATTTATGTTTATGTTTTATGTTAAGAATTATGCCATGATAGAGAATGTTTATGTTTATGTTGTATGTTAAGAATTATGCCATGATAGAAAACGTTTATGATTATGTTTTATGTTAAGAATTATGTCATGATAGAAAAAGTTTATGCTTATGATTTATGTTAAAGAACTATGCCATAATAGAAAATGTTTTATGCTTATGTTTTATGTTTCTCTCTATGCCATGTATCATGCCATGCTAAGTATATTTTATGTTTATATTTATGTCATGTATCATGTCATGATAAGTATATTTTATGTTTACGTTTATGTCATGTATCACGCCATGTTAAGAATAATTATGCTTATATTTATGCCATGTATCATGTCATGCTAAGTATATTTTATGCTCATGTTCTACGCTAGAAACTATGTCATGCTGAATGATTTTATATGCTTACGATTTATGTTAAGCACCAAGTTATGTTAATGTTTCGTGTGCATATGTTTATGTGACGAATGGTTTTAGTGAGTAGGAAAGGGTCTTACTAAGCCTATGTGCTTATAGTCTTATTTTCCTCATACCGCAGATCAAGCAAGAGGACAATAAGGAAGCGGCAGGAGGGGCAAGAATGAGTGTGTGGTAGTGACTTGGTCAAGGAAAGACATACTTACAAGTCTTATGCTAAACCTATGATGGTGTTGTCAAGAACAATTTACGCTTGCTACTTATGTGCTTAATGGATGACTTATGTGACTGTATGACATGATGTTAAGTATGATGTTAATATGCTAAGTTCCATGTCACTATGATAGGAAAGATAGTTAGGTGCATGTATGTGTAAGTTTAAATTATTCCGCTGCAGTACGATGTTCACATGCCCTATGTATGTTAACGTAACGCCGCTTTATGAAAAAAAAAAGCGGGCGTTACAAAAATATAAACCCAAGTCGTACACTCTCAACACTAAAACCATCAAATCAAAACTAAACTACATGTCGTCGCCTGGAGGAGGAGGAGGAGGGGTCTGATACATGAGGTTTCAGCTCTGCATCATCGCATACATCTCGTCTTGTCTCTGCTGGAACCCCTGAAACTGCCCTGTGAGGCCTTGAACTACTCCCTGAATATCAATCTGAGACTGCTGAATGTCCACCTGCCGTTGCTGAAAACCGTGAAAGTCCTCTCGGAGGCCGTGAACCTTTGGCCGAAGTAGAGAGAACTCCTCCTGTGAAACCCCAGAAGCAGCAGCCTCCTCATCAGAACTGGAGGAATCAGAATGTTGTCTCCAGGCCATCACCCCTGCCGGCACTCAATCCCCTCCAAGGACAGCTGTCGTGAGCAGATCTGGTCGTAGTCCTTGGACAGCCGATGCACCTCACCCCTAGTAGTGCAAATGCCCCTAGACTCAAAGAATTCGGTCAAAACATGACCGAAAGGCATGTAGATCTTGGCATTGACACTATGAGAAAAATGGACAATGGATGTGAAGACATGCAAGGTGATGTCGATATCTAGTCTCCTTTCTAATGCATACATGATTACCAAATGAAGCCAAATCTTCGACCTCCCCTTGGTAACAATAGGTAATATGCAATCTAAGATAATTTTATACAATACGTTGCTAAACGGACTCATGCGCTTAGCTTCAAAGATACACTGTGTCACACATCGATGTCTTGAAAAATAATGGAGATGGATTTGGTCTATGGTTACATTGGGGAAGGTGAAAGGCTCGATGACTTTTGGAAAATAGTAAATGCATTGTTAGAAGTCCTACACCCTAAAAATGAACCTAAGATTGCAGCTGAAAAGGGAATGGTGACACCTGCCACCATGGACTCATAGGTCCCATCATCGGGACCCACGCATGTAAGATTGACATAAAACTCCTTGCACAAGTCCAGGTTAACAGGGTGCTGACAATATACTAGCTGCCCTAGACCAAAATATGTGATCATTTCAGCAATCTGGGAGGTTTTCTCTTGGAAGTATAACCTATTTAGATATCTATAATTCATTAATACAAACTCATTATCAGCAAATCTCCGTCGACATTCCTCGGAACGGAAACGAGGTGCCTCTAGATCGACATGACCCTGTCGGGATGACCCCTCTCCCATTCTTCTCTTTTGTGCAACTCTACAATGCAATTTACCCATGCATGTACAAAAAAAAAATTACCCCATGACAAAGGAAAACCAAGGAAAAACATGCAAAGTGGGACAAGTTAGTTCCAAATCATGAATTAAATATGAAAAATGAACTACACAAATAGTTACCGTTTTCCAAGGTGTTGCATGATGAATTTTGGTGAGGATTGACTCAAAGAGAGAAGTTTTCCTATCCCTAGGTTTAGATCTAAGGTAGAGGGAGGCTAGGAAGGTGTTTTTAGGGCTTGGGAAGACTTGACGCAATAGAGGAGGTCGGGGAAGATGAGAACTCACCGGGGGGGAGGGGGGGCGCTGAAACCCAAGGTTCGGCCCCCCCCCCGCCCCCTGCGCGACTATTCCTTTTAAACCCTCGCGTATCAGTTGACTGCCCCAGGGGCAGCAGACTGAGAAAATGAACAGAAAGATCAGTGGACTTCTCCAGGGGCAGTCGACTGGTAATTTTGAATTCCTAGTTTTTGATTTACACTAGCCCAGTCGACCAATTTTGAACCAGTCGACTGGTATCTTGATTTTAGCTTTTCAGTCCTAATTTCAGAAATGCATAATTAATTCCACAAATCTCCAAAAAATCTGAAATTTCGTAGAGAGATTTGTGACGCCTATGTCTACTTGGGAAAAATACATTTTCAAGTAAATCTATTCCCGATCCCACAATTGGCATAAAATTCAAAACTATCTAATTTGTTCGATTTATCCTTGGCCTAAAGTCCTAGTTTTAACCTCTCCTTGGTGTATCTTCCCATACTTAACCACAATACATTCCCAGCATTGATTTATATGACATTTGCACATTGAAAATCAATTTTCTCACAATATGGTTCTATTTTCATCTTTTCATCCATAAAACTCCCTTTTTATGTGTCAAACTCCTAGGATTAAAACTCACACTAGTCTTCCAAATCCTTTGACACATTTTTAAATCCATCTAATCCCTCAAAAGAAATCCTGAGATCCATTGACCATGGATCCCATCTTGACCTCTAGAGCTCTTCCTTGAGCTCTTAGCCTTGGTCACCTTCCTAGGTGACTTATCCACAATGGCAATACCATACCGATGTACCTCTGGTACTTCTTGACTTACACCCCTTACTTCCTTAACTTTCCACACCTTGTCCTTGGTGAACTTTTTCTTCTCCCCTTTAAATGACTTTTCCTTGTCATTTTTTACCTTTTCTTTGCTATAGTCATATAACACATTCCCATATGATTTTTTACTAGACTTTGACCTAATAGATCTATATCCTAGACCTGGTCTACCATTGTCATGATTTTGACTTCTTGACACCCTGCCTAAACCCTTAGATTCACTAGTGAATCTTTCTAGGATTTTCTCCAATTTATCAAGCCTTGCCCTCAAGGCTTGATTTTCCCTTTCTAGGTTCTTACCCTTAGTATCACCACGCTCATTTTGGACATCCCTAGATCTACCCATTTTTCTAGGCATACGTCTCCTTTTCTTAGGGTTAATGCCTTGGTCCTTGGGTCTAAAAGTTCTAGATTGATCATGAAGCATGAATTCCTTAGAATTTCGGCACGCAATAATATTCCTATTTTTATCATGATACTTGAAACCAAAATTACGCATAGGCAAGCAATTTTCATGATTTTTAGCACACATAGAGACATTTGAAACATGCGTAAAGTTAGAGATTACCTCCCTTACTCTTGTAGCTCCCCCTTGATGTGAGCTTCTCTTCCTCTCATCCTTCTCCCATCTTCTCAAATGCTCCATTTTCTTAAGCTCTCCTTTTCTTGGACACTTGGTGTGATAATGGTCTAGCTCTCCACATGTGAAGCATCTAATGTGCTTCTTTTCTTTCTTTTCCCTACAACCCATGTTAGATTTTAAATGAATTGATTTGGATTTAGGGTTTACCTCTTTTTTACCTAATGGACGCTTGTCCTTGTAGTGTCCATTCTTGTTGCATCTAAAGCAAATGATGTGTTATTTTGACTTTGCTTTGGTGGAGGTGGGAGCTTCTTCTTGCTCCGGTATTGAAGAGGGTCTCTCCTCCCCCTCAATTCTTGAAGTGGAGACCTCTTCTTCTTCCCTTGATGAAGTGGATGACCTTTCACTTTCTTGAGCCACTTCACTTGATGATATGGATGAACTTTCACTTCATTCTTTCTCTTCTTGGACCATTGAACATATTTCCTTTGGCTCTTCCATTATTTGAGCTTGTGTAGGATTTTCATGAATTGCTACAATCTTGTTCCATAGCTCATGTGCATTATCATACTCACCTACACCACTAATTACATCATTAGGTAAAATATTAAGCAATATTGAAATTACCTTTTCATTTGCCTTTGATTGACTTTGTTGCTCTTTATTCTAATATCTAGGTCGAGGCTTTTTCTCATGCTTATTTCTTGGAATTTCAAAGGGTTCTTCTAGTACCATTATGCACTCCCAATCCATGTCAAACCAAGTCTTCATTCGCATCTTCCAATAGTCGAAATCTTCGCGATCATAGGGAGGTGGAATGTTGATGTCATCACCCAACTTGTCTTCAATCGTCATTTCCTCTAGCTTGTTGCTCTCTCGGCGGTTAGTCCGTAAATGAGCGAACCTCGCTCTGATACCACTTCTTAGGACCACGTCGTCAAGCTAGAGGGGGGGGGCGAATAGCTTTTCTTCGATCCTTCTTTCTACACAGTTAGTGCGCAAGCGGAATAAACAAAAACTAAAACTGAGTAGAACACACTGATTTACGTAGTTCAGAGATACAACTCCTACTCCACGGCTGTCTGTAAGGTGGACGATCCCAATCCTTCGGTGGATGATTCCCCGAGCACCTCCGGCTAGTTCTTGTCGCTCCTTGTGGGTGGAGAAACCTCACCACAACTCTTGGACAATACCTGAGCAATATAGGCTACTAACGAGCTTTGACCAAACAAGTTTCGCCAAGAAGAAACAGCCTTAAACGAGCTCCTTTAAATAGAGCTCGAAGCTGAGAAGACGCCTACCAGTCGACTGGTCTCACTCAAATTCGACCGTTTACAACTTAACGTTCGAATTTTCAAGTGCCATCAGTCGACTGGTCCATTACCAATCGACTGATCTTTCTGTGGTCTTTACCAGTCGACTACCAAAACACCAGTCGACTGGTCCACTCCCAAACCTAAGGTTTCCCTTTCCCGAGTATATTTCTCTTAGCACTCGAACCCTAGGATTTCCCGAGTACATTTCACTAAGCACTCGTACCCTCACAACTCAGCTAACACTTCATCCCGCAGCCTCGATCTATTGCCTTCGCGCCCTCTTCGTCTTCAGTTCCTGTCCCTCAGATGCGCACACAAGCCCTCGCCTTGCCTCCATGTTATTCTTCACGCATGTCTCGAAGTCCGCATCCCTCGGCTCATCGTTCCTACTCCAGCAACCTCGATCTGTCGCCTTCAAGCCCTCTTCGACTTTGGTCCTCGTCCCTCGGATGCGCACACAAGTCTTCAGCTTGCCTCCATGTCATCTTTCACGTACGCCTTGAAGTCCGCTTCCCTCGGCTCATCGTCCCTACTTTGTCCATGGTCCCTCGGATGCGCACACAAGCCCACAACTTGCCTCCATGCCACCCTTCACCGTACCTGAAGACATCCAGTCAAGCCTATGTGTATCCTGCAAACCTGCACACTCACATACACATATTAGATCACAATGAAACCTTAACTTAACCATATTAATACACATATCAAAACCCATGATCCTCCAGATCATACTTGGGCCGATTGCCCCAACAATCGCCTCTTTGAGTTAGGGCAAGAAGGCGTGGCGTTGCCAATTCGGGCTTCGAGCGGAAAAATGAACTACAAAGGTGTGATCGTCTCTTCGATTTTGGCCTTCAATGCATCAATAACGACTTTGTTCGTCGTTGGTTTGAATTTAGAGAAGAAAGTCAATGTTGAGTTAAGGCAGAAAGGCGTTGCCAGTTGGTGCTTCGGACGAAAAAATTGAGCTACATATGAGTTTTAATTAAAATCATGAGTAATTAAGTAAAATCACATTTAAAAAGGAGTTGCAATGACCGATCAGGTTTTGACAGGGAATTCAAAAATATTTTCTCTAACTTAGAAACTGAGGACAGAATTTGACTTATCATCAGGGATTTTAAGATAATTTTCTGAATTTTTAAACAGGACGGCGTTTGAAATTTTTTAAACAGGACGTCCTTTTAACAAAGAAAAATCAAAGTTGAAAAAGCAGCTGTAGAGTCTTCGACGATCAATCCATTTCACATCAATAAACGATATGGACAATAGGAATTGATTATGCACCGCGCGACTAATTATTTTGCCTCTCGTACCATGCGGACAATAGGTATTATGACTATGCGATCAACTGGCCCGGCGGATCGTGCGACCGTACGAGGCGCCGGATCGGCGAACGATGACGGTTGAATCGGCTACGGCGGAGGCGGTCTTGCACGAGGCGTGGATCCCTAAGAGCCCCAGGCGGTAGGAGATGGACCACCCGGCGGCGGATGTCGGCGTCCGGCTGCGCTCGCCGCTCCTCCCGAAGAGATCCGCGATGACGGGGCCCAGCGGGGACTTGGCGCACTCGGCTAGAGCGGCCGCGAAGGGGTCGTCGTCGTCGCGGCGGCCGAGGGGGGAGCCCTTGATTCCGATCGGAGCGGATCTGAGAGGCGGAGGGAGGAGGGGGCGGGTGGTGGAGCCGGCGGCGAGGCGGCCGAGGGCCTTGGGGACGCCCGGACGGTGCTCCCAGGAGAAGGGGACGGCGGAAGCTGAGGGGTGGAATGGGGAGGGATGGAAGCGTGGAGCGGCTGCGGAGGAGGAGGAGGGGCGTAGAGGTTTGCTCCGCCGGTGCCGCAGCTGCTCGTAGGCCGCCGATCTGGGGTCGAAGTCGGTGCAGGTGGAGGGCATCAGCGGCGGCGGCGGCATCTCTTCCGGTTGGTAGAAGGCCCAATGAATCCTTGCGGGTGGTGGAACACTAGAGGAGTGGCGCTTTTATAAGGAAGCGGAGAAGGCGAGGAAGCGGAGAAGAGAAATGGAACTGGTTCCGGTGTTCCTGCGGAGTACCAGTCGAGCTTAACTGCTATCATATTATTTATTTTTTTTATCAGCTATGCAATTATTGTTTTTTATTTTTTTATTTTCTTTATTTTTTGAGGAAACATAAATAAAGCTAATATATATATATATATATATATACCCGATAAAAATATTATATATTATTCTCAAGAGATCATCAATTTTACGTTTAACTACCTCAATGACTAATTAAGCCAAACAAATCACTGGTTGGCGGCCTAATCTTAATTCCTAAACGGCTCCGCACCGGTTTAATTTGCTGTCATGATCTGATGTTGCACATCTGAAGAGAAAAGGTCTACTAATTAGCAGGTTACGAACAGTTTGGTGAATATGATTCTCTCTCTCTCTCTCTTTTAAGGGGGCAATGATTGTGAATTTTATTATATTATGTCAATCGTTTTAGAATACTAAATTATTGAATTAAGTATAGGGGGTGGAGTGCAAACTTGGTAAATAATATGCATTTTAAAATGACTTGTATATGAATTTATACGTGCACCCCTTAAGACGGGTCAAATTAGTGTCGGCGTGGTTCATTTTTGAATATAATAATATTTAAACTTTTATCTATTAAACTATACGAGCTCAATTTTTTATTATATTTATTTGTATGTAAATAAAATTATTATATTTTATCATTATTAATTTTTGATATCTAATCTCATATCCCTTGAGATATTTATTTGACGCTTAAATATTTAAGTAACCATAAACATATTTATCTTAATGTTTTTATCTATATGACATTCATTTTTTACTTGTGTTGTTGCTCAAGTTAAGTTGATTTCTATCTATTAGTCGACTTATCTGATAAATTCAACCGTTAAAATTTTAAAGTGACTCTTTTTTTACTTGTGTTGTTGCTCTAAGTTAAGTTGATTTCTATCTATTAGTTAACTTATCTGATAAATTCAATCGGTAAAATTTATAAAGTGACTCTTTTTACCTGTTTGACTATATCAATCTTTTGATTTCCTAAATTAGTTGAATTGATTAGCTTATGTTTGCTTCTGAATTAAATCGAATTGAATTGATTACTTTATTTTTGCTTCTGAATTAAATCGATTCGATTGATGTTCTAATCAGTTAAATCAATATGCTTTTAGAACAAATTAATTCAACTGATTTTCCTAACCAATTGAATCGATTTGTTCCTACCTCATGGTCAATCGATTGATTTTTTCAACAAGTTGAGTGGATCTGAGATTCCAACCTAAATAGGAGCAGTTTTGAATATTAGTCAATTGCTACTTTTGTAAGAATTGATTGGTCTCTGAATTTGATCATTCTAATGATCAAATTTGCATAAACTTCTCTACCATCCGTACAATTGATTCAATGATCGATTTGGGCTTCCACTTCTTGCCAAGAATATGATCGACTTTTTTGGACTTTTTTTACCTTGCATTTGGCTTTACGATCTGCAAGAACTTTATCTTGTTTAGCATTCAATTGGCTTCATCCTATCAAGCCTTTCTTTGCTCATCATCCGTCCATCTCAACCTGTCGAGACTTCCGTCATCACCAAGTTTTTGGTCATCCATGATTCATTTTGACTTTTCTTTTCATGTTAACTCCCTATTGGACTTTCAATTATCAAATAATTGATCAATCTTGACTCACTTAGACTTTTCATCTCGACTAGCTAATATATTGATCAAGCATCGCACCCCACTTAAGTCAACTCAAACTTAGTCAACCTGATCAACTATGATCATGGGTCAATTGCACCAACAAATTTTATTATATTTTATCATTATTAATCATGTTTTGGTATTTAGTCTCATATTACTTAATGCTAATTAAGATGTGTATTGGCCGTTTAAATACGTAATCATATTGACATTTATCATAGCAATTTCATTTCCATAAATTTTATCTTTTACTCGTATACTCACTTCATACATCAATATTCATTTTCATTTAACATAATATATTTAACTATCATTTTATAAAATTTTCATTTAAATTTTAAAGATATATTATTATCATACAAAATATTTGAGACTCTTTCCTATTACAATCATCTCCCCCTCTCTCTCACTCTCACACATACACATATTCTTTTATGAAAACAATCCAGTCCCCACGGATTAATTGATAGTTAGTGCATAAATATTATCATTTTAAGCTATGAGAGTCAAAAACCTAGCAAAGCCAGCTGCCTGCCCTCCCCACGTGCTAGCCACAACATCCAGACTAGTAGCTCCCATGGTTTACCTCTTCTATGTTGGCCTTGGGATGAGTTGGCGGGGGCGCTAGGGGTGAGCGAATCGTCTTTTGCCATTTTATGAAAACAATCCAACCCCCAGGGCTATGGTATAGCGGAAGAGCGACTAGTTGTCTCCTAAGCATTCACGGCTCAATCTCTAGCTACGGTGAATTTTGTAGGAATTTTTCCTCCAAATAAGGCGCACAACCATGAGATGTTGGGGTTTTTGGATCGCTCGTTGCGAGTGTTTCCCGATTTACCTTAGCAGCTGGTGGGAAACTTATACGGAACTGGGCTACTCGCCCTAGGTTTAACGTTACCCAGTCTGGTTAATTATTTTTTTTATTATAATAATCCACCCTTGAGGCCATGGTGCAGTCGAAGATGACTAGTTGTCTCCCAAACACCTGAGGTTTGATCCCTAGTTATAACAAATTTTACAGGAATTTTTCTTCAAAATGGGGTGCGTAATCGTGAGATGTTGGGCTTCTGAATCGCCCGCTGTGAGCATTTCCCGATTTACATTTGCAACAAGTGGGAAACTTATATGGGATCGGGCCAGTCGCCCTAGGTTCAGCGTTATCCAACCTGGCTAATCATTTTTTTTATAAAATTAATTTGCCCCTAAGGTTATGGTATAGTGGAAGGGTGACTAGTTGTCTCCCAAGCACTCATGGTTCGATCCCTAACTATAACAAATTTTACAGAAATTTTACCTACAAATGAGGTACACAACCGTAAGATGTTGGGCTCTGATAGGAAACTATCATGGGGTTGGATTGGTCGTCCCAAGGTTAATCAATTTTTTTATTATTTATTTATTTTTTTATGAAAACAATCCTAATAATTATCTTGGTCTAATATTACTAAAAATTAAATTTTATATATTCTGAAATTTGACTCAATTTGCATTGTATAAATATTTTTTTGTATTGTCATTTATAATTATAAAAGAAAAAAAGTCTTTCAGAAAGCTGTTTTAAAACCTTTGCTACTATCAATTCCTAATACATAGATGAGGTGGTTCTCGGACTTAATGACTAGTAAGGCTAAGAAAGCCTTTTGGTGTATCTACTTGTTAAGTTAGATCTTCAACTTTGGCACCAACCATACCAGCAATCAAATAAATAAAAAAGGTCAAAATGCACTGTGTTTCCAATTTATATATTTTGGATATTCAAGACATTTATGTGAGGACAAAATCTTTGCTAGTTGTTAAAACCAAAAGATTCATTAACTTTAGTTGTTAGAAGTCTAAACATTTTCCTAAACAAAGGAATGTATTCTCCTCTGCGTAAAAAGTTGACTCTACCTCGTTCAATGCTTTATACAATATTATTTCTTCTTAAATTTTTTAATGTTTTGTGTTTTCAAGAAAGAACAATGGTATACATTCAATCTTTTTTTAAACTCTACGATTAATTTATGGAACCCATTAAATACAAGTATAGTTTAACTTTATAGTAGTTAATGCATTGTTAATTTTTTAAAATTTATCTTGATTTGATTAGCCCATGGGAGAATTGTCCTAAAATTTATCTTGATTTAAAGACAATTTACAGTTAGCTAGGAAAATTATCCTAAACTCTCTAATAATAAACTCAACTTCCTTCTGTGTCAGGAAAAAATTTATTTCAACTACCTATATATAAAGTTTTATTTACTTCAACTACCGATTTACCTAATTATCCTTGATTTTTTTAGGTACAAGCAGTCCAAAATAAGGTATAATTTTTCCTAAATTCAGTATTATTTAACTATAATTTAATACATTTATTTTATCAAATTGAGTACGACTCAATTGATTCATCCTAAGCTAATTGATTGGTATAAATTCCTAATCAATTGATCGAACGGAAAAAAAATTATACTTAATTTGATAGAAAATATACTAAATTCTAATTTAAATGTGCTAAATTGAGAAAAAATTATATTTATTTTTGGACTTTTTGTACCTATAAAAAATAAGGGTGATCTTCTCTTATAACAAATCTAACTGATCGATCGATCAATTTTAAATCAATCGGAACTCCTCAATCGCCTCAATCGATTGGAGTAGTTCTAATCTGATCCTGTCGCCGAGCGTAGTGGAGCCGCAACCGGAATGACGGTGTAGCGATGCATGACGTGGATGCTGACGGGGCGTCCTCGCGCAGAATGGCAGCGTCGTGGGGGGTATCCTCCGACCGAATGGAAGTGGATGTCGCCTGGTGCAGGGCCAACCGACTGGAGGTGAACCTGCTGAGGAAGATGACCGTTAGCAACCCAGCCGGGAGACGTCCCGGCAAGGCACTCCGACGGTCAAGTCAGTACTCCAAGGAACAGTAGAAATAATGGAGCACTGGAAAAATGAGAGGCTTCGCGCGTGTATGCGTACCTGATAATGAGGAGGGGAGTGGCTTATATAGCCGGGGAAAGGGACCAAGTATGGCCTGTGTCAGGATTCTCTGACAGGGTCAGAAGATATGGTATGGTTATGTCGATTTGAGTATGGCCTGTGTCAGGATCTTCTGACAGGGTCAGAAGATATGGTATGGTTATGTCGATTTGTAACCAACCTTCTTTGTCGTATACTATTTGTCTTATGTGAGGACAAAGACAGGTTTCTGTAAGTCTCTGACAGGCGGCGCCTGTCAGAGAATGTCAGTTCGCACGAGTGGGGACGACCTGTTATCTGCAGCTGGTGCAGGTGTATTTTGTCTTTATCCCAGGTTGATTCCGCGAGAGTGCCCGAGTGGACACCGGGACGGCAAGCCCCGACGGATATCAAGCATGGGCATAAAGGACGGCCGGGCGGATGCACTCGGATGAACGAGGCGTGTGAGCCTTAATGCGGCCGGGCGGAAATACCCGGATAGACGAGGCGTGTAAGCCTTAATGCGGCCGGGCGGGTAGGACAGGCCGGATGAACCGCTATACTTATTCTAACCGGCCGCCTTGAGTCCGACCGGCCGGCGAAGCCCCTGGGCCCGGCCAGGACGTTTGTCGAGTTGGCTGCCCGTACAATGACGTAGACCTTGAAGCTGGCCAGGTCGTTTGCCACGTTGGCCGCCCGTAAGGTGCCCAATATAGGGCAGGATCAATAGCCTTCCCCTCGAGTCTAGTCGAAGGAGGCGATCAGTCCGACTGACTGGACCACAAGTGTGTACAACCATTCTGCGGCCGAGCGTTTTTTGCCCTATTAATATCTGGCCGGCTTAGCACGAGGCTCAACAGCTGTTGCGGAGTATGTCTGCACTGTCTGGGCGGAAAAAGATTGTTAGTCGAGGGGCGGGGGCCGCCACGCCCCATTCTTTATAACGAGGCCGTCCGGCTGGACGAAGCATGACGGGAGCGTGGGCCGCCACGAATTCCCGACTAACCATTGACATGATGAAGATGTCCGGGCGGATGAAGATTTTGACCGGAGGAACGTGGGCCGCCACGTCCTCGTAAATTGTTAATGCATCCGACCGGACGAATGCTGTTAGTCGATGAGAGGTATGCTGAACACTTTTGGGCGGGAGAATGTTTGCCTTAAGTCGCAAGAAATGTGGAGTGTCACGCGCCCCCAGACAATTTTCTCGGGATAGCCCGAGTCAGTCAATTAATGGGGACGTGACATTCTAAGTCGAATGAGGTGATGTGATACGCCCGATGAGACCGGCGCCATAACGGCATCACCTCAGCTTTAATGAATCGGGCCACGTGGCGCACGCTGGTTGGCCGACCGGGATGCGATTTATCCCCATGATTACGAGTTTTAATGGCCATTAATGCGCGTAATTCTTTCCGCCACGCGGCAGCTTCCGACTGGCCGACACGACGACGCGCCCTGTCGCCGCAGCAGGCGACGTCAGCGCCTGCGGCGCGTCCTTTCGAGGCTGATCGTGGGACGCCTCAACGGCATGGATGAGGCGATCTCCGTACATGTGGACCGCCATCGGACGGTCTCCTTTCTTCCAGCTTAGCTATAAATAGGCTTCCACACTCGGCAAAACCCTCATTTGCTCTTCACTGTTCTCTTCTCTAACCCGGTGCTTCTCGCTCCTCGCCGCCGTCTTCGCGTGTCGCCGCCGGTCTCGTGCTTCTCCGTCGGTTAATCTTTTCCGCCACCACCTACGGTCAGATTCTCCCTTTTCTTCCCTTTCTTTCTGTTCCATGGCTGCCTCTGCGTGGTATACCTCTGTCGAGTCTTCCCTTCACGACGAGACCGTCTCCGACCTCCGACTGGCCTACGACATCCCTGAAAACTACCACATTGCCGTCCCTACAAAGGCAGACAGGCCACACCAGCCCCCGGCTGGCTTCTTTGTGTTTTTCCGGGACCAACATATGTCTGGCCTGCGCTACCCTCTTCATCCCTTTATTGTAGACTTCTGTAACTTCTTCCATGTTCCTATCTTCCAGCTTTCTCCCAACGCCATTCGTATATTGTGTAATATAATAGTTCTCTTTACCCTTTACCGAGTCCTCCTCCGACCGGAGGTTCTTTATTTCTTTTATTACCCGAAGAAACAGGAGGTAGGGAATTTCTTTCTCCAAGCCCGGGCCAAATTATCCATAGTGGAGAATATTCCTTCCTCGAATAAGGGATGGAAAACTCATTTCTTCTTCATAAGCTCTCCGACCAGCCCTGGGTTCCCGGTCGGATGGGTCGAAGACATGCCCCCTATAGCTCCCTTAAGAAACTTTAAATCCGACCCCTTATTTATAGAGGTTGTTTCCCTACTCGGTGGCCTACACTTCGACGGCATGAAACTTCTCAACGACGCCGTCTTGTACATATTTGGGCTAAGCCGAGTGCCTGCCGCCCTGCCTGGCACCTTCTGTAAGTTATTTTTTGTTTCATACTTCTTTCTCCCTAACTCAACATCTTCTGATTTTGCAGCCGAGATGATGTGGGAAGCGGCCCTCGATGAGGCCATTGGCCTGGATGACGAAGAATTAAATGCCAGGGCGGCCGAGCAACTGCGTCTACGCCAGGCCAGTCTGCCCGACCAACCTACGATTCCTGAGAGCGCGGAGCCCACTCCTCCGGCTCCTTCTGCCCAACCAGCGACGACTGGTTCTAGGGAGCCGGTCGGCTCATCAAAATCTTCTGCCTCGGCAAAATCCGCCGGCAAGCAGAAGGTTCAGCCTTCCAAGCGGAAGGCTAGCGCTTCTATCCGTATAAAGGAACCGACAGAGGTGGGCCGATCCTCTTCTGACTCTCCCGACCCGGAACCTCTGCAGAGGCGCCCAAGGACTACAGCGACGGGCTCTCCCTCTCAACCTGCAGATGCTACTGCTAGTCCGGCCAGAGCGAGCCGGTCAGCTGCTGCACCGGGTTCGTCTCGTTCGGGGGAACGGCGTTCGCAGCCGTGTGGCTATGGCGTATATCTCCCTTCGGTCGACCCCGCGACCCCCTTCGAAGTCTAGCAGCGGCTTACCCTTTACGGGGATTTAGCCGACTGCTGGGAGCAGGGCATGAGGGAGGGGACTTCCAGACCCCCGATCCGACTGGCAGACCAATTCCTTCAAGACGCTACGCATGTAAGTCGGATGCTTTGATGCTTAATTACCTCGCTTTTTTCTGACATTTTTATTGCAGTTTTGGGCCTCTTGCTCGAGCGTCGCCTATTCCTTGGTTATAAACGCCAGGGGACGCCGAGCGGCCGAGCGGCGGCTAGAGGAATCGGAGCTCCGCCAGGCGCATGCTAACTTACCGGCTGGCGACGAGGGTACAACTATCCTCCGCTCGGAGATACTAGACCTTAAGGAGAAACTTCGTTCCGCTGAGGCGCGACTGACGGAGGAAACCACCCGAGCGGAGGCAGCCGAGCGGGCGTATGCTCGATCTTCCTCTCTGCACGCAACCCTTGAGCAGGAGAGGAAGAAGGCTCTGGCTGAGCAGCGCCGAGCCCGATTGGACCTCAACAAGAAGGCTGTCGAGGCCCAAGCCTTGAAGGCGGAACTGGACAGGATGATGAAGTCTTCTGAGGTACTCCGGGCAACCCTGAACGAAAAAGAGCAGGAGCTGGCGACTCGGGAGTCGGGCTTTAATGCCAAGGAGAAGGCTTTAGACGCCCGAGAAGACGAGCTCCGCTTATCTGAAGGACTGCTGGCTTCTCAAGCCGTTGCCTTGGAGGAGAAGGACAAGGAGCTTGCTAATCTCCGGGCGGAAATTGACAGCCTGAAGCTGCATCAGGCAGGTGAGCCCGCCCGGATGGACGCACATCGCTTGGCTTACATTAATTCTAAGGAGTTCGGCAAGCAATTGGGCAAGCGGACATCTGGCATGTTCAAGATGGGCTTAGAAAGCGCTGTTATGCAGCTCCAAGAGAGCGGCCATCTGCCTGCCGACCTTCCTATCAATGCCGTCCAGGTGAGCCGGGTGAAGGAGCTGCTACCCAAAGACTTCTTCCAGCCTTTTACGTAAATGTTAACCGTGTAATCCTGAGCCGCCGACTGGGGCTCTTCTTTTTGTAATGTTTCCGAATCAATCAGCAATGAAGAGTATTTCCCCTTAACGAGTTATTTTAGATATTAAGTAGATGTTGCCCGACCAGAGAGCCGAACTAAACGAGGGATAATGGGTGTCAGGTAGCCGACCGGTTGATCTGACTAAGGTGTGAGTCACCCTGCGTCCGGTCAGGGAACTAAGCTACTTTAGATAAATGGCTGTGTAAGATAGCCGGCTGGTTGGTCCGACTGAGGGGTGTGGGTCGCCACACGCCCGGTCGGGGAACCAAACCAAGCTATAAATATGTTATGCTTCTCAAGCTTCTGGATGGACCAATCTTCCACGTGGGCTGCCACGCTTCCGACCGGGAGCCAGTCCAGGCATCCGAGTGGTTGGATATAAAATCCGTCGCCGACTCGGGCTTCCAAAGGGCACCAACCTTCTGCGTGGGTCGCCACGCCTCCGATCGGGAACCGCTTTAGGCTTCCGGATGGGCCAATCTTCCACGTGGGCCGCCACGCTTCCGACCGGGAACCAGTCCAGGCTTCCGAGCGGGCTGACGCTTAAGGTCAGCTGCCGACTCAGGATTCCAAAGGGCACCAACCTTCTGCGTGGGTCGCCACGCCTCCGATCGGGAACCGCTTTAGGCTTCCGGATGGGCCAATCTTCCACGTGGGCCGCCACGCTTCCGACCGGGAACCAGTCCAGGCTTCCGAGCGGGCTGACGCTTAAGGTCAGCTGCCGACTCAGGCTTCCAAAGGGCACCAACCTTCTGCGTGGGTCGCCACGCTTCCAATCGGGAACCGCTTTAGGCTTCCGGATGGGCCAATCTTCCACGTGGGCCGCCACGCTTCCGACCGGGAGCCAGTCCAGGCTTCCGAGCGGGCTGACGCTTAAGGTCAGCTGCCGACTCAGGCTTCCAAAGGGCACCAACCTTCTGCGTGGGTCGCCACGCTTCCGATCGGGAACCGCTTTAGGCTTCCGGATGGGCCAATCTTCCACGTGGGCCGCCACGCTTCCGACCGGGAGCCAGTCCAGGCATCCGAGCGGGCTGACGCTTAAGGTCAGCTGCCGACTCAGGCTTCCAAAGGGCACCAACCTTCTGCGTGGGTCGCCACGCCTCCGATCGGGAACCGCTTTAGGCTTCCGGATGGGCCAATCTTCCACGTGGGCCGCCACGCTTCCGACCGGGAACTAGTCCAGGCTTCCGAGCGGGCTGACGCTTAAGGTCAGCTGCCGACTCAGGCTTCCAAAGGCACCAACCTTCTGCGTGGGTCGCCACGCTTCCGATCGGGAACCGCTTTAGGCTTCCGGATGGGCCAATCTTCCACGTGGGCCGCCACGCTTCCGACCGGGAACCAGTCCAGGCTTCCGAGCGGGCTGACGCTTAAGGTCAGCTGCCGACTCAGGCTTCCAAAGGGCACCAACCTTCTGCGTGGGTCGCCACGCTTCCGATTGGGAACCGCTTTAGGCTTCCGGATGGGCCAATCTTCCACGTGGGCCGCCACGCTTCCGACCGGGAACCAATCCAGGCTTCCGAGCGGGCTTACGCTTAAGGTCAGCTGCCGACTCAGGCTTCTGGAGGGTATAACGCGTCAGCCTGCGTCCCGTCCAGGTATGGCTTGCCTTACATGGCCGATCGGGAATTTTCGGTCGGGTGAGCCTTTCGTTATAGCTAAAATGCGGCGTTTTACAAGCTTGCATCACTCTAGGGCTCTCTGTACATTTTCAAGTGTAGGGCACTCCACGGTCGGTTCAGCCTCTTTCCATGTTCATCCTCCAAGTAGTAGGCGCCTGAATGCAATTTCTGCACTATCTTGAAGGGTCCGCCCCACTGTGGTTGTAATTTGTTAACATCACCGACCGGCTTTATTCGTTTCCAGACAAGGTCCCCGGCGTGAAATGAGCGCGGCAACACCTTCTGGTCGTACCTCTGTTTCATACGTTGACGGTATTTGAACATCCGGGCGGCTGCTTTTTCCCGAACTTCCTCTATGAGGTCAAGCTCTAAGCGCCTTCTTTCATCATTTCCTTCATCATAGCTTAACCGCCTGTCGGATTCACAGCCGACCTCGACCGGCACCACCGCCTCGCTGCCATAGACGAGGTGGAAAGGCGTCTGCCCGGTCGCTTCTCTGGGTGTGGTTCTGTTCGCCCAAAGGACCCCGGGCAGCTGCTCTACCCAGTTGGTTCCTGCATGATCCAGCTTTGTTTTGAGCCCTCTCAAGATTTCCCGGTTGGTGACTTCTGCTTGGCCGTTGCTTTGTGGATACGCCACGGATGTAAAAGCCTGATGGATGCCGTATGTCGAGCACCATTCTTTGATTTTCTTCCCTTGAAACTGCCGACCGTTGTCAGAAACCAACTTGTGGGGGATCCCGTATCTGCATAGAATATTTTGCCACAAGAACTTAATCACCGCCTGCTCGGTGATTCTAGCTAGCGCCTCTGCTTCCACCCATTTAGAGAAGTAATCCACCGCGACCAACAAGAACTTCTTCTGAGCGGGGGCGATCGGAAACGGACCTACGATATCCATGCCCCATTGGTCGAACGGGCAAGAGACAGCCGATGTCTTCATTACTTCGGTTGGCCGGTGTGGCAGGCACTGGTGTTTCTGACAAGAGATG